>ML677342.1:14614534-15088180 GCA_007922305.1 Dermatemys mawii
ATATATATATATATATATATATATATATATATATATATATAAAAGTACAGGGACCTGGAAAAAAACATCTTGTTTCTCTGGTGGTAAAGACTACTGTGATATAATGTGCAAGTATTGGAGTAAATATGCTGGAATTGACATCCCTGCTTGGCAAAAATGTGCCAGCATTTTTCAGACATTGCTGGCTGAACTCTATAGCCCTGGTTACAAACTGACAGATAACTATGGAAATGAGCATTTTACAGGCCAATAACAATAGTTCATGGGATGGAAAGTATTTTCCCCTTCCATAGAGTTATCTTGCTCTATGCAGCACTGAATATGTTCATGGAGATTAATGCACTATTGCAGCAGCTGGCTAAGCACTAATTCTATGTACACATTACTGCATAATGTTTGTTTGCACATATATGCAAAACCAACCTTTGTAATCTTGTAGTCTCCCCATCTATAATCACCAAATCCTGCTGTCCTACCTTTTAGAGGTTTAAGGTCTGAACGGAATGACGACATTCCTTTGTCTCAGACAAAACCCAGAGGGTTGTAATGTGGTCCCCCATCTTAACAGCTTTCACCTGTGGAGTTCCCACAGGTCAGTTCTCTCTCTTGAGTCATTCATCATCTGCATGGGGCTGCTCCAAGAACTTTTCAGATAAAATGGGCTGAGGTGCCAGCAATAGTTGGATGATGCCTCCAGAGCTCCTTACATCCAGTGTGGACTGCACCATCTCCCAGCTTTCTGATTCCTCATCTATCTCAGCACCAGGGTGACAAGCTGCTGGCTGGAGCAGAACCTTCTCCATCATATCCCTCTCTATCAAGGACATTGCCCTCAAGTTGCTAAACTGATCCACAGTCAAGGGGTTGGTGAAGGATTGAGCTTTTTTGTTGTTAGTTGATACCCATAAAATTAAACAGAGCACTTGAATTCTCAAAGCAATGCTGAGAAATGAGCCATACATTTTACAGTAAAATGCCCCTAACATTTTTCAAAAATCTCAGCCAGAACAATTACCATGATTTCAATCAGTTATTTGATTCTCTGCTTTCATGGACTTTCCTGGCTATTTGTCAGGAAAGTCCATGAAAGCAGAGAATCGAATAACCATGATTTTTTTGCAGCCATTTAATTCACTAATTTAATTTGTCACTCATTGGATTCAGCATATTTATTAACCATGTATTATTTTTTCACCCACTTCTTTACCCAACATGTTCAATTCACTAATCTGTCCCCCGCACCTTTCACTCTTTCTTTCCCTATAATTTCATTTCCTTTCCTTCCCTGCTCATGCTTTCATCAACTCTTTCTTCTCTTCTCACCCATGTTCCTACGGTCCTTTTTCTCTTGCTCCTTTATTCCAACTCTGGCCATACCTTCATGGCCACCCAATCTACATTTTCAGTCCATATATGGTCAGTCCAATGAAGGGAATTTTAAAACAGAACAGAGCTCTTGATTGTGAGTCTGTATCAACGAGAAGCCAATTCAGAAAGCAGACAGCCCAGGTAATTTGTTCACAGTCAAAAGGCTGCTGCATTCAGTAGCAATTCATGTATTTTTCAGGGTGGGAAGGGTCATTCCTAGGTATACTCAATTATTTGCATTAATTTTAAATTACTACCCAAAATCTTCATTAATGCAGACTTAAGGTTGACCAACCTGTACCTCTGTAAGTGCCCATGAGTCTAGAGCCCAGGCCTAAAGCACTGCTAGGCAGCTAGCATTTCTGTGCTAGCACCCAGCAGCAACTGCGGCCAGGCTGTGCTCCACTGCCCATGAACTGCTGTGGGCACAGACCATGGGAAATCCAGCTACAAGGGGTCTGACAGGCAGAAGTCTCACATCTCCTATTGGCTCCCCACCCTATATAACTCAAGGGTTGTTCCAGGAAGTGTCCAGATAACAGTTTGGATCTCTTATAGGTGCCATTACTGTTCCTACTCCTGAACTCGTGGTTTTTGACCTTGGCTTGATTTGGACTCTACCTCGTCACTTGGACTGTGCAATAGAACTCTGACCCTTGGTATCAACCACAGTCTGAAACCAGACTATGAAGTCTTCTGCTACTCCCAGCCTCAGATTTGACCCAGGTCTGTGCCTTGGTCCTGACTGCCGTGTTAGGATCCTGACACCCACAAACCATTCCAGAATGTGAAATGCACCAATACTTAAACCTTTGGAAAATAGGAAATAAAGAGTTAAGCTACAACGAAGTTATACGTCTGAGAACATGGACATGGAGGCTATGGGAAGGTCTCCAAGCCCACACCCTCTTAATGTTGCTCCCCTGGTGTTGGCAATACATCAGGTACAGTGACCAAACCAACCCTATCCTAATAAATCTGCCATTTTCTGTATTGTGCTGTGTTCTTTCCTACACATGCTCTATGAACTTGCTTCTTCATCCACTCCTGCTGACCCTCTTGGCGACCTCTTGCCAGTGGTGAAAGTAACTATAGGCACTTACCAATACGGGAGCGAGCTGGGGCCGGCTCTGGCCCCCAGAAGGGACGGGGCCTCGGGTGGAAGGGATGGGACTGGGGAGGTTCAGAGCCGTCCCCAGCCCACCCCATACCTGTAAGTACCTGTAGTTGAGGCAGCTGTTCCCTTTGTTCCCACCCACTCTCACCCCCCCCCCCCGTGGTGGGGGCGGAGAGGGCAAAAGGGGCAAGAACATTAAAGCACTGCCACAGCAGCGCTTTAATGTACAGTGAATACAGCCCATACGGGTTCTTACTGGTACACCGTACCGGCCCACTTGTGTTCTAGGAGCAGTACTTGTTCCTTTAAGATCCCATGGGAGCACTTTATTCCCTCTGTGTCACCCACCAGGGAGTTTCTGTGGAAACAATACCTCACACAGATGCAAACAGTCTGTAAGCAGAGGTGTTAAAGTTTTTAGAGTGCAATAACTTTTGAAATATTTTTAAACTGGAGCTTGGTACCATTCAGGGGCTGATCTCAGGGGCATTCCATTCTCTACATTTAATGAAGATGACAAATGAGATTTCCCCAGCCTCTGCACCAAAAAAGTTAAAAGTTTGAAAAATATTATAAGTGGCTCATTTTGAAGAGGCTGTACCTCAGCAACCCATGACAAAAATGGCCCATTTCAACACAAACTCTACCCCAGGCCCTGTTGTAGCAAACCAGCTTTCAAAATAAGATCCCTGTACACGTGGGTTTTAGAGCAATTTGAACATTAATACTCAGCGCCTTGTCAGGGGTTGGGATCTAAGCAATCCATGTACCAAGTAACCCCAAACTTGTACCACTAATTTAATCTCTGGCCCTGATGAGGCATAGTAATCTTCAGAACATCTGAGTATGTAGGTGGCATTCAGAACACTTTGAAATATTAGCTCTTAAACCAGAAGCTTTGCTCATGGGGCAACATTTCCAAGAGCAGCCCTTGCAGAATGCATGTGGAGTGGAACTAACGCATGGAGAGCGCATTTCTCAGAAAGCAGCTGAGAAAGCATAGCAGCCACCTCGAGTTACCTGTTGTCAAGCTGCCTGCAAATATTCTCAGTTGTAACAATCCCCTGCCCTTCGCCTTCCTCAGTCCTACTGCATGTACACAAATAATGTTTTCTGGTTTATCCTCATGGCTCAAGGCACACTAGAGATCCAATTTATACCCTGAGTAGCCTTTAGAGCACTGCTCTTTGGGGATGATCAGAGTCATAGGTTGAGCCCCAGATGGCCATAAAAGATGTTGTAAGAATCATAACATTAGGATGTCACGTGATTTTTTTTTTTGTTGGGGGGAGAGAAGAAAGGGCTGAATTTTCAGACTCTCTGGTTCAAATGACCCAGCATTTGGACCACAAATCCTACCCCAGACCCACCTGTGGCCCGGCAATTCTTAAGAGAGTGCCAGTAAACATGTGGATTTTAGAATGCATAGAAAAATGGGCTGTTTAATGATAAGCTAATCATATCATTAACAATATTACTTCTACCACCCCATGATAATGGAAGATGTTATAAATCCTCTGTGCTGCTTTGAAAAATTTCACCCTACATATTTTTAAAAGTTCCTGTCTTGCTAGCGCTAAGTGCTTATGATTATTAAAAGTGAAAGCCAACCTCTGATTTCACTTTTCACCATTTAAATTAGGATATGTTTTGCTTTTTGCAAAAGATTGGCTGGAGAAGTTAGGCTAGTAATAATGACTTTCTCGTCATTAGAGTCAGTTTTATTTTTTAGTTCTCAGGTAGTGTGTGTGAGGTTGTGTTGCATGTGTATTTCCAAAAGTGAAGAATCTTAAACTAAAAACAAAACAAAACAACCCATGACATTATTTTAAAACATTTCATGTTAGGTTTCATGCAATTTGGATTTCGTTTACAAAATCAAAGTGTTGGTGTAAGCAGTTCCACACACTGCTGTTGCACCCTCTTGCGTTGGGGCATGACATTGCGAGGCACTCCCTGCCTCAGTTTACAAGGCGTGGCAGCAGATCAGGAGCAAGGTGGCCTGACGACTAAACCTCACTGGCCTTAGCTGATTTTCCTTAACATGGGATTCTCAGGACACCAACATCTCCAACAGGGGGGCAAGATAGCCCGGTCAACCCTGTCATGCAGCTCCTCCCACTAGAACTTTGCCTGCTTTGAGGCAGGTTCTTCAGGGGACATTAGAACTTATCTGTATTCTTCCTATAAAATAAAGTATGGTCAGGAGCTCTGACTTTCCAGTGTCACGACTTTCACTACCCCCTGCATAACAAACTTTCTCCTTTCTATGAAAGTACATGATCCTGGGATGTCCACAATAGATCTCTTCAGTCTCTTCACTTCTGCTGCAGACAACTCTTCTCCTCCAATGTACATGTAAACACTAAAGTGAGGGCCCTCAGAGCTATGAACTGGAGCTATCTGGTTTATTGAGATGGCTGCAAGGCCAACCAGCCTCTCCTGTGTCATTGTGGAGCATAAATCTGTTTTTATTAACTTCAGCTTGGAGAAGCTGCATTCTCCACTGGCAACTGTTATAGGAAGTGTTAGAAGTATACACAGAGCAACAAAAGCATTTGGAAAGAAGGTGGGTCATCTTATTTGTGCACATATATTCCAGAACAGCCCGTGGAGTTGATCCTGCTGAAATGTATCTTGAAAGGGCTTTCAGTTCATCACCTAAATCACTCGCATCAATATCGCACATGTCATCATGTGACAACACTCTCTTGAGTGCCCTGCATTGCTGGTGTAGGTCTTCTTCAGGTATAGTGAGGAGTTTTGGAATATCATACAACATCCCAAATATAGTGCTGTGTTCCTTGAGCTGCATGAAACATTCTTCAGCTGACTGTATTGCACAAGCTAGCACCTGGTTAAAGAACTCAACTATGAATTGCAGTTTGGTGTCTCTTATGGGATTATCCTGTACCTCGTAATCAAAATGTCTTCTTCAGTGCCTCTTGTATTCTTAAATGGGTGGGAAAATAGCTTCAGTGTGAAGTTCCTCTGCCAACTTCTGTGCACGTGTCAGAACGTTTTGAAATCCCTCATCTGACCAGTGAGACTGTAGGTATGATTTTGCTTTGTCCAGTTGTTCCATTACTCCAGATGTATCAAGGTCAGCACCTTGAAGTCTCTCACTTACAACATTTATTTCAAACAGTCTGTCATGCCACAACACTAAGCCACACAGAAATTTGAAGTTATGTTTGTTTCTGGTGATTCCAGCTACACAATTTTAAGGAAATTTCCATTGTTTGGCACATACAGATGATCTGAAGTTTTGGGGAACAAGCATTATCACAATGGCAATGAGCCTTTCCACAACATTTTGCCAGTAAAAAGACTCTGATGCAATCTTCTCCTCAGGCATAGTTTAGAGTGGCCTAAGGGCCACTTTAAAAAATGCCAGCTGCAGTGGCTCCATAAGACTACCACACAGACTAGGCATCTGCTACCATGCACTGCTGGTAAGTTCCTTCCCTGCCCCAATAAACCCCCAGGACTGTCACTATGAAGCAATCTTAGCCAGAGCTGAAAATCTGACCCATTATTTTTAACATTTTACTGCTGGAAAGAATTTAGGAAGCTAACTTAAGAAGCAGTAATGGTAAAATAACTATGTAGAAAACAATATACCTGCTGGAGCATTAAGTGAACTCTGGCTTTAAGTTATTTTTGGAGAGTAATCTTTTTCAGGGATTGGCTCTGTTTCATTTTGCTCTCACTTAGCGTGGTGTAAAACAGGACTGACTTGACTTAATTCAGTGGAATTACACAGGTTTAAAAATGAGGTGAGAACATGGTCTGTAGAATGTCTAGTTCCGTGGTGTCTGTTATAAACCTGGGAACACAAACAGAGCTCTTTTTGTGTATAAAATGAAATTCTTTTACCTTCTTAAAGAATATTCTCAGACATAAAGAGTGATAGGCTGAAAAATACAAGGAATGTCAAACAGGCAGTTTCATTACTGATTGTTTTGTAGTAAAAAGCCTAACATTAGAAGAGCATGAAAGATGCTGTGGTGTGAATACACTGCTTGGGAAAGGTCCCAGACAACCCTGGAGATCATACATCTATTTATTCAATAAATGTACTGGACAAAGACTTATCACCCCACCAATGTGATTTTTAGTCATTTAGTGTCCTGTGACCATTCAGTCATTGGTCTTTCTCTTGTGACAGACAATGGCTGCTGATCAAGGCACTTTGTGAATTAGAAGGCCATTCACCGTGAACTCAGCTGAGACTACTTCATTTCACATACTCCACCCAACAGCCATCAAATGCAAATAACTCAGTCACAAGTGACCTGGGCTGGATTCAAGCAAGTGATCCCTGAGCAAACAGTTCCCCCTCTTGTAGATTCCACATACTAAATGTGCAGACGTACATAATATAGGGGATAGTCCTACACTGGGCGGATGATGGACATAATGGCCTAACTAGGTCTTCTTGTCTTTAACACCTTTCATTCTCTGACACCCAGAAAGTTACTTTACAAACTCCCGTTCTTATTACAAAATAGAGTTCTGCAGAGAGAAATCAATAGCTATATAACATTAAGTGCCAAAACAGATATCCTAGGACTTCCATGGCTTGTGCACGTTCTCTCTATGCTGTATGTTTATAACCCTTCCCTTTCTCTCTCTGAAAAGTTTGCATCCTATAACATTTAGACCTCAATCCAGCAAAACACTAATCATGTGAGCAGTTCCATGGAACAAAGTCAAACAAGAGAAACAAAGTCAACTAATATTTTACAGAGTTTGTTTACCATTAGTGTAAAACTCTCAGTGGGTAAGGTGAGTTGGAGTGAGAGCAACAATAAAAGGTGCTATAAAATTACATTGTATATATCTTTATTCTTTTAGAGTAGCAACATTCATAGCCCTATAGTTAGATTGTGTCATTATTTCTGTCAACAAAAAAACAACCTATTCCACTCATGGGCGTATATCTGCAGCACGTTTCTTTAAAAAAAAACCCAGCAAAGCAATTTCAATAAGATATTATTTTTCACTTCCTGTCATAATCTATTGTGTAGCTGTGAACAGTTAGGCAGCCCAGAAGCGACTGTTTTTCGTTGATGGGTGAATTAAGTGTTTTGAGATGAAAGGCTTTATATAACTGTACCTTATATTACTATTTTAAAATAGCACAAGCACAACATATTCTTAAATAACCACAAGCCTCCAGCCAGGAAGATTTCTTTGCAGTTCTGTATAAATAATGATGTACTTCCAAAGTGAGGCTGTGTGTGCCAATTTCTAGCCTGGAGCAAAATTGTGAAGCCAAAAGTTATAACTTCCTGAAAATGACGACTCTTTAGGAAACACCAGTGAACCTTCCACTGTGGCATTGGGAATGGTACCAATAGATAAAATGGTTCTGAACAAAATCTGAATCATTGATCCAAATTGAACCTTTATAACTTAGTCCCACATCTCCTGTCTTAGATATGCAGGCTTTATTCTTATTTACACTAAAACCATTATATACTGCCATGAGTTTAAAGGAAATGTATGGCCACTTTAAGGCCTCTTTACACACGTCTTAGTGTAAATGAGAATCTATCCCCTCCCGCAAGGTGTTGGATCTAGCCGTTCTGGGAAACACTCAGCTGTCTCCATACATAACTATGGTATGCAATGCACTCTGGGGGCATCCCAGACAGAGGAACCTCACTCAGAGGATGGCTGTCAAAGTAAAGAGATTCCAACTTTGGATCTCATCCTGCAAGATTCTAAAGGACTTGCATAACATGCTTGCAAGGCCATGCCCTTTATAAATCCTGGTAACGAGTCTCAGACTGCAGGATCCGGAAAACTAGAATGTAGGTGGGACAGCCATAGGAATTGGGATACTGAAGTGTGTAAAGCACATTGCTGGGAACCAGAATCCAGGGAGGCAGTGAGAGTCACAGACAAGGAAATACACAGGTGCCAGTTCATGTTTAGAGGGTTAATATAATGGGGTTTGTCTTGTTTAAAAGCACACAACAGAAGTACAAAATTTGCAAATGGCACCATTTCATTCTGACTGTTTTCTTCTAACTACTTTGTAGCACTGCTAGTAATACACAGCATGTTTCGCTAGTGGAGAGTACTATGAACAAGTCAACAGGATTGATATACTATAAGCTTGATGTGTTCAAAAGAAATATCAACAGCATCATAGTAGCTGAAAGGAGATTTCTCAGAAGATGAGGGAGGGCTATGAAATGCTGGAAGCCTGTCTGGATGGGATGAGGGAAGAAAGAGGAGCCAGGGTACTCTAAATGAGGTCATAGGGAGTGAAGGCTTCTTGCAGACCTTGGGTTTGCATGAGCGGCTAAATTATTCTACTGATCATTTCAACTTCACTCTTACTACTAAATTGGGTAAAGCACAAATCAGGCTCCCAAGTCATGAATGCAATGGACTCTCTATTTTTAACTTTCATAATGTGTGTAAATTTCCAAAATGCAAATTTGATGAGTCTTTAAATCTTATTCTTTGATCTTCAGTGCATTTAGGGCATGACTTAAATCACAGCCTCCCTTTTTGCATCTGCCGGTAACTATAGATACAACTGTAGGTTCAAATGAGGATATGTCTTGCAGATGACTAAATACTTGATTGCTCCCCCAAATGAGACAATCAGAGCTCTGCATAGCCTAACTCGCACTCACAAAGAGTTGCGTGTGCAGTTATTTGCACACACAACATTCTAAGTGAAAATGAGAAGATAAGGATGCTTTAATAATTAGGCCAGTCTTCTGTGGTCAGTGAAATTATATGGAAACAATTTCCCTTTATGTAGAGGAAATTATTTTAAATAGGTCATTGAGATACTGGATGTTATCCACACTATGTTTCCTTTGCCAATTTTCTCAGATCCAAATTTACAAACCAAAGATGTTACTTTTTATATAAATGAGTGACTCTGTATATTCATTCTGTTTACTGTGCTATGGCTATTATCTTTACAGAAGGTTATAATGATTTTTTTAAAGAATAGGGATTCTCTTTCGACCTTAGTCATGCCTCGTGTACACACTCAAGTGATATAACTCCTTATACAAGCCAAATGTTAAGGGCAAAAAAGTTCATATTACAACCTATATGTACCTACATAGTATACCAGCTCTGAGCCAATAATTACAAAAATAAATACATTCAACCATTTTCACATTTTTCTGTTCACAACTGCATCAGCACTTTCAAATATATTCATTATTAAAATTCTTCTTGCATTCCTTCAGCAAATAATTTTTGGTCTGTAGGTAATTTAAATTCTGAGATTGGCAACATGTACGTTTTGAAATAGACTCTGCAATTCACAATTTGCTCTATTTTTGTTATATAAGTCATGGGGTCTTGTATCTGTTTCTTGACAGGATGACTTAGATAAATAGCAAACACTTAGCAAATTTTAAACTGTATACTTACTTGTACAGATGCAATTCACATTTTGTGCTGTATTGATTAGTGCTAATTATAGATTGCAAATTTTACTATGAATTTACCACATAAAGTATCTGTAAGTGAATATTCAAACATTTGAGTTTAAAAAAAAGCTTTTTGCAAGGATCTGTGATAGTGAAGCATTCGCATTCTTGTAAAAAGCAAACATTCACACGGAAATTAACTGTGAAGTTTAAAAGAATGTTTGCAACTAATTTTTTGCACTATTTGATCCACTCTCATCCGGAATGAAAGTAAAATTTCTGTCTTACCAGTACAAGAGCAGCTCTTCCCCCTCTCTCCCGAAGGGGCAGGGCCTCAAGCAGAAGGGGCAGAGCTGGGGCAAGATCAGCCCCCAGGTAGCTGCTCCTTTTGCTCCGCCCCTTCCCCCCCATCGGTGGCAGGGGGGGGCAAAAGGGGAAGGGATGTTAAAGAGCTGCCGCAGCAGCACTTTAAGCAGGGTCCTTTTGCCTCAGCAGCTTTAATGTCGCTGCTTTTTTTGTGCCCTTCCCTCAGCAGCAGCACTTTAAAGTAAAAGCAGTAGGGGCCAGTACAGGTGGTCACTTTTGAGTGGTCCTCTCTACAACTTTTTTCTAAAATATCATTCAGAATTCATGTAACTAGCTATACAGAGCCTACATAGGAGTGGTTTGGTGTATGGAGTTTATTGGCACTAGTTTGGAATGTCTGGGATAAACCCCATGGCTTTGCCACTCCTGAGTAATGCAGCCATCCCAATCCACACAGACAGAACCTTTATTCCACACCACACCCCCACATCATCACATTCTCTCTCACTTTCCTCCCCACTCAATATGTACACTATATGTACACTTATTTGTTTGGCTCATACCTACATTCTAGTACAGCCCTCTTTTTTGGCTCCCAAAGTAACATTCCAGCTGACTCTTGTCAGAGGACAGAGGCAAGTTCCTGAAGACAATTTTATCCACTTTTAACCCTGCCCTCCCCAATATGCATGCTCACACATCTTACTTTCAACCCTGGCTATCATGTATTATGACTATACATCTCTTAGTTCTGTGTTTGTGCTTATGACTAGCACAGTGCGGTCCTGACCCATGACTGGTGTTTCTAGGTGTTATAGCAGTGGTTCCCAAACTTTAATAACCCATAAACCCCTTTCAATAGAATGTCAAGTCTCACAAACCCGCTCCTAAAAATGAATATTTCCAGGGGTTTTCTCCTTTACCTGAATATAAATTACAAAAGCAGTGATCTTGGAAATATAAAAATGTGGTTTTATGACATGCTTATTATACACTATTTATGATTCATTATTATTATTAATCATTACAGTATTTTTATTACATTATGAAAATGGCAACACTCTTTCAAGATCTCACTTTCATAGCCGGTATCACTTTGAATAAGCCTGTTATAAGACAAGGCTCCTATGTTTCATGACGGATTATCAGATGTGAAATAGCATGAAGGCCAACTCAAAGAGTCCCTCCTACACAAGCATTCAGGTCTTCAGCAGTCCAGGCAAACAACACACGTTACAAACAAAGCTTAAACTTGTTCTTCATAATAATTTTAAAAACAATACTAACTGCCTATTTAATTTTAAAAACAGCAAAAAGTATCCACCTCCCTTTCCATTTCTTGTAAGGAGTCTCGAAGTTTAAATCTCCTCAGTGTGATAGATATGCTTGCTTTGAACTGCTTCGCTCTTGGAAGTCCAGGGGCTCCAGGCTGCTGGTCCCATGCTGCCCAGCGTCCCTAGGGACAGCTCTGCTCTCCATTAGGGAATTTTTTCATGAGAACCTCCTGTAACATTTAGTGAACTCCCAGGGGTTCATGAACCCCACTTTGGGAACCACTGTGCTACAGTAATATAAAACGAAAAATGGAGGAGAGAACTCAAACTTCAAAATAATGGGGCAATACAAAGCTTTAGGCTGATTTTCAAAAGCTGCCTTGAAGATAAAGAGTCCCAGTTCCCATTCATTTTCATTCTCATTGGAATAGGAACGGAGCATCCAACTCCTGTAGATGGAATTGAACTTCTCAGCCTTAAATTACACATGAATGAGACTTCCTAGCTGTGGTTATTGTAGAAGAGCCTTTCCTAAAAACATTCCTCTGTCTTAATGTTACTCCTCCTGGTTTGTTTTCGTTCTCGTTTGTTGGCTGAATTATGACTTTCCAATTTCTCTTTAAAACCACAGTAACTCACAAGAGAACCGGATCCTTGGAGTGAAGAGTGACTTAGGAAACGGTAGTAATTATTTCTTTTCCAGAACATTTTTTGGGGAGAAAAATCCCACAAGGTCAGAAGTTTACCTCTGGGTACGGTATTTTGGCCATACACTGTCTGATCCAACCCATAGTGATTATCACATTATGTAGAGTCTGTATGCCAAACCCTAGAACAATGCCACAGCAATTCTATTCATACCCTCAATGAAGCAGGCAGATCTGAGTCTTGGCAATAAATTAGCAGTCCAAAAGACCATATTGTTCCAATGACCTTAGAATAATATGAAATGCATTGAGACATTAAAGGTTCTTTGACATCAGCTATGAGGAGATATTTACATAAAGTAAGGCTTGATTGTATCACTGAGGCTTACGCTCAGGTAGCAGTTCTTAGTTGATTATAAGAGCCACTTGTGATGTTCTAGCCGCAGAGTTCAATATAAAAGCCCAAAGCTTGAATATAGAAATGTTTATTGTTTACTGATTCAAACAACATGAACATGCAGTCATGCTGAATTTCCCTTCTTGAGTACACCATCATTTTCATGACTCAGGCTGATTATATTTTAAGGCTGGAGTGAGCATCCAGTTACATGTTCAGTCCTTTTCAGTTATTCAGTATCATATCAGGAACGGACTTGAGCAATATAACAGTAAACATATTGCTTCCATTCCAGCAAGCTGTCTTCACAAAACCCACTTAATTTACTGTCCCATGTTCACATGTATCAATGTCCTCTAGAATTTCCTACAAGTATTCCTGCTCCAAAGAATTTATAACCTAAAGAAAAAAACGAGATACAACAAGTGGTGTAACATAATTTGAAGGATATGTTTTTCCTCTCCCACCTAAGATCTTGCATTCAGCTGCATGGGCAGCAAAGGATCCTAGTCCTCTCTACAACTTGTTCTAAAATATCATTCAGAATTCATGTAACTACTCATACAGAGCCTAGAAAGGAGTGGTTTAGTTATTCACACTAGTCTGGAATGTCTGGGATAAACCTCATGGCTTTGCCACTCCTGAGTAATGCAGCCATCCCAGTCCACACAGATAGAACTTTTATTCCACACCATACCCCCCCATCATCACATTCTCTCTCACTCCCGTCCCCTACTATGTGTATACTATACGTATACTTATTTATTTGGTTCATACCTACATTCTAGTACAGCCCCCTTTTTTAGCCCCCAAAGTAACATTCCAGCTGACTCTTGTCAGAGGACAGAGGCAAGTTCCTGAAGATAATTTTATCCACTTTTAATCCTGCTCTCCCCAATCTGCATGCTCACACATTAGCTAAACAGGCAAATAATCAGCAGGTTAGCTGGACATAGGGTGACCAGACAACAAATGTGAAAAATTGGGACAGGGGGTGGGAGGTAAAAGGAAAAAGAAAGACCCCAAAATCAGGACTGTCCCTTTAAAATTGGGACATCTTGTCACTCTAACTGGACAGGAGCGATATCCCTCTTCTGACCTCTGTGTTCTTGACACAACATACTCTTTCCGGCTATGGCTTCACTGGAAAAAAAAAATCAACAATGGGTAACTCAGTGTAAAATCCTAGTGGAGAGAAGGCACTGTATTCTTTACGTCAATGCAACTAATTGAGGTAAGCCCCAGGTATGGACAGAGGGTTGACCATGACTAGCAACATCAAGGTTAAAAACTATCTATGCCTGGCCTCCAGTAGGATTTTATGTAAACGACACTATTTTGCTGTAAAAACATTTATTTTTACCGTGAAGGCAAAGCCTAAGCTAAAATGATCGAAGATGGATTAGAAGACAGTGGTGGCAGCAGCTACTCTATGAACATAGCAAGATGGTGAATGAAGAATGGGACTGTCTTTATAATGGGACTCCAGCCATGGAGATATTTTATCACGTTTGTAATGACTTTTTAATCAGCTTACTTGAAATAAATTGTCAGGAGGAAATCTTGATAGGAATTGCAGCAATAAACCAGGAAGGAAAGCATGGCCGCAGTTAGATTTGCAAAGGAATTTAACTTGATCTATTAGGCCTGATTTTCCATTGCCTTGCACTTTGTGTAGTCATCTACAAAGTGCAATGTAAATGCAAAAGACTACTGTGCTGATTTGGCAGCATTTCACACCCATTTAGGAAGTGACAACATAGGGCTGTAGAAAAAAGACCCTCAGTACAGAAGACAAGGTCTAGGAACCACCCAATTCAAAAGTGTGAATCATCTCAGGCTAATGAAGGTCAGGGTTCTGGTAAATAAAACTGGGCAGTCCTCTATACTCTATAGTCTATTGTGTGTTTTCATTTATAGGCTGGGTGCCCAGAACATAGAATGGAGTCCTATGCATGTAGTTATGCATTTGAATACATAAATCAAATATTAAGCAGCTATTAGTGTGGCAGATTCCCACATTTGGGAGGTGGCCTGTTTGGAGAAGAGAGTTGCACATTCACCTCTACAAAAAGATTCTTCAAAAGCAGAATTTGTCAACCCAGCGTGAGTTACAGCAATGTCAATACTTGTTCTAATACACAGCCCAAAGGGTAAGCCTGACTTTCTGTCTGCCTGAAGGAAATGGTGTAACTGAAAAAAGCTTTCTGTTGCTCAGAAAAAAGTAATAGGTCTGCAATGAATTGCTATTTTTCCTCACTCCACCTTTAAGAATAGCTTTTATAATGAAATATGTACAAAGAAATGGTCTATGCATATAATTAGAAGCTAATGGCAATAATTAGTCAGTTATTAAGAATCGACCAAAGAATTTTCCACACATATGACTGTAGTTGACAATGCTTTACACTATAATTCTTGCAGAAGATTTATATGGTGCTGTAAATTTGTACAGCACTTTACAAACATAGATAAGTTGTGTTCCCTGTCAAATATGACCAGGCAGACAAAGGCTAGACAAAACACAGGACAACAGCGTGAGAAAGGGGAGTTCTTGGCAAGCATAAGAGAGCAGAGTTCCTTGAAATGAACATTCTATATATAGTATAATATTTCAGCAAATATAGAGGCTGATCCTCCAGTCACTTGCACTACTTGCACATCAGAGTCACTCCATTTCTTCAATGGAATGAGTTCTGATTTACACCAGAGTGAGAGGAGAACGAGGTCCAACATGTTCTTTAGAAATTACTGATGGTCAGGAATCAGAACACTGGACATTGAACTTTGGAGACACTCAGATCCAGATCCAAACTTCATGACAAAGATCAATCTCTATAATGGGCTGAACTAGAACTACAAATCCAAATACCCACAAACAAAGGAGAAGTTCAGATTCAGATCCAGTTCTGGATGCAGAGTCTTATCCTGGACACATCTCCACTGGGCATAGACATCTCCTAGGCAGAGGGAATCCTGTGGTGGATCAGTCTGCTGGGTTCAGGACTACTCTACGTTGCTGCAGTGGCCCAAAGCAGCTGGAGTATTCTAGAGAATAGGGACCAGGATATTTCTATTGGACAATTCTGTACAAAGCATGCATTTGATCACTTCCAGTTACTGTAGCAGCTTCCTTTTGATGCATTCTCCTTTATCTCAATCAAGTGATCAATGTCACAAACTTGTAAAACTCCATCCCAGGAGCTTATAAACTGGCTCAACTTTTAAACCTTTCATATGCTTTCTTGCTCTTGCAAAGCACTCAGAGTTATTAGTCACACAGCCTGTACTTCTACTTTTTGCCTGGGAAACTTTCTCTGTGTTACTTAGGGTGACCAGATATCCCGATTTTATAGGGACAGTCCTGATTTTTGGGTCTTTTTCTTCTATAGTCTCCTATTATCCCCCACCACCATCGATTTTTCACATTTGCTATCTGGTCACCCTAGGTTACTTTAAACACAAAACTCCACTTGTGCAATAACAGTATCATGTAACGACAGGAAGGGAAGTGAACACTGCTTCATGCCAAGAAAAAAAAGGAAAAAAGAACCATTAATGCAGGGGTTCCCCTTAACTTGTCATTCTGTGTCCACATCATGACTTGCAAACCACACTTCAGTTTAAAGCCACCTTTGCATAACTCCCATTTGCTCCCAAATTAGCCCCAGCAGTTTGTGGTGAGAATCACCTCCTTTTTTCAGCACATTAATAATTCCTAAAAGCACAAAGTTTAAAAACCAGATTTGCTCAGTGGGCAGTCTGTTAAAAAAATGTTCCCCCAGCTTGACTGACTCCTCCCCTGCTTACTTCCTTTATCAGCCTCTGTGTCAGCAGGATCCCTGGGCAGATATCACAGGAGGAAAATATTTGAAATTTCTGCTGCAAATTTTTTTCATTTTCTGGACAGCTTTAATAAATATGAAATGTAATATATAGTAATGTGTATCTCTTGGCCTTAATATTTTACAGGTACCACAATTCTGCTTGTAAGGTGTAAACACCTGTGGCTTTTTTAGGGTGCAAAGTTGAAAGACTTCCAAGGTTCAGGGGCAGAGTCTCACATCTCACCATTGTTCTCATTTCACGTTTCTCTCATGTGTGTTTGGCTTAATTCCAGCTGAGTATGATGACTTAGTTTGCCCTCCTTTAAGTTTTTCCTTTGACGTGAGCAGCAGTGCCTCACACTTATCCAAGGAGAGAATTTGACATAAATAATCTATTTGATCTTTCATCTGCACACCACATTGCACTCCATTGTTAAAAACCTTGGCTGAGGAGCCCATCCCCCAACCCTTTCACCTCCCTCAACAACATCTGAAAAATGGTTCTGGACTTGCTTGACACACATAATCTTTATTTGCAAGTTGTAGTCCAGAAGGACAATGAACTATGGTGTGGCTTGGCTTGAGAAAAGTAAGCATGATATAGCAGTACAGATTTTTGCTGCCCCTTCCTTCTAAGTCTCCAGATGGTCTTCATTATAGAATCCAAAAGGATTTAATGTGATTGGTAAATAAGAAAAATAACCAGAGGATGGTGGGGAATAGAAGTGTTAGATCAGGGGAGATTTCCTTCCACAATGATGCCTGAGGGTAGGTCTACATTGTCTCAGGATTGCAGCACTCAGGCTAAGGGGATGTTTCATTGCAGTGTAAACATTTGGGCTTGGGCTGGAGACTGGGATCTAGGACCTTCAAGGGGGGAGAGTCCCAGAGCTCAGGCTCCAGTCCGAGCTCAGACGACAACCCCACAATTAAACAGCCCCCTTAATCCAAGTCCGAGTCAGCTGCCATGAGCCAATCCCGGGTGTCTAATTTCAGTGTAGACATACCCTTAGAGTATCATGTAATTATTTTCCAGAAAATGCTACTGATTCAGTTTTTTGGTTTTTTGATCATTCTATAGGTCTGAAAACGACGACGTTTGAACAAAATAGGCTAAATTTTGCTCACTGGACATAAATGGATGCAACTTCAGTGAAATTATACCCTCATCCAACAGGCTCACTTCGGTCCAGTGAGTTGGGATTCTAGCTCTTTATGAACTGGTGAAATCTAAAGCCACTTTCAACATCTTTTTACATGTCACATTTAATAAATAATAATTGAGTGCAATGCAAATATTTATGGGGCACCTGTAACCATGTATTGCTCTTTAATCATAGTGCACACACAATGTAGACATGACAACATATTATGATGGGGCAAGGGGTTGGGTCAAGTCTGGATTTGCTGAGTGGTTTGGCATTTGCTCTGGAAGCAGGGGATTGGGAAGTGTCAAGTGGTGCATAGATGGACTGAGAGAGAAGTATATTGTGAGGTAGCACTCAGAGCAGGCGGATGATAGGAATGGGGCTGAAACTTGATTTGGCACTGGAGGTGTGTGGGCTCATGACTTGCAGACAAGGGGGGAAAGTCTTGGGGTGGAGCATGAGAATGGAGATCAGGCAAGTGTGCAAGGCATTTGGGAATTTCTAAACTGCGATTGCTTAGCAGAGTGTTGGTCCATCTCTGTGTGTATCTATATAATTACTGCATGGTGACAAGGCAATATCCAATATCTGGGTTTTTAATGAGTGAAGTTATTGCCATTTACAGATGGATGGGCTGAAAACCCTTTTGAAGTTGTGCTGCTACATCTGCTTTATTATTTCATAACAACAGTTCATAACATTCACATTTCTGAAGACAAAACATCTGCTATTCTCAAGTAAGGCAATTATATAGCATTTTGGAACCATATTCTGGTTGCATTTACTCCAGCATAAATGCAGAGTACTTCATTTGGTTTCAATGGGTATTCACCAAACAACATACACTGGTGTAACTGTCAGCAGAATTTGGCTCTTGACATTCAAAGCACTTGAGATTGAGCAGATCTTAGGGTCTGAAGAACATCCTCAAGTTTTGGGCCAGGACCCAGACTTCACTAGGACAGATTGGTGCCACTCGGCTGACACAAAGCTGCCCCCAAATCTGCTTAGTTGGCTACAGAAGGATACCTGCCTCTGTGGAGAAGGATTGATGAGTGGCACAGATTAGCTGGAGCGGCTCCTTTGCCATCTCCACATCTTGCCTGTGGCCCATGTAGGGAGTGTGACCAAAGAAACAGGGGAATGGCCAGGGCATCCCTGTGCTTCTGCAATTTTTAGCTACTGTAGTGAGAGACACCCACCTAGAATAGTTTGCATCAGGGAAGCAGCCCAGTGGAGAATGACCCCAGAAACTAGGGAGAAAAGGGGGCTTAAAGGTACCTTTACTTCTGCTTTCCAGCTGCTGTTGAGGGGGCAGACCTTTCTATGCATGTGGACCATACTTATACATGGATTTAATTATTGTGTATGAGTCACATGCTTATTATCAAATGTATCTGGAAACATGTTACTACTTCTAACTGCTCCTCCTGTGCACTATGAAGCAGAGAAGGGCTGTGCTCCTCCTCAGGCCTAATAGAATAAAGCGAAAAGTTTGTGTTTCTCAGAAAAACTGGTTTGGAGATACTAGAAGCCAAAAGCATGTAGGCAAAATGAAGCCCACCTCAGCGTTTCCATTTCTCCTAAGCCTCTGCTCAGATTCTCTCCAGGCTTTAATGAAAAATAAACAAACTTTCAGGAAAAACTTGGAAGGGCAAGCAGATTGGTTCTATTTAGAGGCAATTAGTTAGGATGTCAATAGGCATTTAATGGGAAGCTTAAACCTTAACATCAGAGAGACGAGAGTTTCTCCATGAGGATATTAAAGCTGACAGAGTTCCTGTCAGTATTCCCAAAACTGGTCTGTGCTCAAAAACTGGCTTGAAGTTGGATGAAAGGGGACTGATGTGCCCTTCAGGAAATACGTCTTATAAAATGCCAGAGAGCCTTCAAAGTGAAAACATTCAGCATTAATCATCTAGGATAGTGTGTGTGACTGATCTTGTTATGACTTCAAACTGTTAACCGTAATAAACTTTATTTCTGCATAGGGCTACAGGACAGATGTACTTATTACTCATTTCCGATATGACAGGCTGTGCTACGCAATATGGCAACAGTGTCAGTAAATGGTCAACACTGTTCAAGCCAAAAGCCAAGAAGCTGTAAATTCAAAAGCGAGCACCATTTTATTGAAAAATATGGAAAAAATGTGCTTCCTTTCTGTTGGTTACTGCTTGTTCCTGAGTTCATTTACAATTATTTATGCCTTCTCTTTTAAAACTACCCATATCCATCATAATGCCAGGAGAACTGTTATGTTTAAATAACCCTAAATCACCAGCAATCCTCTTTGCACACTGTCGGACCTTTCATTACTTTACTGGGCATTACTGAGTTAGTGATTTCCATCAAGCCATGTCTGTGTCATGTCATATTTGTTCTGGAGGCACCTTTTCGGTAGGAATCATTGCCTAGTACAGCGGTTCTAAAACAGTGGTCCATGAACCACCACTACCCCATGGAGCGCCGGCTGGTCACATCCTACCAGCACAACTCCTGGTTTCCAGCTGCCAAATCACATTACAAGGTCACTACAGTACTTGAAATGCTTTCCTTATGTTATTTTACCATGCAAACTGATGTAGCTGCCAGAGAGATGTTCACTGAGCTCAGATGAGAGACAAGGAGTCTCATGGAACAATCTCTCTGTGAGCATGTGATTTGCACCATGAAAAAGGTTTGGGACCCCTCAAACTAGTGATTAAATTATATGGCAGAGAGTCCTGAGATCTGAGGTGAGTTCCAAGCCACAGTGAAATCAATGGGAGTTTGATTACTGACTTCAGTGGAGCCATGTTTTCATCCCTAGGTTCTATTTCTGCAATGTGCTGTAGACCAACTATATAACTTTGGTCAAGTCACTCTCTGTGTCTCAATTTCTTTATCAATTTCATAGCCCCTATAAAAATGTGTTACAGTAAGGGCGCAAAGCAATCCAGCTTACAATGGTGCTATTGCTGTGTCTGCTGTATTTTGGCTGATTCATTTAGAATGCTGCAATATTAAATATATAGAGAGAGACTCACATACATTTAACAGCAGGGATGTTGCGAGGCTTAACTTTATAAAGTACTTTAAGACCCCCCCAATGAGTGCAAAATATTTCCCTGTCACATAATGCAGTGACTCTTACCAACAGTTAGGAAAAAAATCAAACTCTGAATTTATGAAACATCTACGGATAAAAGAACCCAGTGTTCAGTTGCTATAAACTGGTATCACTACTAGATGCGTGTCTAGTCAAAATAGTTAGAGTAGCTGGTGTATTTTTTTGAGAGTAAGTTTTAATTATCAATGGACAATATATTTCACTTCAAATATCTTCCTAATAATAAATGACCATGGATCATTAAAAGACAGAAAGCAGCTTCCTATCCCCCCACAACATCCGTTTTCATTATCTTTTTATTTTTTTATTTCCATTCTTCTGCACTCTGTAACCAGGTGACTTGGCAATTCATCTTCCAAATTACAATTGTTATAGTATATCTGATAGTCACAGCTAGACAGTTTTTTATTATTATTTGTATTTATTTTTAATGTAAATACTAAGCATCTGAATATTCTACAAGAGTAGATTTTCAGCAAATGAACAGGAGGTGGTAAAAATGAATCAGGAGACATATTCAAGCAACACAGAATGTAAGATAATGTTACTGTTATTTCTGAGACTTATACTGTGAATTATCCTGCTATCATTGAAGACTGTGGAAGTTTAGCCGCTGACTTCAAATATATTCAGAACTGGGCCTTAGTTTTCATAGGGTTATCTTTATGTTATAGGCCCAATCATCAGCTGGTGCAAATCAGCATAGCTGCATTGGATCTGGCCTTGTATTTTCACTTTGCAAAGGGTTTTCTTTGTTGTTCTGTTGGATGATCTGTAACTTCACCTATAATTTCCACAGAATTGCATGCTAATTCCCTTCCTTCTCTTACCATGTAACGAATCCACAAGGATAAAAGCCTTCCCTCTGTCTTGCTATATTTATTTTTTGGCTTGATTGCCACTTCAGTCTAAAACACTTTGCTTCAAGCTTAGAGATGTGCAGAAGCCACCTTACTAATGGTTACCAATTAAGCGAGCTGCATTTCAAACACTTGTTATACTGTGAATCTTTATGAGAGTAACATGGCTTTGGTTGGATGATTAAATCATCAAAGACCTGAAGCTTTTCATACAATCCTTATTTTTCTTGGGCTATAAAAAAGCCCTAAACAAGTTATGATCACTATAAAATGGAAAAATTGAAACATAAAAACAAGTTGCAGAGTACACAGTGTTCCAAAGATGAAGCCAAGGCCCCAATTATAACCTGAAACGAACACATAATTTGCACATATGGGAAGGAACTCCTGCCCCAAGATCTTGCACACTACCATAAATAAATGTAGCATCACTTGACTTCAAAATGAAGCCTTTAATTCTGAGGCTACCACTAAAAAAACAAAATGGCAAAAAGTCAGTTAATGCCCCTGAAGACACGGCCTTTTAATCGCTCTAACTCCCTCTTTTCAAGCTGAGTCTAAATTTTCTTAGACAGTGACACATTTATATGTAGACAATATTAGCCATCTTGGTTGGTTTTTACATCTTGTTTCATTATTGGGAAATGTGATGAACAGTGAATAAAAAATATTTTCTTCGTTACTAGCTGATGCTGAGGATTTCACTGCATCAGAGTAATTAGAAATGGAAAAGAATTACTGGTCATTGAGTTCATCTTCTGCCTGTGAAGGATTATAGCCTGTGTGTGATGTAGTTCTTTACCATTAGAAAATTGGAACAGTCTATAATTCTGTACAGATGGTGTGTGATGAATCCCATAAAAAATGTTACATGTGTAAACTTTACGTAGATTGTCCTTGTGTCAGCTTATAAACAAGGTAATAACAGTAAGGAAGGGGACTCAGACCTGCAACTCTCTTTTTAAAATAATTAAGAAAGTATTTTTCTTAATGAACAAACATCCTGTCTCATTAACTGTTGTCTAGTATGGCATCTGAGGCACATCCCCTACCACCAGAAACAGGACATTACAACCTTCATAGTGCTGGAAATCAGGAACTAGCAGCAACAGAAGTCAGAGTGTTGGTAGTAAACCATTTTATTCCTACAGGAGTATAATTATAATGGAAGACGCTCTTACATTTTTATTATAGTGATCAGGGTTTACTCAGTCAAAAGACACTTTGACCTATTTTTTCTCTTCCTCGTCTTTCAGCCACTCCGCTGCTCAGAACCATTGTTCTGTTTCTACTGTTTAATTTCAGAAAATTGTGCTGCGTGTTTCTGATTAATTACAAATAAAATGGGAAAGAATATGTGGCGTGACCTGCCTGTATAATTGGATAATATCAGCTAAGAGGATACCTAGATTCCGGTGGAACTCATTAGGTTTTGTTCTCTCATTTTCCTCTTAAGTGCAGTGGTATAAATCAGAATCCACTGACACCAATGGCCTTACACTAGTGTAAGAGAGACAAGAGTCAAACTATATAACCACTGAAGTAGACTTCCTTACTCCATAGCCAAGGAGTCAAATTGTGCCCTCATTGGAGCTCCTGTAACTCCATTACAGACCATGGAGTTGCACTGGATTTAAGCTCTAAATAAAGTCAATAGCCAAACTCCCACTGCTATCAACCAGTGCAACATTATGACTTTACGGACTTTCCTCCCCAGAATTCCAGAGAACACAGTGATTCTGACTATCACAGCTTGGACCATTTCTTACTAGAGACGTCCCAAGGATCATCTCCCCTCACATTTGCTATTACACACAAAATCTCCCCTTCTATTCACAATCACATGCATCCCCGTGGAAATACAGTGACTGCTTCTATAGCAAAGTAAAATATTTCTGTATTTTCAATTCCTTTAATGTGATAAGTACTTGGTACTTTCCTCAAGAGAGTTATTTCATCCTCTCTTCTTTTACTCTTCATTTCTCTCCCTCTTCTATCTCTGGTTCTCTCTATTCGAAAGGCCGGCATGTGCTTCTCTAAAAATTTCTCCTTTGCTTTCCTGTACTTCTGTCCAGCGGGTTGATCACCCTAACTACCTTATTCTTTTCTCCCCTGTTTCTCTGGACATCCTGTTGTCTAATTACTTGGTCCTCCTCTCCCTCTGCTCCCCTGGACATGCATCTGGATCCTTACTCTCCTGTTCCTTTGGACACTCCTTTGACAACATTGGTCACACTGGCAGCTGTTGTCCTACTTATGGCTGTCATCTCTAGTTTCCTCTCTTTTCCCTGGGGAACAGCAGACCCCAATGAAGGCATTGTTGGCACCGTTTTTTTCCAGCTGTTTTTGCAGGCATGCAGAGTGCAGACTTTTCTTTACAATGCAGAAGCAGAGAAGTGTTACTGACACATGACCTGCCAGTGGTCTACAGACCACCAGCAAATGCTTTGGTCCATGAAGGACAGGTTGGGGATCACGGTCTTCATATTACTTCACTACTCTCAGTTATACACTATTTTGTAAGGCAAGTGCTTCCTCTCCCTCTTGGAGTATACAGCTTTAAGGTACAATATTGGAGACAGTTATTACCCACCCCTCTTAAGTCATCATTTAGCATTCCTTTAAAGTGTCCTTAGAAATCAGCCCTACCAGTATTTTAATAGTTTTGTAACCCTTCTAATAGTGCGACAGCAATAAATAAACAAAATAGACATTTAGCATAAGGATGATCTAACTTCAAAAAGTCCATAAGCTTGGAAAGGCATCCAAAAGTCTAAATCCAAATCACTCTTTTGGCCTAGAATTCAGCCTGGAAATATGATGACACTAAATATTAAAAAATTATTATTTTGGTAGTTTCTGGTTTGATCACTATTGGAAATATGGCAAAAATAGCCCTTGGCATTTCCATTTATAGTCCCACATAAACTGGGGAAGTGGAAAGGCACACAAAACAGGAAAAGACAAATGCTACCATTTGGTGTGGGTTTTTATGGAGGTTTGGACACAGCATCAGGTCAATTTATACTCAAACCTATTTGCCTTTCCCTCATTTAGAAACAGGACTTCTGCCTAACCAAAATCTCAGCCTGTCTCTTTTACATCCCCTCATGGATGGCTAGCCATAACTATAAACTTAAGCTCAAGATTACTAAAACAGGGCTCTTAATCAGTCATGCCAAACTCTTCCCTCAACCTCCTTTCTTGATCATTGTGGATAAAACCACCATCCTGCCTGTCTCCTGGGCATCAGACCACTCTGTAGGGCCTTGAATCCAAGCTATGTCTAAATCGTGCAGATCCCTTCTTCATAATATCTCAGACACGATATTTCCTGTCTATTCACAAAGCCAAAACTCTTGGCTGATATGCTGACACCACTGCTGATCATACTGACGAATATTATCTTACTACTCCACCTGTCTGTCCTTATCCATCTATTGTCGTTTGACTTATATTTAGTTTGTAAATTCTCTGGGGTATGAGCCATACTTCTGTACAGTGTTTGTACAGTGTCTAGCACAATGGAGTCCTGGTTTATGAAGGGGTCTTCTAGGTACTTTAGTAATAAAAATAATAATAGCAATAAGGAGAGGAGGAGGAGGAGGGAAGAATATGATAAAAAGAATGTAAGACATTCCAAATACACCTTTGGACTGAAATGACATGAGAAATTTGAACCTTGCAGGAAATTTTTTGAAGCGGAATGACACTTTCAGCCTCCATCTAAGGTCATCATGTGAGAGATGTGTTTTGCAAAATTAAAAACTATTCAGAATTAATTTTGCTCTTTATTACAAGCTTGCCAACAAGTCCATTTTCGTGGAAAGTTTTGCTGAAATACCTGATAATTTAAGTAAAAATGATCCATGTAGAACTCCCTTCTTTTTATCTAGAGAGTAACGGGAGGCCTATAGTAAAATACTAAAGACCAGGTGAGGCTATTTCTGCAGCACAAGTGCAGCCACACTGCTATAATGCAGTAGTGTAGACATTTACTACAGTGACAGGAGGAGTTCTTCCATTGCTGGAAGAATGCCTCCTGTCACTGTAGTAAATCCAATCCACCTCCTCAAAAGGTGGTAGGTAGGGTGATGAAAGAATCTACAGCGGGGATTAACTACATCGCATGGGGTATGACATTTTACTCAGCCCTGAGCAATGGAGCTAGTTTTACTTAAGTTTTAAGAGTAGAGCAGTCATTAGGATGAGCCTGGTCCTCGG
Source organism: Dermatemys mawii (assembly GCA_007922305.1). NCBI lineage: Eukaryota > Metazoa > Chordata > Testudines > Dermatemydidae > Dermatemys > Dermatemys mawii. The sequence goes on from ML677342.1 coordinate 14,640,233, forward strand.
GCCATTTCTGGATAGACAGTCATACTGCAAGACTGACAAAGTGGGTGAGGTAATATCTTTTATTGGCCCAACTTCTGTTGGGGAGAGATGAGCTTTCAAGCTACATGGAGCTCTTCTTCAGGTCTGGGAAAGATACTGAACGTCACAGCTGCTAAATACAAGGGGAACCAGATTGTTTAGCATAAGTAGTTAATACATTTTCTGAGGGACCATTCAAGGTGAAGTGGCCAGTTAACACACCTATATTCATAGAACAAAAAATAAAAATAAAGGAAGAGTGGGGGACTAGTGGGTTAAAGATTATAATAATAAACCATAAATCCAGTTTCTTTATTAAGACCATGATTTTTAGTGTCTACCATAGTTATGAAGCTAAGCTCCCAGGCTCATCTTTTGAATGTGTTGTGCAGGTTTCCTTTGAGGATGAGGACTGAAAGGTTTGATGGAGTGATTATTGTGTGAAAAGTATTTGCTCATGGGTGATATGGTGTCTTGTCTTTTATCATTTTCCTCTGAGAGTTCATTCTTGAGCGTATTGATTGTCTGGTTTCACCCACATCATTTTTCTTAGGGCATTTAGTTCACCAGATGAAGCACACCACATGTTGTGATATCCAGATGCAGAATCCACGGATGCTGAATGGTGTGTTGTGGGGGACACTGATCATTGTAGCAGCAGAGATACAGCTGCAGGATTTGCATCTGTTGTTATGGCAGGATTTGGTGCCACTTTTTGTTGGTGGGTCCTGGTTGGTGGGGAGATTGCTTCTAACAATGGGCTTAGAGAAGGTGAGAGGTGATTTGAAGGCCAGAAAAGGGGGGTCAGGAATGAAGTGGTGCCCATCAAGTATGGGTGTAATTGTTTGATAATATCCCAAATGGTTTGCAATGTAAGTGGTAAGTGACAAGTGGGCTGTGTGCAACCAGGGGGCAGGGATGGAGATTTTATTTCTGTATTTAAGCTGGTGGACTGAAATCGAGACTGGATGTCTTTCTAAAAGACCCTCTATAACTCAAACAGAAGTTATGGACTTGTCTGAGATTGTACACAAATTGTTCATTGCAAGTATACAATATTAACCTTTTGAAATTTGAGCTTTTTTGATTGGACACATAGGTCACAGTTATGATTCTACTCTTTGTTTGGATGAGCATAGCTGTTATAATCAAGTTTCTGGTGCCAAAATTAATGATTACAGATTCAGATACTACTGTTCTACAGTTTTCCCTAAACAACCTCAGAACTTGGCCCTAAATTCCTTTCTTCAGACTGCTACCTGGGATCTATTTTCTTTATTCTTGAAGCAGACATTTGTTCTCAGATTTTTGAACCCCGTACCTCAAACATCTTACCAGAAGATCTTACTGAATAAAGAATGCAGACTTTGATCCTCTGAGACCAACATGGGAATGTAGAAACATTTATAAATTTCTCCCCTCTGCATTACTAAACTCTAAACTGCAGGCTTAAGAAACCCCACAAGCATCTGCTAGAGCTATTTATTTGTGTGTATGAATGTGTGTAATTTTTCATGTGGCTCCAACCAAGACAGCAATGATCCATCCTGAATCATTTGCATCTAACTGAAGAACAGATGATACTTGGGACATTCTTGGCTGAAGCTATTTCCCTCAACAGCCACAACTGATGCTCATATAGTTGAATATCTCTAGGCTGCCTTCACTCATGCAGAGACAAGCTGGGTACAGTAATATTTTTTATTGGGCCCAGGGGTGCCGGAACAGGGGTGACCCGGGGGTCATGGCCCTATCACTTTTTGCTAGCAATAAGGACAAGCAATGCGGGAGGGAGTGGAGAGGAGAGGAGCGAGCAGGGGATGGAGTCTTGAGGGAAAGAGGCAGTGTGAGGGTGCGGTCTTAAGGGGGGAAGGGGCAGTGCGATGGCAGAGGTTCTAGGGTGGGGGTAGTGCATCTGAGAAGGGGGCAGCTCAGGGGCAGGGCTACATGGGAAAGGAAGGTGCAGGAGGTGGGGTCACAAATCAAGTACCAGCCCCCTCCCCCACTTTTAGGAAGCTTTCGCTGCTCCTGATTGGGCCAACATCTGTCAGTGGGAAGGTCCAGCTTTCGAGCTTATACAGAGTTCTTCCTCAGCTCTGTATAAGCTTGAAAGCTTTCCTCTTTCACCAACAGAAGTTCATCCAATAAAAGATATTACCTTACCCACCTTGTCTCTCTAATATCATGGGACCAACAAGGCTACAATAACATGGCATTCACTCATGCAGCTTATCTGTTATGATCTCCTGCTTAAAAGCTATTTGGCCTGCTTAGTGGGACAGCCTACAAGCTCCATCCTTCTTTCCGCCTTTCTCCTTTCGCTTGCTTCTTTGCATTTGCAGACACATATAGAATCTTATGAGCAACGCAAGAACACTTAGACAAGACAGTGTCTTGTATTGGCCAAAGGGTAGATTCCGGTTGCATGAGGGGAAGGTGTCTGGAAAAATCAATGAAACACCTGAATTTAATGTATTTACCATGAGGGTAGAGCCTACCGATGGCCTGTAATTACAATAGTGTTGTTAATGGTATATCATCACTCACACAAACTGCACCCCAAAATTCTTTACAGAGGTCAAAAATACAGCAACAGATTAGATAAATAATGAAAACAAACAAGAGGAAGAGAAAAAGGAGATATACAAGTGAAGAATAAGAGAACCCCTTTGAAAGAGAGGAAGGATGGCCTTGTGGTTCAGACACTGAACTGACATCTGGATTCAATTCATCCCTCTGTCACACCCTGTGCAACCTTGGGTTAGTCACGTATTTTCTCTGGGCCCTACTTCTCCAGCTGTAAAATCAAGATAACATTTCCATTCTCCCACCCTTGGTTTATCTCATCCATTTAGAGTGTAAACTCTTCAGAGGAGGAACAGTCTCTTACTATATGTTTGTAGAGTGCCTAGCACAGTGGTGACCTGATTGTAGTCAAGGCCTCCAGGCACTACTGTAATAAAAATAAAATTAACAACAACAACTCCGATTTGAAATGAGATTGAAAGGCATTGATGCGGAAAGACACACCGGAAGTCAGTTACAGATGGCAGGAGCTATCTGATGGTTCTCACTCTAACAGTGGCCAGAAGAGACAAAGAGGAAGTCAATGCTAGTGGGAGGCAGTAAAGATAGATTAAAAAGAAGATAGAAGATCAAATACCGAATGATATTACAGTGGTATTATATATATTTCTAGAGAGAGTGCAGCATTATTGTTTAGAGCTGATTAATGTTTTCTGAATTTTAATTTTAGGCTAATTTTTAAAAAAATTGTGTCACAAACACACAAAAAATGGAAAGAATGGTCACAATATGTTTTTCAGTGGATTTAACCTACATGCCAAAGATACCTGAGAGTGGGTGATAGCAAGTAAAGCAAAAAAAAAGGAGCATTAAGAAGGGGTCAGATAGAGGGCTGTGGAGGGCTGTTTTACCATACCTTTCGTACCTCCTGCTGTCAGTTGTTTCTCCAGGTGCAATCTAGACACCATAATAATCTCTACTGTGCTCTTCTCACATGTTAGGAAAATTGTCGTTTCTATTTCTGATGTAAACAATACGCTGATATTTATATATTCCATGTCATTTAAAGGTGAAATGCATGTCTGTAATTCTGAGGGGGGTTTCGTATTAGACAGATGTTTTCAGCTTTGGTCTCTATTACATACAGATATAGGGGAGATATGAAAACTAATGACCAATTACTCTAGAATTCTCTAAATTCTCAGCACTGTAATGAGGTTTTGCCACTACTCTGATACCCCCATTTTTTCCTACCAGTCTTTGAGGTGAGGAGGAGATATTTTTGGAGTTTATTTTGGTTTAGATAGAGAGGAAATTACATTTCATTGAAAATCTCTTTTGTACTAGTGCCATTTCAAAGGACCGATTTTCTTTTTGGTAGTGAGATGAGCTATGTAAATAGAGAAACTTCTGTACTGAGGATAACTGAAAAGGTGTGTGAAATAGAGTTTGCATTCATTAACTAGGGCTATTAGTGAACAAAATGAAGTTTCACAATAAGACAAACAGGATTACTAGTCCATCCTGGGGAAATTTGCTTTGCTGTGAAGTCTGTAATAATTCTATGTCAATATAATCCTGCAGATAGTGATAAATCCTTTCAGAGTCCCAAAATACTGAATAAATAGTGAATAATATTCTTCATTTTCCTCCCAGCTCCAATTAACATAAACTGGCTACTTGTCATTGGATTCACATTGGAGTTTGTCATTGGATTCACTTCCGTGCATGCTTGCATGCATGGAAAGCCCTTCATGCATGTCAGGGCCTGCCTGCATGAATCAGACTGCAGGCAGAAGCTAAGCACAAGCTAAGCATTTATCCCAGTAGAGTAGCAACCATCCAAGCACACATGACATTTGATGAATCAGCTACAGTTCCTAAGCAAAAAAGTGGCATCCAGTGCATCCCCTTGGTATATTTAGTTTTGTATTCTACATTCACTGAAGTATGATAAAAAGGATTTTAAAGATGTAGCACTGAAGAAATGAATATGTTCCAGAGGTCTGGGTAACATAAATCCACAATGTGACAATCAAGATGGCATTCAAAAAACATACTCAATCCATGCCAATACATTCATGAGTCTCACTTACATACTAAATAACTATTTTTAATCTTAGTTGCAGATTAATCAATCCTTGTTGAGTCAATATTTTGGCCAGCTAAAGCATGTAGAATTGTGACAGGATACATGACCTCCTGACCCTGGAAAAAGGGGACTTTGCAACCCTTCCTTCTTCATGAGACAAACCGATAACTGTGGCAGACAGGCAAAGGGTGAGCACAGAAAAAGGATTAGGAAGCTGTTAACCACAGGTGATATGTTTACAGAAGTCTAGCAACATACTTTAGTTGTGCGCAACCATCAGGATCTAGACCATAGAAATAAAAGTTGGCAGAATTCAGGCAGCCTTCATGCTGACCAATATTGCTTCAATTTCTTCCTTGTGCTCCCCTGTCTGTCTGTCTACATCCACCTGTTGTCTCATTTTATATTCAAATTATAAGTTCTTTGGGGCATACACCCTCTTTTTGCTCTGTGTATGTACCTCACCGAGCACAAAGAGGTCCTGGTTCATACCTGGTGTTTCTGGACACTATTGCAATACAAAAGGATAATAATATTAACCAGGGAAATAGTTGAAGCAGCAACGGCTTTCCCAAGCTCTCCTTTGTATCAGTGAGTGCAGGCAAAGCTTTTGAGTGCAGATCTTCTCTAAAGTTGAACTAAGCCTCACAATAGCAAGACCTGCATGGTACAGTAAAAGCTGTGTTATCCGGCTCAGTACCAAACAGAAAGCTCTACAAACTAGCATTTCTAATCTTCATTAAAAGTCCAGTTTAGAGTCTTGTTGATTTAGGGCCGGCTGGCTCCCTACCTAGCTCCGAGTGGCTCCCCAGAAGGGATGACATGTTCCTACCACTCCGAGGTGTAGGTGTGGCTAGGAAGCTCTTTGTGCTGCCTCTGTCTGTGGGTGCTGCTCCCACAGCTCCCATTGGCTGCGGTTTCCAGTCAATTGGAGCTGGAGAGCCAGTGCTCGGGGCGGGGTGGGGACAGCGTGCAGAGCCGTCTGTTGCACCTCCGCTTAGCAGCAGCAGGGACAGATCACTGCTTATGGGGAGCCACCTGAGGTGAACTCTCCCCAGATCCAGCACCCTGCATCTCCTCCTGCACACCAACCCCTTGCCCTAAGCCCCGTCCTGCCCCAAAATCCCTCTCTCTTAGTTAACTGGAATTTTTCACTTACTGGCACCCCACATTTTCCCAACCTGCCAGATAAAACAGTTTTTACTGTAAATGGTTGTGAGGGAAGGCAGTGCTGAAAACGGTACTCCTTTTTCTAGTTCAGACATATTTACATTGTGAATACACATTTGATTCCTTCACGGCCCTTATGAATTGTCATGTTAATCCACAGTATGGAACTGTTATCAAATGGATCCTTGATAAGATGGCTCACAACTATTCTTTACTGTCTCCACCCAAAATGTTGCACTACTAAAATGTGAATATCAAAATATGTATTAATTAAAGTTAGTTAAGTGGTTCTCAACCTTTTCTTCATTTGTGGACAGTTAAAAAATTTCAAATGGAGGTGCGGACCCCTTTGGAAATCTTAAAGATCTTCTACAGACTATGCAACCAGAGGTTGACAATCTGTGGACTGGACTAGAGACTCAGGAGATCTGGATTCAGTTCCTCGCTCAGCTGCAGCTCCTCATTTAATCCACCTTTGTGCCACAGTTCACTATTTATAAAATGGGGATAATCCTTCCTTACCTCACGGAGGTGTTGTGAGAATAGTATTCCATCAGTAACTGTGAGGCAAGTGCTTCACAATTCAGACAGAATAGTAGGGAAAATATACTGCACATGAAAAATGTCAGTGAGATTTAATACCAAGATGGAAACAAAATACCAAAAGTCGAGTTACAAGCAGGAAATAGACGTCTGAGAAATCCAATAACACACCAAATAAATTATGTTGCGGGTAGGAGACCTATATTTTCTTTATTGAGAAAGAAATGAGATATCTTCTAGGAAGAGAACAGAAGGCTAATATAATTCTCTATTCTATAAACTGTAATTATATTATGTACAGAAAATGTAAATATTAATACCGAAGAGTCATCTTTACTGTCATGTTTGCAGGTTAAAGGAATACAAGAAATGTTTAAAAAACAGTGGTTTGCTTGGGATAAATGTGTTTTCTGAGGCAATATAGTGATGAGAGTGGAATAAAACCCAGATTCATAGGTAAGATGGAATATCTTAGATAGATGTTCTAGCACTGTAACATTTTCCGATGCTGTCTATAGCCTAGATATGTTGTATTTAAACAAACAAAAATATTTACCACTGTTTACAGGGTTTACAACACCAGGCTGAAATTTGCACCACCCACCTAACACCAGACTGATTGGGCCTCATGGGAGTGAGGTGCAGGGGAGCAAGAGGATGTAATACCAGTGCAAGACTGAAGTATAGCCCTTGTGCAATGCTGGGAGGGCACTAGATCATCAGTGACTCCATGGCTCCTGCCCTGGCTCAGCCATTCTCATCCTAGTCAACATAGGGCCAGCTCAGAGGCCCAAAGAGAAGCATCTCAGTGCAGCAACGCCAACAGGCACCCACCTCTGAGCCCCCAGAAGGGGAATCCGTAGTGCAGAGAGACTTCCTCTTGCCTCCTTCACCAGAACACATTTCACCCTCAGTGAACAACATGTTTTCACTTGGATAAGTCTTCACCAAATGGTGTTTTTGCATGTACTAACTACTGTATCTACCAGCAAATGATTGCTCATGCTTACCTTGCAGGAAAAACTGACTTTGGGTTTAATAGATACCAAATGCCATGTAAACATGTTTAGAAATGGACACCAGGATGCTATGCTTGTCATGGAAGGGATGGCTTGAGAATCTAGGAGATGGCTCAAAGTGGGGGAGGAGGAATTTGAGACCTAAATAATCATAGTAAATAAAAAGGGGTGAAATCCTGTCTCCATGACAATCAATGGGAACTTTGCTATTGATTACAGTGGAGTCAGGATTTCACCTAAGGAATGGAGATGCTGTGGGGAGGGGCTGAAACAGATCTTATTCTCCAAATAATCAGTTTTGACTGACCCAGTCAGTCCTCTTACTGCAACTTTCTTTAAACTGGACAGTAATGCTTAAATTTATTGGCCATCACAAGCCTTGATGCATTCATTGCACAGTTCAATAAATCTGCTTCTAAATCAATCAGAAAACTTCTTACCAGATGCTTGGGCTTCAAATGCCTTCTGTCCATCTCCAAAGAGCTTTATAGAGACAGCAGCCATGTCCTGTCTCTCTCCAGCCCACAAAGTCTCTTGATGCATGTTTCTTTATGCGTCAAGGTTCTAGTAAGTTCCTAACTCCTAAGAGAAAAAAAGAGAACAAGATTTTCATACAACTCCATTAAACAAGGAACTAAAAATACAGAAATCATTGTACCCTCAGGTTTCATTGACGGCCATCGTACACTAGCTAAGGCGTTAATTAACTCCAAGTTATGCAACCTCCTGTCCCATGGCAAAAAGGGAAATTGTTCATGCTGTATGTGACTAACCCATGACTTTCAACAGGTCCTTAAAGGATGGTCAGGCACCTAAATAAGTGGTCTAATTTTCAAAGTGGTGAGCACCTCTATTGACTTTAATGGGCTTTGGCTCAGACCACAAACACTGTTTTTCAGATCCACAGTAAATCTAGGGTTGCTATGCATCCATTTTTTGACCAGAACACCCAGTCAACAAGGGACCCGGCAGCTCCAGCTGACACTGCCGACCGGGCTATTAAAAGTCTGGTCAGTGGTGCAGCAGGGGCCCACGCTATGGCAGGCTCCCTACCTCTCTGGCTCCATGCGGCTCTTGGAAGCAGCCACCGGGTCCCTCTGGCCCCTAGGCACATGGGCAGCCAGGGAGGCTCTGCATGCTCCCCCCACCCTGAGTGCTGGCTCCACAGCTCCCATTGGCTGGGAACTGTGACCATTGGGAGCTGTGGGGTTGGCACATGTGGGCACAAAGGCAGCCTGCAGAGCCTCCCTGGTTGCCCATGTGCCTAGGAGCTGGACATGCTGGCCACTTCCTGGGAACTGCCCCAGCCTGGTGAAAGTGAGTGATGGTGGAGCAAAGCAAGCAACGGAGCGGGGGCGATGGAGCGAGCAGGAGGTGGGGACAGGGCCTCAGAGAAGGGGCAGGGCAGGGGCAGGGCCTTGGGGCAGGGGCGGGGCAGGGCAGGGCAGGGGTGTTCAGTTTTGTGCTAGTAGAAAGTTGGCAACCCTAAGTGAATCATTGTATTGCATTTAGCATTTTATGGACTTATACACAGTGACCAAGAGTTAATATCTGAGAGCTATTTATCAGCTATTAAAGCAGATAGTAACCCTACTGCTCAGATTTCTGCATTAGAAAACCCACCACAATTGGGTAAATAGCCTTGTTTGGTAGCATGCTCTCTCCCACTAGAGCTGGCCTTTCCAGGACAATGTTGTGGCAAGCTGGATCCTGGTAGTTTGGGACATTTTAGCTGCCATTGTTTGTGACTGTTCTCAGGTTAAATAGATGACTTCATTTACCAAGAACTGTCATGGTTAGCACCTTTCAGGAGTTGAGCTGGTTAAAAACTGGAAGCATGCTCATAAACAAAAAAAAAACCTTCTGAAAATGTTCATGACACATTTTGAAAATTTTCAAATATTTCAGCAAAAATGGCACTTGAAAACTGGACTCTTGTTTTTGTTTCCCCATTTTTAGCTTTTTCCTTGGGCTCACTTTTTTTCTTTTCAAACCCCTTTCAAGCAAAACAGAAAAAGAGAAGGGGGAAGGAAAAGAGGGGAGAAATTGAAACCAAAAAATGTTTATTGTATTGTATTTTTTACAAAATTATAATGCTAAGCAAAAAAATTCATGTTCCAAAAACAAAATGTGACTGAAAAAATTTGAGTGGCTTTATTTGTGAGCAATAAAATTTACCACCACCAAAGACAACCAAAAAAAAAAAAAGTCTAACCACTGAATAGGCTATTGGATTGTCTAATGCTACCTTGAATTTCTACCTAATGAATCTGGGTTTAACACTACAGAGGGAGTAAGCATTATACTTCAGTTAAGATTAACCACCTCATGTAACTATACCAGTCCCATTATTTTTCATGTCATAAATTGATATTTTGGAAGTTAATCCCATCCTAGAAAGCCTATGGGTAAATGCTGCATCTCATTTATATTCTACTATTACTTTTTCCCAATAATGAAAATGAAAATTTGGTTCATTTTTATTTTGTCTGCCTCCTCCTCCTTCTTTTCCCCTTGTTTATAAGATTTAGTATTCATTTCCTGTGTGACCCATTTTGTGCCTGGGGCATACAGGAAAAATGTATGTATAGTTCATGGTGAGTGTGGACACTGGAGCTCTCCTTTGTATACCTGTAACATGAACAACAGTTTACTTTAGCCATGAACAAGTGAGCCAACAGACAAACAGAGGACACAGCACACTTACTAGAAGGGCCCTCCCCCAGCTTGAGAAACTGTTTAGCTGCTATTGATGCAGCCTTCTTCAGTCCAAGGAGAGAAAACATAGGTCAAGTATCTTTATTGTACTATATTGTTTGTGTATCTGGGTGCATTCCATGTCCTAAAAACATAGGGCTTGACTTTCAGAGATGCTGAAAGCTCCCCTTCATTTCAGAAGGTGCTTGGGGCCCAGATCCTCTAAGTCAGTGGTTTTCAGAGCCACTTTTGCACCTTGACCTAGGAGACTGACCTGTTGCTGGTCGCTTCCGGAGTGCAGCATGGTCTGTGGTGCCAGACAGGCAGGAAGCCTGCCTTAGCACCCCCACTGTGCCAGTGACTGGGAGTCACCTGAGGTAAGCCTTCACCCCAACCCGCTGCCCCAGCCCTGAGCCCCCCCTCAAAAAACCCGCAGCCCCTTCCTGCACCTCAAACCCATCATTCCTGGCCCCACCCTGCAGCTCTCACCCCCCACATTCCTCCGCCCCAGCTCTGAGCCCCTCCCACACCCAGAGCCCCTCATTGCCATCTCCATTGGGTCGTGGACATCAACAATTTTCTTCAACTGGGTCACCAAAATTTTTATTTAATTTATTTATTTATTGAAAACTACTGCTGTAAGTATTTATGTGCCTAACTCCTACTGAAATCGGTACAATCTGGGCCTGGGTGCTCAGTACCTCTGAAAATAAGGCCCAAAAGTTACAGTCTTGTTCCCATAGAAGTGAATATGGGCTTTGCCCTTGACTTCAGTGAACAGAATCAGGCCTACAGCTTTCTCTGTCTCACTGTTTCACGCAGTCACTGTGGTCAGCAATGAATATATTATAGAAGCAAGCTCTTAGTATGATATTTCTTCCAAAACACTGTTTCAATAACCTACCTAGGCCAGGACCGGGTATGTGTATGTGTGAGCACTGAGGTCACAAAGGTTATGGGTTTTGTGGCCTGTTGATATTTTTTTAAATGAAGTACAGATCCTCCTTATTTGCCCAGTTCCTGGTGCTGTGCTCCTGTGCTGGTCAGCTAGGTTCACCCTTCCACTGCAGTGAGAGTAACCTGAATTGTTGCATAGATGCGGACTCTGTGGGTGCTCTGAGCACCCACAAGGAAAAAATGGTGGGTGCTGAGCACCAACCAGCTGCCCCACTATCAGCTCTTGCCCTTTCCCTCCAGTGCCTCCTACCCACTGTCAAGCCCCTCAGATCAGTGCCTCCTTCTCCTCACTCCCAGAGTCTCCTGCCTGCCACAATCAGCTGTTTCATGGCATGCAGAAGGCTGGGAAGGAGGTGGCAGGAGGGAGGACACAGCACACTTCTGGGAAGGGGCAGAACTGAGTGGGAAGAGGCAGGGTGGGGCTGGAGCCTTGGAAGAAAGGATGGAGTGGGGGCGGGGCTTTGGGCAGAGGTGGGGGTGGAGCATCTCCCAGCATTTGGAAAGTCAGTGCCTGTGGAATGTTGAAGATGTATATGGAGGTTCTTCAGAATTTGAGATTCAAATCAGATTCATTGTGCTGCAGTCACATTCATAGCAAAAAAGAGGATAATATAAGCACGGGAGGGAGGAGAGAGAGAGAGAAAACAGCATAAAGGGAATGAAGAAACTTTGAGAAAAAAAACATGAAAGGGTTTGTCTACACACAAATTTGCACCAGTTTAGTTAAACCAGTATGGGTAAACTGGCACCAATTCCTCTGTGGGTACACTTGTTTTAGGCTATATCTAGACTATAGAGCCTATCCTGGCATAGCCCTCTAGAGTAAGAGCAGCATAGACCAATAAAAGGATTTTTTCTGCCAATGTAGGAACACCGCTTCCCTGAACAACTCTTCTATTGGCAATGGCGGTTTTTTTGACATAGCTTTGTTGCTGGAGGAGGGTTGAAAGAGGAGGAATTTTCACTGCCCTGACTGACATAGTTATGCCAGTATAAGTCTTAAATTTAAGAGAGGCTTATTTCAATATATCATAAATCTGTTCTTAATTAACCAAAGCTAAACTGAAATAAACCTGGATTAAATCATGCAGACTGTGTCCACACAACCTTTCACACTGGTTTAACTGAATCAGTTTAAAATCACACTTTCACTCTCTGGTGCAACAAAACAATCCCAGAGTTCACAAAAGGGGGAGGCCTATTTGGGAAATGTATTTGAAGGCTTTCACTTACTTCATCCAGTCACGATGCTGGGAGTTTGCTATAGACCAGTGGTCTTCAAAGCAGGGTTTGCACACCCCCGGGAGTGCGCAAGACCGTGGCGCCACCACCAATCCTGCCCAGGAGACTGCCAAACTTACAAGCGGTCTATTTTTGTCCCACCAAAATGCCGCCGCAGAAAGCGGAAGCATACGCCGGAGGGGCGTGAGTAGGGGCGGGAGACTGAAAAGGTGCTGCCGAGGAAAGACTTTGAAGACCGCTGCTATAGACCACTAGATCAGAAGGATTAGGTAGATGAGGCATTCTTCGAACAACTAACTGAAGTCTCCAGATCACAGGCCCTGGTTCTAATGGGGGGACTTCGATCACACTGACATCTGCTGGGAGAGCAATATAGCAGTGCACAGATAATCCAGGAAGTTTTTGAAGAGTGTTGGGAACAACTTCCTTGTACAAGTGCTGGAGGAACCAATGATCTCAAGTTGCAGTGGGGGAGGTCTAGGTTGGATAGCAGGGGGCCGGACTAGATGATCTCCTGAGGTCTCTTCCAATCCTAATATTCTTTGATTCTATGATGCTCTGAACTGTGCACAGGCATTTCAGTATACATGCTGCATATCAATGGGAGAGGCAAATCAAATAATTCATGTGATGTCTGAATGTTTTTGTGGGTTTTTTCTTTTTAGCACATTTGTTTGCACAGCGCCGTACAATGCGGCTCTGATCCAGATGGGGCCTTTGAGAGCTACTACAATACAGATAATGAATCATACTAAACAATGGCAATAATTAGTTAATCCATATGAGATTAAAAAAAAGTCCCATATTACAGGTGGTTGAAATTTTTTTGTTTAAAACTGGTGAAAAATGCAGATTCAGCAACACCTACACGTTTTATGGATTTGTGTTATTTTGCCAAATTGTTTCAGAAAAAAAAAACCCTGAGAAATATTCTGAAAAAAGTCACAATGGTTCTTTTTGACATTTTTCTAATTGAATCATTTTAATTTTTTGGGGGGAGGGCTGAAAATGACATTTCATTTTGGAATTTCCTTTCATTTTATTTTTTAAAATCTAGTAACATTAAAAAATGATCAAAATGAAAATAAAACATTTTATTTTGGGTCAAACAAAAGCTTCATTCAACCCAAAATATTTTTTTCAATTTTTTGAAATTGGCAATAAACCACAAACTCCTTTATTCTCACAGCTCTGTCCCATATACATTAAAGACATGCCATACATGAGAAGGATTAGAAGTGGACTGAGGTTTTTAAATTCTTCACAAACTAACAGGCCCTTTTTAAATGTAAAAAAAACTTTTGGAACTGAAAAATCATTGCCAAGGAAAAGAAGAGGTCTCCAAAGTGTTATGGGTATTTTCATGAGATTTGAAAGTCTGGACTATTTATCACATACAAGATTGGGAAAATCAGTTCTTGATGGAAGATGGAATTATCATAAGCAGTAATTGTCAACACTGAAGCTTGGAGGGAAAGGCCAGCTCAAGAGCTTGGTGACTGAATCATGACACCTCTCACTTCTAGGTCATTGGTTTGAAGCCAGCCCTGATTTATAGTAACTGCATGTAGTAACTATTTTTGACTGAAGAATGACCTAAGTAAAATGAGTTTGGTGGCCTCACTTCAGTTCCTACTGGAGATGTCTTGTCCAGCACACAATTTTTTTTTCCAGAATTGGCACTTTTGTTGGACATAGCAGTAGAGAGGTTGGCTGAATAGGCATAGACTAATTTATCTTCCCGTTCCTAGAAAGAGTAGCTTCCAGATTAGGGCTGAATCACATTGACAGGACAATAGGAGAAACTTTGCACTTTCAGTTTCCAATGCTGTAAATCCAGCAACTCTCATTATGCTCACTTCAAAACAAAACAAAATAATAAACAAAATAAAACAAAGCCGGACCTGTTTCACATGAGGAGAGAGACAGAAGGTCAATTGTATATTGAGATTTAATTTCAGGGTGAAAGACATACTGTTCATATCATTAAATACTGAATTGGTATTTCTAAAGTTGCCCATGCAACCTGCTTTGCATACATTCCCATACTGAAGAATAGGGTTATTTGTAACTATTTTCAGATTGAAATGTTGCTAACTCAGCAAGTTTTAGAAGCAATATTCTGAGTCAGGTTTGTCCCAGAGCCAACACTAAAATTCACCATGTGTATGGTGAGGTCATAAGATTGTAACAGCACAGCAATTTAATTTAGTTTTCTTAACCTATAGTCCGTAATAGATAGTTATTTCCAGTGCAATTTATTCTTTATTTGGTCATAAGCAAGGTGCGGACAGATCAATAAAGGGATGGTTGGATCTTGGTGCAGAGACTTCAAATGCTTCTGTGATAGGGTCTCTAATGAGATAGATGTAAGAATATTTTCCTTTCTCCTGACTGAACTCCTTGGGGGAGAATTGTATGTCCTCTGCTCTGTTTTGCCAACATTCTGCCATATATTTCATGCTATAGCAGTCTCGGATGATGATCCAGCACATGTTGTTCATTTTAAGAACACGTTCACTGTAAATTTCACAAGCTCATAGAAGATACCAATGTGAGATTTCTAAAGATTGCTACAGCACTCAACCCAAGGTTTAAGAATCTGAAGTGCCTTCCAAAATCTGAGAGGGATGAGGTGTGGAGCATGCTTTCAGAAGTCTTAACAGAGCAACACTCCAGAACTCCAGGAAACTACAGAACTGAACCACCGAAAAAGAAAAATCAACCTTCTGCTGGTGCCATCTGACTGAGATGATGAAAATGAATATGTCAGTCCACACTGCTTTGGATCGTTATTGAGCAGAACCCATCATCGGCATGGACGCATGTCCTCTGGAATAGTGTGTCTGAAGCATGAAGGAACATATAAATCATTAGTGCATCAAGCACGTAAATCTCTTGCAATGCTGGCTACAATAGTGCCATGCAAACATTTATTGTCACTTTCAGGTGACGTAAACAAGAAGTGGACAGCATTATCTTCTGCAAATGTAAACAAACTTGTTTGTCTGAGTGATTGGCTGAACAAACAGTAGGGCTGAATGGACTTGTAGACTCTAAAATTTTACATTGTTTAATTTTTGAGTGTTTTTTTTTTACATAATTCTACATTTGTAAATTGCACTTGCATGATAAAGAGATTGCACTAAAGTATTTGCATTAGGTGAATTGAAAAATACTATTTATTTTGTTTTTTACCATGCAAATATTCATAATAAAAAATAATAATATAAAGTGAGCACTGTATACTTTGTATTCTGTGTGGTAATTGAAATCAATATATTTTAAAATGTAGAAAACATCCAAAATATTTAAATAAATGGTATTATATTATTCTTTAACAGTGCCTTCCCCTCCCCCCCCCTGCAATTGCCCACATTTTCCTCAGACTTTTAACTGAAATTATTCACCAAACAATTCTGTCTGTTTGGTCTGTAATTCAGAAGCAGGGCATTGTATTATTTGAAATGTGAGGTATTATGAGTGGAGACACAGCTCACCAGGTATTGTTTTTGCTTACAGATTGGATACGTGTAACTTAGTATCAGTTTGATGTGCAAACAGTCATTTATTCACTCAGATTCGCTTTCTGAACATGTACCTCTATGCTTACTTCAAATTCTTTGTTCTGATGAACATTCTTACTGCTAAATTCATTTGCTACTCAATATTTGCAGAAAAATTTCAAGAAAGGGCAAACACACTCAAAACCCACTCAGTCATAGTTAGCAACAATCTCATTGCAGTACACTGATATTTACTGCAGAGTGCATTGGACTAGAGGGCCCTGTAAAGCTTTCAATATGATTTAAACTCACATGCTCTTTATATAGGTCAGCAAAGAGAAGTGTAATTTCCCCTGGTTTCATTTGGTTGAAGTTGCCTGTTCTAGCACTTAATTAATGGCCCTGGTGACATGTTTGGAAAGCAGCAGTGTTTCTAACCCCAAGTGCACTGCCAAATTGAGTGCTTCCTCCTCAATCTCTATTTTGGAGAGAAGAGTGAACTTAAATCTACATTCTCCTAATAAAAAGAAAACAAACTATTTTTTAGGCTTCTGAAAAATGTATCCTGCCCCAGTGCCCATCTATTTCAATTATGGTTGCATGAAAGAAAAGGTTATATAAGGATTTTGGAAGCTAGGGAAAAGAAGAGAGGGGACAACAAAGAGAACTGTGCAATATGGTACAAATCACAATAATCTGCATCATTGCTTGACTTCAACAGAAAATCTTACCACCCTCTTTGTAACACCAGCCTTGAACCCAAACAGTTAGTGTCTGTTATACCAGGGGAAAAGCCTCTGAGCTTCACATGCTGCATCCACACTGAGCTGTAGTGAGGGTGAAAATTATGGAGAAAAATGAAGAGAGACAAATCTACAACAATGGGTATATGTCCTGCAGTTACTCAATCCTTACTGAGACACAGCTTCCATTGGCTGAAGTAAGAGTTTTGCCTGTGTCAAATACTGAGTAAGGACTGCAGAAGTTAGCCTGGAATAATAGTGACCAGGCATGTCGTCGACAGCCAATAGATGTAAATCAGAAAATGCATCAGATGACAGAGTGTTATACTGAGGATGCTTTGGAGAAGAGAGGCTATTGCAGTCCCTTTCTCCCCCACCATCACCCTGACCATCTACATGCAATTTCCACAGCTTTGGTGTCTATCACTCAGTAGAAGGAAACATAGGGTACTATTTGTTACAGAGGTACTGATTGAAAATGATTTGAATAGACACAAAAGGACAGAATAACTTCATCTGTTGTTTGCTTTCTACTTTTTTCCCTTGAAATGTGGTGCAATATTGTGTACTTTCACTGAAGTCAATGGAAAAACTCTCGTGATCCCACAGTGATGCAAGGACCACCCCACAATACTTGCTATGGATAATTCACTGTGTGTTTTAAGGATAAATACATTAAGAATTGTGAGGTGGACAGATACTACAGTAATGGCAGCCATATAAGCACATAAGAAAATAGCTATATTCCCAACTGCCACTCTGGCTTCCCGGGACAATCGATATCAAATATTTCAGACTTCCTTACAAGAGCAGAATAAAGTTAACATGCATTCAACCGGAATATGGACAAAACACTTTGTAAAAATAAAATATCACCATGTGATGGTAATTATGATATGACCATTCACCATGATATTTTTAGAAAGAATTTAAAAATATATCCCTTGAGGTCTGTAGACTGCTAATTAATCTTTACTTAGCAACTGGACTGCTCCATATAAATCTGAACTGATATAGCTAAATACACCTATTTTCTTTAAACAGATGCTGATGATGCTGAGGTGTTCTCTGTAGTGAAACAGATACTGGAAAGATGGTCTTGCTGTGGAGAAACCAAAGCAATTTTTCAGCTTTTCAAAACACAAGCATGAAAGAAAGGATCACTGGGATCAGGTAAGACTGAGAAAAAAGTAATGTCTGACAAGGGAAAAAAGTAATATAAACTGCTTAGCTGGACCTCCATAGTACAGCCAACTGAAAGAATAATTGCAAGAGATTTTATCTGGCTAATATTGACCAGGGATAGCAACACATGTGATATAGCACTGTACTTCTGTAAACTATGCTGATTCTTTGCAAATAATTCTTGCAAACTTGGGGTTTCCTCCAGTTGCCAAAGCAGTCAGTAGGAGCTCTGCCATTGATTTCAGTGGGAGCAGGAGCAGACCAGTAGATAAACAAGAAAAACAGAACGAACATAGAGATTTTTTTTTCCTTCACCTTGGCCAAGATTTTCAAAAGCAAATGGTGATTTAGGGTGCTCCAGTTTTGGGGTACCAAAACAAAGTCCCCTTAAAGGAGCCTGGTTTTCCGAGACCAAGTACTCAGCACTTCTTGAAAATTAGGCCCTTTAAGAATGTCTCAGCCTGCGCACCCAGAAATTGAGACACCTACAATCACCTAATTGCTTTTGAAATTCTTGAGGGAAAAAAATTAAAAGTTCAGTAGCTTCCCTTTACATGCCTGCAGCTCTCCACTAGATTTCATTATAAAGGTAAATATTTATGCCTCGTACCTGTTTCTTCACAGACTGCTTTAAAAAAGAACAATGGTTGCAACCACATTACCCCTCACTGCATTTACAGATGCAGATCTGAACTTTCCAGTTTTGGCCTGTCCCTGTAATGGGCTAGAAGCACAAATCTGACAACCTTCTCCTCCAAACTCAGGGGAAGTTCAGATTCTGATCCAAATCTGCAGCCAAACTATCTGGCTCTGGCCTCTCTCTAGTTCTGGTGTCATGGTTTGAATAGTAAAGTAGTTTCATATATGGCTTAATAGAGGTTTTTTATTTTATTTTATTCTGGAAGAAAAATATGCAGAGAAGTTTCTGGAAGAAATATATATTTTTAGTAAATCCAAAGAAATACAAAAAGGTAATAGTTATGCAATTTGTAATGCTGTCAACTTTATGATGGTGTTTCACCATGTCACTAATACTAATTAAGGAATCCTCCAGCTGATGCTTAGTTGTGTCTTTCTGTCTAAAGGCAGACACTCTGTGTACCACACTAGCCTTTTTCCAGTGGGCTGGGACTGAGTCAATTAAGATATGGGACTTGGTATTCCATAACATCCATTAGATGAAGAGAATCCTGTCGTTTAGCTGTATTTATCACTAGATCTAAATAAAACCACACAAGCCTTGAAACACCATAGTGCACCTGCATTGCTCTGGAGAACTGTTTCAGTGAAATCAGATGTAACCTCCAAATTTAATCCTGAGAGATGTGTTAATGGACTTCAGAACTCAGTTTTAAACTGAGCATGTATTAGAAATTGGTTTGTTGATGTTATGCAGGCTGTTACAGTGAGTACCAGCCTGGCAGGGTCTTTTTTTTTATGGTGTGATGCATGCTTTTATTTCCATGAAATGGTGATTAGGATATGACCCATCAACACATGTGATTGTGGTGGTGGTGTGTTACAGATTATGCAAGCAGTTACTGTAAATTGCAATGTGATGTGATGGTGCTGTTGTGTTATGCAGGCTTTTACTGTATGTAGTGGAGTAATGCAATGGAATTGTGCAGGCTGCTATTGTATGTAATATAGTAAGGGGATGGCATTGTGTTAGGGTGTTTATACAGGCAGCTACGGTATGCAGTGATGGGAGAGTGTTGTTATGTTATGCTGTTATGCTGGCAGTCACTCTGTGTAGTGATGTGATAGTACTGGGGCGTTGTGATATAACGGAGGTGGTTACTGTGTGTAGTATTTTGATAATGTTGTGTAATGCAGGCTGTTATTATATAAGTTCCTAAAACCTGGGCTTGGATAAGGCAATCATTTTATGAACTTTAAAAGGGACCCCCCCAGATCGCATTGAATCTGACCTATACTACTGCTAGTGACACCTGGCAGAAGAGTTACATGAGTACTCATTTTAATTTGCTCATTTATGGCCAAATTTTAAATAGCCTTAGTTTTGTCATGCACACAAATCAGGTGGTAGGCTTGTGATTATGTAACCCCAGAGCCCAAATCAGAATATTTGCACATACACAAAATGAAGGTCTTTTAGAGTCTGACGTTCATCAATTTCGGACTTAAGATTTACCCACATTTGTATGTCTAATTTGCATTTGCAGCTATCAAAACCGTGCTGGCAAATAAGGCATTTGGATCTATTTGGGTGCATAAAAACACAACTGGAAAGTAATTGAATGCAAACAACATAGGCCTCATGCCTCAACTTTCTGAAAAACAGGCATTCAGTGTCAAAATGAAAGAAAAAAGCGGGGAAACAGTGTAACACAATATCCCAGTGCATCACATGAGAACAATTCTTCCTGGCAGTTAGGTATTCTTTGCATTGCCTAGAGTGACAAGAGCTCCTTTGGAGCCAGAATTATGATAACAGAACCCTTCTTGGAAATTCCTTACATGGGCAGGAGAGATTTTGAGAGATTGTGTCTAGCCAGTGCACAGATACAAGAGGGAGTGGATGAGTAAAAGTGCAAATGCACTGTCAGACCTTTCAAGCTCCATTAGCAGCACTAGTCACGCCGAAAGGGACAGGAAGCAAACAGAGTAGATGGAGCTATAAACTTGCCCCATACCATCCAGCAGAGCTTATTGACTAAAGAAGGGACTGCTCACTGCACCTTATTAAGGGGAACACCTGCAGAGGAGATCCCCATGTCTCTTGGGGAGCCCTGCACCACTAGTAGCATGGACCTGTGCCTATAAGGCACAATAAGCCCATAAACCTCAATCTACTAGTCCTTTGTGTCTCATACAGTGTGTAAGGATTTGTTAGCATGCAATGCAGTTGTTAGAATGCTACGATCACTTTTAACTAAGCAGCTGTTCTTTGTATGCAATCCTCTCCTCCATGTGACAGTGTCAGATTTAATATCTGAAAACGTCTAGAATCACGAACCCCCTACACACAAAGACTTGGCACACACGTTCTCACTGAAAATAGAGTACCCCTTGAAAACTCCTGGGAATACCCTGCGCCTCTAATGCCAAATACTTTCCGGGGTTAAAGCAGGGCAAACCACCCTAGAGATTCAGACAAAAGTTACCACAGTGTACACAGAAAGAGCGAGAGAAATCAGAAACTGTCTGAAACAGACCAGAAATAATCACCCATTTACAGTGGTGAAGAGAGAGGGTGGGAGGGAACAGATCTAGTTAGCAAAGCTGCCAAGATACTGAACAAAAGGCGTAACATACTTGTCTATTCAGTGGGAAAATTCTCTCCATGCATTGCATGAATGGTACATAGTGTACAATGCAGCTCATTGCACAGTGGCACATACTCTTTGCAAAGCCTACTAAATAGTTACACATTTACAGTTTTAACAGGATGATGAACATGATGATAAAGAAATAACTACTTCATTTGTAAAGTCACATCTTAAACCAATTTTTAGACCATATGTTATTGATGTGGGATGTGTCTTTTTTTAAAATATTTGTTTCCACTAAAAGGCTCACAGTGTAAGACTACTATTTTAGAGTATTTCTATTATCTTGAATATTAAGTTGATCTTTAAACAAGAATAGCCCTAACCTTATTAAAAGATTAAAATGAATAAAATACAATTATTTTATTCCTTAGAAGTGTCAGGTTTGAGAATTCATCAAGTGTAAGGCTGTGAAGCGGCATAAAGAGATCCCAAGCATACTGCAGAATCAGGGCCATTTTACATAAGTATAAATACTGGCATAAGGTGCAAGAGAATGAAGAATCAGTCCACAGACTTGGTATGTGGTCTCCGATCCAGATGTTTTGAACCTTAAACCTGTTCAGATCAAATTAAATCACTAATAATTGGTGCCTTTGGACTGTAAGAAAGTCTGCTGCTACCATCGCTATACTATAGCCAGCTGCTTTGTTCCTGGTCCAGCAGGGGCTGTATTGTTGCAGTATTGCTAAGTATATGAGAATTCACAGCCCTGTTGAGCAGCATCCTTTGAAAGGGATGTAACTTGCTCTAGCCTAGAGCAAGCATTTCAAACAGCCTCATTGGGATCCAAGTCACCTCAGTGAAGGACAATTCAAGTTTACTCTAGTCTTGACTGAAAAAACAGAGCAGTGGCACTGGAACACTTTTTATAGTGGGGATGCTGAAAGCCAGTAAAACTGTAAAGCAGTGGCCTCCAAACTTTTTACTTCATCCCCACTTGCCCCTGTCTGTGCTCTACACTCACACCCCCTAGGACTGGGGCCGGGAGCAGGGCCATGGCTTCCTGCACTTGTGCAACAGAGGTATCAGGGACAGAGTAACTCTAACCTCATGTTGCAGGCCTCTTTATGGGACATATAAAGGATTTAAAGTAATAAAGGTCTAAACATACCCTAATAAAAGCCTCAGGGATCTGCTAAAAAGAGTCATCTTGTCTCCTGAACAGTGGTGCTGGAACATCTTTTTAGAGTGGGGATGCCGAAACCTAGCGAAATTATGAAGCAGTGGTCCTCAAACTTTTTACCTCATGCTCCTCCCCCACACACCTCTTGAGCTGGAACTGGGCCATGGCTTCCGATGGAGGGGAACATAGATAGGTATAAGGGGGCCAAGGCTAGGGCCACAGGCGAGGTGGATGCAGATTCTGGGTGCAGGGCCAGGAGCAGAGTCCCACATAAAAGCTAGGGGTGCAGCAGCACCCACCATTCCCACAGTCCCTGCGTCTATGCTCCTGAATTCAGTACATTTTAATTTTTAAAATCCTTATATTAACCACGTAATGCTGCTACTCTGGGGAATAAAGACACCCTTTCAGAGCTGTAAATAATGCAGTGAAAGCAAGTGTACATAATGAAGAGTAAATGGGTGTAAAGGCAACTATCCTACCCCTGCATCCGATGAAGTGGGCTATAGCCCACGAAAGCTTATACTGAAATAAACTGGTTAGTCTCTAAGGTGCCACAAGTCTTCATCGTCTTATCCTACCCCTGAAATTCTCTTCATGGAACAGAGCAAGATCTTTGTGTTTGAAATCCCATTTCAAGGTCCAGATGTTGCCCTCAAACACAGGACATGCACGCAACTCCCACCGATGTCAGAGGGATTTGTGTACATGGCTATCTGATGTCAGCATTAGTCTAAGGCAGAGTTTCTCAAACTTCATTGCACCATGACCCCCTTCTGACAACAAAAATGACTACGTGACTCCAGGAAGGGGAACTGAGCTCACTCAAGTCCTGCTCCCTCGGGGTGGGGAGGTAAAAGTTAAAGCTTGAACCTCACTGCCCCAGGCAGCGGGAGAGGCAAAGCCGAAGCCCAACCGTTTCAATCCCAGGCAGGGGGCCTGTAACCTGAGCCTCGCTTCCCAGGGCAAAAGCCATTAGGCTTCAGATTTGGCCCAGGGCAGTGGGGCTTGGGCTTTGGCCCCAGGCCCCAGCAAGTCTAAGCTAGTCCTGGAGACCCCATTAAAATGGGGTCATGACCCACTTTGGGATCCCGACCCACAGTTTGAGAACTGCTGGTCTACGGCAGCTTTCTAAGTAGAGTAGTGTTCAGGCAACATGCCAAGAGCTTGTTTCATGAATATGGGATTAAGAGATGACAGGGAATGCTTTTTCGGGATGATTCATAGCACTTTTGCACTGAAGATGGTCTTGTGCAAGAGACTTCAGAAAAATGAGAGGGTAGAGGAAAATCAAAGAAGATGTTAAAGAGGGTGAAATTAAATGTATCCAAACATTGTCTCAAGAAGAGAAAACACAAACTCCCTGTGGAGAGGTCTTTTTAACGTGCAACAAACTTTATTACAACTAAGATGTATGCAAAGAAAAAGACATTGTAGTTGCAACAGGATCAAAGCTTTTGAAATGTTAGAGGATTGGAGAGAAAATTGGAAAAATAACTACAGTTCAGAGTGGAATGTATTGTCAACATACAACTGGCTGCTGTACTGGGAACAGGGGTAAACAATAGTTCAAGCCCTAAGGTGGCACATCTGTGCAAACATCACCATCAAAGTCAAGATGCTAGTAACATGGTAATAAAGGTTCACATCACAGTAGCTTGTGGGGGGGGGAGTAATTGACCTGTCTACAGAGCAATGGAGTACAGAAGTGTTTGCTAACACCAAGGGAAATAGAGTTCTGAGACATGTCAGGGAAAAAAGGTTAAGACTTCATCAGCTTGGAGAAACTGGCAGATTCTGAATGAATAGATGAGCCACATATTTTCTGATTTCTCTATTGTAAGATCAGTGGCTGGTCCTCCTTAGGCAAAGCTAGGGAGCCTTAGACTTGGCTATGTTTTTCTGCTGTTTGACCTTGAGTTAATTTGATCCAAACTTCTGAACTTTGGTGAGAAGTGGTAGGAGGCAAAAAGGTACCTGACCTGGAGTGTCTGGTTAAAGGCATGGAGGAAGAGACTGTCTCTCCCCAAGAGTTTTTCCTAACACACTGGGTATGTCTACCCTTTGAGCTGGGCATTTGTTTCCCAGCTTGAGGAAACAAACCTGTGCTAGCTCTGATTAAGCTAACATGCTAAAAATAGAGTGTAGCCAGGGTGGTGCAAGTGGCAAGAGGATCTACCCGCCCTCAGTACAATCCCATTTGAAACCCTAGGAACTTACTGGGGTTGGCTAGCCACTCCCTCACATTGCCACACTCTATTCTTAACATACTAGCTTGATCAGGGTTTTCATGGGTTCCGCAGTCTGGGAATTACCTACCCCCATCGAATTCCAAGTACAGACACATCCACTGTCTGACGTCGGTAAGGCACACAGGAAAATGTGATAACTGCAAATAATGAAATCAATAGGGTAAGGGTCCCAAGGTTACAACTCATTAAGAACTGTTCACAAATGAGTTACAGACCAAACCTCATCTACTTCTTTATTCCAGTTCCTTTCTTTTTAACCTCACCTCTAACCAATTTTGACTGTCATTAACATCACTTCCCCTACTGGGCCAACATCACAAACAGGTTTCTTTAAAAAAAAAAAAAAATGAACTAAACCAAAATGTAACATTTAATACAAAGTTCATCACCTTATGTTATATAACTCTCCTTTCCATTGCCTTTGCTCACTGACCGCCTTTGTCAGTCTCAAGTTCTCTTACCTAGCCTATACTCTAAGTGCCTAAGAACAGGGATTTAATTTTTTTTATTTGTAAAATACCATGAACACTTTTGCAGCTGTATGAATTAACATTAATCATAAAAGCAGCACTATAATGATTAACAACAAAGCAAATATTGTGCTTGCAAATAGTTCAAATGATCACAAAATATTTGCCAAATATATAACATGGTGACAAATTTGATATCATTTTACCACTGTCATTACTGTGGAAATTTTAGTAGAAAATTACAGGATAAGATTCCCTGCTCATGTAATGTGGTCCAGCTAGTGGATCTGCACCAGTGAACGTGAGAAAAATCATGAACGGAAACCAAATTGGTGCAGAACAGCACCAAGCGAAGTTGAGCCAAGTCAGCATCTATCTTAAGTCTCGGATACATTTTTAAAAATCCCTTTATGAAAATCCCTCACTTCTGCACACAGGAAACTCACTTGCAATTGTATATTCACAAATATCCTACATTAGGCACTTCTCTCTAGATGAGAATATTGGAGAGAGAGTTGGGGAGTCCAACATATGTTAGATTACTCAGTGACTGCTGCCCAAGACTAAATAACAGGTAATGTTTCTCAGTTAGACATGCTAATCCACCTTACAAAAACCAGAGAAGTATGCTGTGCATTCATACCAAGCCCTTCAACTTAGTCTACTATGGCAATCTTCTTACGTTGCATAGCTAAGACAACCCAGCTGTGGCAGGGCCTATAATGATTCCAGCTAATAAATGAAAGGTAATCCTTTCAAAATCATACAGTGAGATTATGTGTGTGCATCTCCACTAACTAGTTCATTTTCAGTAGAAAAAAATGGCATAAAATATCAAACAACATTATTTTATTTTACCAAGACTAAATGAAACCTGCAGTTTGCGCAAGCTGAGCCTTAGGTGAGAAAACCACTATGTGAAATCAATGTGGAGATTTTCTTTTTAGTTGACTTTAATAATGATCATATATCTAATACCCCATGGACCAAATCCTAATCTGAACTGCCCCTTCTGCAAATTCACAGAAATCAGTGGTGCTGGGTGGAGTGCAATGCACTCTGGAACTAATCCAGGTCACACTAATCAAAAGACATGACAGGACAGTGAACTAGAGAGCATATCTCTGCCTGTCCCAGAAATGTTCTAGCCTACAATTTTCCTTCAAGACTGGATTGTAAAAGTTAACTCTACTACCCCATCTCCTGACACAAAGGGCCAGACCCTGTCTCCCCCCTGCTCCCGGATGCCTAAACTCTGCCCAGTGCAGGTGGGGAGTAAGAGGGCCATATATGCCTTGCTTGTGACTCCACCTCCTCCTTATAATCAAATTTAGTATCACTGTGGGCTTATGCCGAAGAGTGCACCTTGGAATTTGGCAATGTCTCCCCTTTGGATGAGAGTACACTCGGTACACCAAATTTCCTCTGCTTCTCTCATTTGCTCCTTTCTCTGCCTCACCCTTCAAATATGTTCCTGTCATGCTTTTAAAGGCCATCTCATTCTAAAATGAGCACTTGTGTGCATATCTTGTTGACATTTTACTTCCCTCCATTTCCTCAAGAGTCTGAGAGGCAGGTTTTAGGTCTTATTCAGATAAATTGCTCTATTTTGTATTTTGCTTTCATTAAGAGCCCTTATAGTAGCAGATAGCGGACCAAAGTAAAATTCTCCCTTTTAAAGATGTTTTGCCTACTTGAGGATCACAGAAATAGTAATCAGTATTTAAAAAAATAGTCTGTCTCTTAAAAGACAAACATCATGAAAGGATTTAAATTAAAGGAATACATTTGAAAACAGGAGGCTTTTTACTAAGCAATTCAAATACAGTAAAATGAAGTACTGAAAAATTCATTGAAGCATAAAAGTATCTGTGTTCTGATCCAAAAAATGATTTTAAAGAATTAAGCTTTCCCCAAACCATTCTATTAGAACACTTGGAACCATTTAAAAATCTTTCAATAACATTTTACAATCATTCAGATTGGTTTCCATTGGCTCCCCACAATATTGTTATATTGTATTACAGGAAAATATCCTAGTACCATTGTGTTATCATGGAAAGATATGTAAAAATACAAACAAAGCTATTAGCCTTTTGCAATTATAGCAATTGTTTCCCCTTCTTTACAAGATAAATATTTATTAAAATGCAGTAATCAACCAAAGACCGCACATTTAGAGAGACAAAGAAAATAATGAAATATATGTTATTGTAAACACTTCATAGGCCATACAAATAAACATCAGCTGAGCTCTAACAATTAACACTAGCTAAGGATCTGCTCCCATATGTTTACTATCACTGATAAAATGGTGGCAGGATCTAATTAAAAACAGTATTTTAAAAGGGGGCCTTTAAAGGTTATCCCACGCTCCTTGGAAGTGAATTGTTTGTACACATAGTTGAAAGGAATGGAAAATACCTGCAGTAATGAAGTAAGAAATACAGAGCACATGGAGTCTTGAATGAAAGAACTTTTAGTGGCTCTTGGAATGCAAAATTCTTGAGATCTAGGTCTGGATATGTGGAGCAGCTACCATTGCCAACACCAAAGCACCAGCTCATGTGGAATAGAAACGAACTTGCTTTAAAATTTCAGTGCATCATTGTTTGCCGTTGGGTTTTTTTTAATGTGGCTATTTTTGAAAATAAAAAGCTTGTTGCTGTTTACATATTGTTAATTTTGCCAAGTCTTTTAAGCTTGTGCCAAACAAATAGTTAGGATACATTGCTTAGCCAGAACAATGACTGAGTACTTTTGGAGTCAGCCCACAGGGAAGAAATTAGGTTCTCACAAATAAGAGAAAATGAGACCTGTACTTACAAGAATCCTATAATAATATTTGCATTTCATTAGGGCCTTGCATCCAAGGAGGTCTTGTAATACCATTACAAGATCAGTAGGATTATCCTTATTTTGCTAGTGGGAAAATTGAGACAAAGAGATTAATTGGTTTTCTTAAGGTCACGGAAGCATGTGTCTCATGCAACAGGTCTGACCTCCCAGTCCTGCGCTTTAACCACAAGACCAAACTTCTTTGTTAAGTATTTAATTATTGTAGCTGTAACCACAGTACCACCAAGAGAGAAATCCAGGACCGCTGGGATAAGAGTATAAAGCAATTCATGGTTACTGCCATATTTACTATCTTCTCACAGAAAAACAAACTGCTGAGGAGCATATGTGTTGGACAATGGTACCTCTGTTACTGTGGTAACAAAAAGGTAGCTGTATTGTGTTTCCTTATTATATGGTACTTCCTTTGAAATAATATAGGTTGTAGATAATACTACCTTACTGCTGCAGTACTCAAAGTAGCCTGAGTGGGGCTGAAGTATAACTGATCTAGTCTCCTGGGACACCATTAACATCTTAAATGACTGTCTTTGAAAGCAATAAAATAAGTATTTAAATTAATATATCTGGGTGTGTCAAATTGGGGAGTGAAGTTGTGGTACTATTCCAAGCTCTGCCCACAAGTCAAGCTCCACCAACTTCAGGTGCCCAAATGAGACACTATTCATAGCAGATTAAGTAAACATTTAAAATTGAATCGCATGTGCTCTGCTCAGACTTGGCTCTCCTTCAGTGAGACTTGAGTGCCCACTTGGACATGTTCAGATAAAGACATAGGCATAGCCTTAGGGCCGCAGCTACCTGAGTCATGTGACGATGTCAAAATCTAAGCTTTCATTTGAAAGACTCCCTCCTTGCCTGATTGAAAGGGGTGAAGGCAGGAACAGTATTATTAGCACCCTCAACTGCACAGGCTAAACAACAGCAGAGGCAGTAATCTAGAATCTCATCAAGGACTGCCAACAAGCCTGCTGAGCTGGGGTTGGAGGCAGGCTGAGAATCTCATCAGGTATTAGCAGAGCCTAAGGAGCACAGCAATGAGCTTGAAAAATATTGTGAACGGAGACAGAGGGAAATGGGGAGATGTAGAAGGGCTAATGCCAGAGAACAGGCAAAAATAGGCATCA
The DNA here is from genome assembly GCA_007922305.1 of Dermatemys mawii. Classification (NCBI taxonomy): domain Eukaryota; kingdom Metazoa; phylum Chordata; order Testudines; family Dermatemydidae; genus Dermatemys; species Dermatemys mawii. The sequence continues at coordinate 14,669,058 of ML677342.1, forward strand.
GCTTGGTCTTGAATTTCCAACCAACAATTCCACAGTCCAGTTTAGGTTTGTGTTGTATTCTTCTCTCTCTCATTTAAAAGGCAACTCGCCAAATTAAAATAAATGTAGATTATTCTTAACAACATGAGTGTGCTTCCTGTTAATTCTATAACTGCAACCCAAACTCCTTGGCCTTGGGCCTCAGAATGTATTGCTAAGGTGATCTATTTTCCCAAAGTAAAAATAGGACACTGCGTGAGCTGTCAGACATTGCCACTCACCTGAGTCCCCCACCCGCATCCCATATGGGGCTGGCCTGAGCCCTGTGCCGCCCAAGACTGGGGCTGACCACCCAAGCCCTCTGCTTCATAGTGCTTCCTTCCCAAGCCCCACTCCACTCCATCCATGCCTCCCAGGGCTGACAGCCCAAGCCCTGCCACCCAGCACCTCACGTCACTACTCGCCCCCCATCCCCGAAAATTCCTCAGGGCCCCACTAGGAGGGCACACACCACTTTTTTGGCAAAACTGGGCATTTGTTCCATTTGCTGTTGCCAACCGATGATCAGTTAGTTGGTAAGAGCAAACGGGACGAATGCCCATTTTTGCCCAAAGAGTCAGGACAGGGCCTGAAAAGGACTCTACCAATGGACTTATCAGTGTCTGAGTGAATTCAGCCCAGGATAAGGCTATTACCTTAAACACTTGAAAAACCTGCAAGTTATGATTAATGTATAATAACTGCAACTAATTAGATCACCATGGTATCATACTGCACCCCATATTCTTCACAGTGATATTATTATGATATGAAAACCAGAAGCCTCGCAACACTATATTTAAGACCTGATCCAATGCCCACTGAAATCAATGGCAAGCTTTTCTTTATTTTGTGGGCCTTGGATCTCTTATGATGAGGTCCACCATGCCTCGCAACACTATATTTAAGACCTGATCCAATGCCCACTGAAATCAATGGAAAGCTTTTCTTTATTTTGTGGGCCTTGGATCTCTTATGATGAGGTCCACCATGGGATTTAGGTGCTGCATTGCTGAGCATCTCGACACCTAGAAAATCACAGGAACAACAATGCAATCCACCAAGCCTACTTAGGCTATTAGGTTCCCTGTTCAATGAATGGGAAAGTCTGGGGTTGAAGGATGTGAGCCACAAAAAGCAGCATGCTAGGCAGGAAGCCACTGAAGCAAGTCAATGGGAATTGCTAATTGGAGGGGAGTCGTTCTATGCCCTGCCTCTCTCTTGGAGATGGGTGCCTAGATCCAGGCTACAGGGAGGTGCCTAGACCTAATTAGCAATCCACAAATGGCTACCCACAGCCTACAGTCAGATGTCTTAGACCTCTAAAGCATTTCTTGCAAGAATGAGTTAGATGCCTGCCTCTCTCCACACAAAGTGGCCAGAAGAGGTGGTTGTGCCCACATTCTAACTTTTAGCTTATTGGTTAGACTCAAGTCTCAAGTGGGAAGACACTGGTTCAAATCCCCTCTCTCTCTTGTGAGGCGGACAGGGAGGGATCCCTCAATCTCTTCTGTTGAAGCTGTTCCATGTGGATAAATAATGAAAGAGTGGTTGGAGCAAGGGGTCTGGGCTCAGGGTTTTCCGTGTCCCAGGTGGGTGTCCTGACCACTGGGCTACACAGTCATTCCCGTGTGCTCTGGCTTTGTCTCTAGCCCAATGACTGTTCCGCTGTGGATAAATACTTAAATATTCGTTGGGCCCTTTCTCCCGCACTGGCAGAGATGAGGGTATTGAGCTTGGGTCTTCCCCATCCCAGGTGAAAGCTCTAGCCACTGGCTAACAGTTACAAGGTGGACACCTGCTGTTATGGCTGGATTTTGAGTGAGACCCAATCCGGTAGGCACATGCTGAGCACGCTTCCTGGATCAGGCCCTGCATATGAGTTAGGTGGCTGAATGCTTACAGATTGCTCTGGCCTTTAGGCTGGAGATAGGCATCCCGACACTGAGAGTGAGGCGGCAGCTTGAATGCCCAGAGGCAGAAACATAGGTGGCTCGGGAGATTTTACTATGAAAATGTAGAGTCCGTCCACATTACAAAAATACCCCTGTGAGAGCGAGTCTCAGAGCCTGGTTCGGTTGCCTCAGGCTCATGCTACAGGGCTAAAAATAGCTATGGATTTGGCTTCCACCCACTGAGGATGAAGCTCGGTCTCTGAAACCTACAAGGGAGAAGGGTCTATGAGCTCAGATGCCAGCCCAAGAGAGAGTGTTTACACTATTGTGTGTAGCCCTGTAGCACAAGCTCAAGTCATTGACCTGGGCTTTGAGACTCACTCGATGCCACAGGCTTTTTTAACCCCGAGTGTAGATGCATCATCTACAGGAGTTTTGTGGTTCACAACGGAGATAAACCTGGGACTTAGGAGCCTAAGTACTTGCATGGATCCCATTCTTAGTATCTCCATGAAATAATGCATTTAGTTTTTCAGTAGAATCTTTGAAGTTTTTTTCATCTGGGAAAAAATAGAAAGAAGCACAGTGACTTCTATGAGCCACATTATTATTAAAAGCTATATCTACTACACACAATCCTTTTGCTTCATCAAAGGTCATGGATTTCTCCTGAAAAAGGAAATTAATTGCTATTGCTCAATGTAACTCTACAAGAAATCTAGAAATTCCTTTTCCTTTGAAGTCTTTGGTGAAATGTTTTGCTAATGCTGTATTTTAAGTCTAGCATATCAGCGAATTATAAGGTCTGATCTAAAGCCAATTAAAGTAATCAGAAAGTCTACCTTCATTACTTCAACGGCCTTTGGATTTAGTTTATGAACAGCTAAGAGTTTTACATACCTAAGTGCCATCCTGTGTAATAACTTACAAATAATTTATTTCCTCTTTACATCACAAAATGGTTGTATCATAGCAAAAACCAATGTAAAGACATTCACTGATGGTTTTGATTGTACATTTTATTGTGGGTAAATTAATATTTTTCAGTGGTTCATGACATGGCCTTTGCTTGTTCTTGGCTCAAAACTTGAAGAATGTTTTTTGTTTTTTGTTTTGTTTTGTTTTGAGTTATCTAACCATAAAAGCTGTTTTTCATCCATTTCAGCAATTTAATTAAATTTGGATAGTTTACAAAGTAGGAGATGCAACTTGAAACTTGGCAAATAAAAGCTTGTTAGGGCCAGATTTTCAGCTGGTATAAACTTGGCACAGTTCCACTGTGCTATACTGATTTACACTAGATGAGAACTTGATCCTTTATAGTTGCACAATTTTTTGAACTTGGTAAAGCAAAAGTATGCACAGCTCAGTTACCACTCAGTGGAAATGTGCGATATTCCAGAAAAGGTCAAACTTAACCAAATGCTTGGGGTAAATTAGATTGTAAAGCAGTTTTATGTAGGACTGGTTTGCCCTACCAAAATATATTTCTATGTCTGTTCTAAAGACTCTGATCCTTCACTCCTTACTCAGCAAAGCTGCCAGAAGAAGTTAGCTCTTACATATCTTTTCCTTTTTTTTGAACTTCAAAGAGACTCGTTGCCATCAGAGACATAAATTGCTGTCAAAATGTGCTTGTGATTCAGGAAAGTATCCTTCTTCAGGAAAGTCACTTAAACTTGTGCTTAATTTTAAGCATATATTTAAGTCCAATAGAAGTTTTAGTACTTTCCTGAATAGGGAAAGATTTAAGACATTCAGTTTTTAGAAGAGAAGATAAATTTTTCAGTTAATTAACTGAGAAAATTGCCTAAGAAAAGCCTCTTCATAATTGCCTAAGAAAAGCCTCTTCATTTGATCACAACCCAGTTCTCTAAGAAAACTAGTGTTCTCAATGGCTACTGAACAGCTGTGTTCCAGCTGGCAAAATTCAGTTAAAGTAAAGTGAATAGCTACCACCTGATAAAATACACTTATTTTCCCGCATGGAAAATTATCTAGCTTGCACAATACTGTATTTGATGTAAATATAAAGTATACTTCATTCCAGAAACACCTACTTAAATTTGCTTTAAATTAGTCTAATAACTGTTATGGCAATGAAATAGCTCCTGTTTTTTTCAAGGTTCATTTTTATTGCAGGTGATATTTATGTAGGCTTGGCAGAATTTGATTTTTATAATTTCAATGAATAATATTGATGTTTATTTTAAGCATTTTTTCCTATTTTTATCAATTTAAATTGTCACAGTTGTGGAAATTATGTGGGTGTCAGATAATAGGGGATCCAAACAACAGTTATTTAATGAGACCAGACATTAAGATTCAAAAAGTTACACTGTCAAAATCACATGTCAAAATATACAAAGTAAACATCGTTAAATCATACTCTAATGCATTTTCAAGAACCATTTTTCTTACTTTGCCTATCTATACATTTCTACTATTATCAGTGGAAATATGTGTGTGTGTGTGTGTGTGTATGTTGAAATTGACATTTACAGATAAAAACTTAATCCTTCAAAGTTTACATTTATGCCACCGTATTTTTTTCCTATAAGATCATTACCACTTAATTATGAATAGGAGCTGCTTTAAAAATATTTTACCCACAAAGTCATGTTTTGATTGATGATAATTTTTGGTCACACTGCTCTACTTAAGGCTCTACTGGAGTTTCCATGATATAACCCAATTTACAGAGTGACTAGCTTGACTTTCCCAAACCACATAAAACTGAAGCTTGGTTGTCAGACTAGAAACAATTTATTTTAGTGTTCTTATTATATAAAATAACTGTAAATCATGGGACTATTTTTGAGTTCTATGGTTAGGCCTGGTCTCCAATCTCACCAGTTTTATACCTTTATAATTCAAGACTTAGTCCAGAGTTACAACAGCATTAAGAACTGGTCGCCCCTAATTTTACAAATATTTGAGGGGGTTTTTCCAGCGCTTGATCAAAAAAATGAACAAATTTAAAAAGAAAGTGACATTTTCCAGGCAGATAATCTTTATAAAACTAACGAAGCCTTTCGAAAACTTGAAGGTAGAAAAGACTTTTTATCTACATTCATTATTTTTAAATGTGAAAATTACCAACTAATATATATGTTTCATTAATTACATCATTTTAATTCTCTAGCAAGTAAGAGTGTAAGAAAACATCATTGCTTAAATTTATCACTTCCTATTCAGATCAATAAACTGTTTCCCCAAATTTGCCTATATGTAAGAAAGCAGAGAACAAAACACAAGCAAATTGTTTGCATAAATTATACAATTTGAAAACCTCCTATGGGAAAACTATGCATTCAAGGGATATACACTCTCACACAGGATAAGGCCCCTTCAAATACTTACCTTGAACATAGAAAGCACTGCTACCTCTCTATTTGCATTTATTATACAATTTGTATTCTCTACACAAGAGGTTCCAAAACTGTAGTTTGTGAATCAGGGCTAGGCCAGAAAATTACTTAGTCTACAAAGAGCTGGCTGGTCACATTGTTCTGAGAGGGTGAGATGAAATGAAGTGTAAAATCAGGGGGATGAAAGTCTTCCATCAAGTAAAAAAGTTTATTGCAAGGAAGACAGTTAAAAATACATGAATACTTGCCTAATACTAGTTTTCTATGTAAGCAATTGCTATAATTATAATTTTATGGAAGATCAAAGTGATCTGTCCAATTGTGATTGTGAGAAGAGATGATTCATAAAACAAACTCTCGCTTAAAATATGGCTCAGATTATGAAAAAAGTTTAAGAACTCCAGTTAAATGACTTAGTAACTGTGGGGTTGTGTTTTTGTCCATGGTGGGGAGGAGTAGGAATATGTTATTATTGTTTACTTGTTTGGTTGCCCCCCATTATCTGAGCAGCATTGTTAAGAGTTTTCATTTACTTTGGGCAATGTCAGCTGAGATATTGTGTTTTATGCAAAAATAATTAGTAAAAAATACATTTTAATAAGAATCAAAGCAAAACCTTCTTAAGAATAAGAACAATGACTTTAACCCCCATCTTTTGTAGCTATTTGTGACGCCACACACACTATTTTGAGGAGAAAGTTCACACTAATCACCATAAAGCAAGTAAGGAATTTTTGAATGATAGCTCATCCCAGATGCAGCATCTGGTTTTCAACTTTTAAACATGATTACAGCTAGGTTTATTGCAGCAGAAGGAGGTCAAGTGACTTGCCATAGGTCTCACAGTGAGTGGTTGATAATACTCAATTTGAACCCACATTCCAGCTGGCTCCCAAACTGTCATCGTATTGTTTTAGATAGTAAAATCTGTTCATGCCAAAACAACAAAGACAGTTAGATTAGATTTTAGGTTCTTAAAACTCAATCCCCCAAAGGAAAATTCATGAGGTACAAAAGCATGTATTGAATCCTTAGAGCAATCCAACAACATAGTGAAGGCCAAACTGTGCTATCTTGAATGAGTGCACTGGCGTGGAGAGAGAGGCCTGTTTCCACTCCCTCCCCATCACTGTCACATGGAGGTAGCCATAAAGTGCTATCAGGCATTTGGCAATCTTCAGGGACTGCCTGTGGTTCCAAAGCACCAGGTGCTCAGGAAGTAGTGCCACCAAGAGCACACAACACTCCTGAAAAGCATGGCCTACACCTTCTGCCTACAAGAAAGAAGGTGCAGGCTGTGTTGGGGGGAGATCATTTGAATTACTGCTGCTGGCCCAGCAGGCAGAGGCCCTGCAGACAGAGGAAGGTTGCTGTGTTCCAACATAAATGTGAGCCTGGGATACTCATGGGCACAGGAAAGGTACAGTCCTCTGCATGGAACAGAAAGAAGTCTCAATGGCCTACTATATCCATGAGTACCTGTGCAAGAAAATTAGATAAGAAATGGATGTGGCCAGAGGATGGACATGTTTCCCGACTCCACCAGTGCAGACAGTCTGGTTTGCATCAGTGGCGTGAATGGGACCAAACACAGATAGTCTGTGAAAGAGACATTGGTGAAATGAGCAGGTTGGGGACAAATTCCCAGAGCAGAGCTGCATGGCACTCAATAGGCTAGGTTAGAAAGAAATGTTCTGTTTCTTTTGGTTTTGCATAAATACAAAAAAGTTTCAATTTGAGTTTCTGGGTTCATTCTGGTTTCAAATGAACTTAAAAACAAACTCAGTGGAAATGCAATATTTCACCTAGTTTCTCATTAAAACAATAAATGGACCTAGGTTCACAAATAACAGCTGAGTTGGAGATTGTAGTGAAAATAGGTGTGGTTTGGGGGCTTCCTACTGAAAAGTCAGAAGAGCTCTAATTAAGAGCCCACTCATATAAGAACGACATCTTTCCAAGAATGCTACACTGGAAAAGCTGCTATTTTGCAGTTTGCATACCATTGCCTAGTATTGGTCCTAAACTGATAGACTTGGAACAGAGAGCTCATGATATGAGCCTGCCTGAAACAAACTGTCCCAGATGTAAATAAACTTACGCCCAGGTTAACCTGGCCCTGCCTGGAGCATATCTATCTGTGTCAGAGAGACCCTCTTTTCAATTTTTAGAAAAGACCTTCTATGGGACAGTTAATGTGAAGTGTTATGTCTCTAGCTGCAAACAAACAAGATAAGCCTTTTTATTGACTACAATTATTTTAATCGGAAGAAAATAAAATGATAAAAAGGAATCAAGCTAGCCCATCAAATGAGTTCTCATTTACCAGCTATCTCCAGCTTCAACAGCTACCAAATGACAGGTTTTTATCAATGTAGTCATGAGGATGTTCCAGGCCTTAAAGGAGCAGAAAATTCCCCCTTGGTATGTCTACATTAGAAGTACTACAAAGTCACAGCTGCAGTGCTGCAACTTTGCTGCTGCAGTGCTGCAGTTTAGACACTACAGCGACAGAAGGGGGGTTTTTGCCTTAAGACACAATGGAAGAATTCTTCTGTTGATCCAGCTGTCTCTACAGTGGGGGTCTGCTCAATATAACGACGTCACACAGGATGTGAAATTTTTCAGTCCCAGGCAATGTATCTAGGTCAAACTAATTTTTAGGTGTAGACCATTATTGGTCAGGTATGAGGGGCATGGTCCGTGGCTCTGAGATGACACTGAGCACTCTCTCACTCTCTCTCAAGTACTTGGCTGGCTGAGGCTTGCTCACATACTCTGGGTCTAACTGCTTGCCATACGTGATGTCAGGATTTCCCCCCAGGTGACAGTAACCCTGGGGTTGTTTTTCTTTCCTCTGCAGTGTGTGGGTGCCAGGACGATCTGGTATATCTCCTTTATTAATTTCTCTGCCATTGCAGGGGCCGCAAGCAGTGGTGCACCTCAGTTCTCCGCCCCTCTCCTCCCCCGGCCCCAATTCTCCTATGGACTGTAATACTTTGGCCTCATTTTGGTGGTCGGGTTTAATGTGCGTGTGCTGGGTGGTGTTGGTGCAGATTGCCAGACTAAATGATCTAGGGGTCTCTTCTGGCCTTAAATTCAATGATTCTATGACCAGGACACAATCCCCACATTTCTTAGGGCAGGTTCACGCTACAAATTTACATCAGCACAGCTGCACCATAGTCGCACGTCCGTTAAAGGTGCGCTAAGCCGACAGGAGAGAGGTCTCCCATTGGCTTAATAACTTCACCTCTGCGTGAGGCAGTAGCTATGTGTGCAGGAGGCACTCTCCCACAGGGGGTTATGGTCGGTGTAACAATGTCGCTCAGGGTATGGATTTTTTCATACCCCTGAGTGACGTAGTTATACCAAAGTAAGTATATAGTGTAGACCAAGCCTCAACCTCCATATAGTACAGCCAGAAAGTTCTGATTAGTGTCTGACTGTCACATGGGGACCAGCCTGAGCCTCTTTCTGGTCACGCTCCTCGCAGGTCTATCCAAATTACAGTGCAAAAGAATCAACATCAGGGACTTTCCTGCACATACCAGTGAGTTCCACCCAATGTAATCAGTATAAAGCAGGGGTCTCCAAACTTTATGAGACGAGGGCCATATTAGATTTTTGAAGGGACTTCGCGGGCTGAAGCGACTGTGAAAAAAATACAATATATGCAAAATCCCCCCCCCCCCATCCTTTGCTCCTCCAGCCCCTGCCACGGGGGCACTCACTCCTCTCACATGGGGCTGCCAGCAGCAGCTTGCCAGAGGACTGGGGGGAGCGGCAGCTTCTTGGGGTGCCTGCTCAACTGGAGGGCTGGATAAATCAAAGCCACAGGCTGGATCCGGCCCCCGGGCCATAGTTTGGGGACCCCTGGTATAAAGGAATGTGTGACCTGGGCTAGTGTCAGAGAAATTTGATGGTTTTATGACAAAGATGAGAGAATATAAGGTGTTAGGACCCTGAAGAGTGAGGCAGCAATAGTCTGCTGATTCATGCTCCCTCAGGCCAGTAGCTAAGACCATATGGGTCTCATTAGCTTCAATGCAGAGTAAAAAATGGTTCCCTCCGCCCTTTTGGCAAAGGGGGATTAATGGATGAAATGAGATGTTTTGTAGGGCAAGTTCTTAGACACAGACAGTTTGTAAGGAAGCTTAGACTATTGTTTGTGTTTGGTTAGTCTTAAATAATGAACAAAGAAACCCCAGTAAGGGAGATAGTTTGAATGTTTAACTGTGTGTATGTATATGTGTGTTATGTTAGGCATGGACCCTGCCAATTCATAGCAACCTTAAATAGGCCTCTACAGTGCAGAAAGAACAGATATGTTTGTACTGAATCAAGCCCTTGACTTACACAGATGGCTATGAGATTAGAAAGATTCATTCTTTTTCAAGATAAACTATATTTTTTGTGGAGGAAGTGAATACTAGCCAAAAAGCAAAAATATAATCCATGAATTCCTGTATTTTCTCTGTCTCTGATCCTAAATTAATAAATAAAAGTTAATCAAATACTTACTAGCTAAATAAATATTTTTCCTCCTATATATAAACCAACCTAGGTCAGAGTCTAATGTTTTGGCTCTGTATTAAAAACTGTGTCTTTGAAAAGCTACTCAAGGCTGACAGATTCAAAATTAACGTACCTGTTTTTCTTAACACTGTATGCTTCATACAGGAGATAGGTAGGTATATACACATACACACACTCTCCAAGACTTTTCTTTTCCTGTAAAAGTAAAATCAATCAATTCATGCCAGTGCCCATACACAATCTTATATTAACAAGTCAAAGTTCACATGGCAGTAGTCAACAGATTTAAGCAAGGTAATATATTCCACCTTGCTACAAGCCATTATATATACTATAAGGAGAAGGGGGAGGAGCTCTCTTGTGCACATTAAAAATGTGAGGAAAACAATATTGTTGGGACTGGAAGGAGCTTAAAAATTGTTAAAGGAGGTAGTTTTACTTGGTGTGTCTTTTGGGTAAAGAGGTGATAATGATAATAATAGTAGTAGTAGTAATAATAGTAATAGTGACATAGTAGTTTCCTTAATAAATGTCTAAGTGCTTTAAAGTGGTGGGGAGTCCCATTTCAGTCGAGGAATCTGAGGTGCAGAGATGCTAAGTGAGTTGTTCAAGGTCAGCAGATCTAGGAACCAGGGCCGGCTCCAGGCACCAGCATAGCTGTAAGGGGAGGCATTCCAGCCGTGCCGCCTCCTCCTTCACTTCTTCGGCTGCACCGCACCCGCGCCACCGCCCCCTTCCCCCCTCGCTCCTCCAGCTGCACCGCACTCCTCCCGTCCTCTCGCTCCTCCAGCCACTCTTGGCTCCAGCCACTTGGGGCGGCAAAAAAGTTAGAGCCAACCCTGCTAGAAACAGGACTCTGGTCTTCTGATCCAGTCCTGTGCCCAAAGCCCAAACACTCGTCTCACCGCAAGACAGCAAGACACAGAACGAGCCATGGGTGTTTGGAGTGCCTGGACATTCAACTAAATTAGTTGTTAATGGACTAAAGTAAAGACAAACAACTTAAAATATTAAAATAAATAAATAAATACATACATACATAAACAACATATGGACTGGACCCTCCCTGACCCTCCATGATGATGTAGTTTATAAATGAATTCTTGTATATACTTTTGAGCATTCAGACCCATTTAGCCGCCAGCCCTGCGTAAGGAGTAGTTCAAACTGCACTGTTCCACGGAGAGCTGAGGGAGGCAAAAATCTCTCCCCATGTTTACTAGTGTGAGGAAGGAATATGCAAGTTGCCCCACCCCTGGGTCATGGCTGGCAAGACCGCCTTCCAATTCCCAGCTCTGGAGTATTTGTTCCTCCATAGGCAGATGAATGGAGCAGTTCTGTGATCCTTTAAACACCAAGACATCTAATGGGCCTGGCCCTTGTGTGATGTGGCTACTTTGTGCTCCCCCTTTGTACTCCTGTGTTAGAGTTAGGACCTAACAATCTGGCCCCAAGTGCCTAAATTGGAGAAGACAAAACTGTTTTGGCCTACAGGTTGAGATGGCTTTTTTCCCACATTTACATGTCTAAGTGCATTGTGGGGATGAAACGTGGAAGGTCATTTTCTGAACCATCCAATATTAGTCATTGCCAAAGGCAGGATAATGTATTTGCTGGACTGAGTATGACAACTCCTATGTTCCATTATAAAGTGGGAGGGTATTACTGTTGTCTCAGGACTGCTGTCTTCTGTTGCTCTATACTGTCTGTACTATTTACAGTAGCTGCATTGACTTTTTCTGTTTGTTTGTATTTTCAGAGTCAACAAAGTTCATGGAGGACCGAGGAAAGTCAGTAGCAATTGGTAGAGCACATCTATGCCATGAAGGCTCAGCCTACTTGTTCTCATTGAATATCCCTTGTCATTTTTCTTAAAAATTCACCTATTGTTTCACAGTGAGAAGATATACTTTGCTCCTCTTTTAAAAAAATAATTGTGTCACATCATTGGTATAAACTAACTGACATGTTTCTTTCCAGAGTGCTGCCTTTCAAAGGAAGTGTAGTGCAACTTGAGAAGCAGTGAGAACCTGTTCACTTTGAAAACAATTACTCTTGTGCAGCAAGTGCTGAGTGAGTGAACTCCTCTGTATGGGAGTTCTAGAAGCAGAGGGCTAGGATTAGGCCTAACAACTCTAGAGACAGAATTAATGTCTGGCGCTATGAAGACAGAAATATAGACAGAAGTAAGCAAGAGAAATCAAAGAACACTGGTATCGTCAATGTAAAGATATCTTTGAAGTGACATCCCAGTAACTGATAGCGGGGTGGTTGAGCAAGAGTTTAATGAGTCTTCCTCCGTGGCAAATACTAGTGTGAATCTGATAGTACCCAAATAGAGCTGGAAGTGTTGGTAAAATAATAACAGGATATAAACCAAAACTTTTTGGGAGAATCAGAATAATTCTGTATATTTATTTCTTTGCAATCACCTCTGTCTCTTGGTTTCAGATCTGACCCGATATTATAAGCAATGCTTAATGTTTAATTTGGCCCCTCTTTCCAAATTCAGACTTGTGGTAAGGAGGAGCAAACTATAGGCAGATTTAGATAGTAAAGTGATTAGCATTAAAAGTATGTCTGTAAATAAATTCAAGTGCCCAGATGTAGTGGCTCAGCCCTGATTGACTTGGTTTCAGAAACTGTAAAGAACAGATAATTTTGAAAATAAGCTCTGCTGAAGTCCTGCCCTAATAAAATAAATATATTGGAGAGAGAGATGAGAAAAAATTGTGACCATTTTGAATCTGATCATGGTGTTCCAGTCTCACAGAGTACAAAGAAATTGCATGTTATATTATCCCTGAAGGATAAACCCTTGCAGTGGTAACTATAAATAGTGTGCCAGTTTCAAACCCTGAATGAGAAAGGCAAACCATATTGTGTGACTCAGACATACACAGTTTCCTATGAAGAATACATCAGCACTGTTATTTTTAAAACAAGTCTGGACTGCTTAAGAAAAATATAACATAGACCTGTAACTTGCCCACTCTTCTGAAGTTCATGTCAGAGCTGGTCTAAACTAAAACCCTGGGTCAGAATTCTGCCACACTTGTGGGAAGCTCCACTCCAGATTCAAACTTGGCAGCACATTCCCCTCTCTGTAGGGCTGAACGAAAACCCCAGATCCAAAGAAACCTTTCATCAGGATTGAGTTTGGAGTTCATACTTTGTAACTGAGGCTCATCTCCAGTTACAGGCAAAATCTGGTGACATGACATATAATTAAAAACGCAAACAAAATTGATGATATGATCCACAGTAGAAAGGATGTGGTAACATGTGGAAGATTATGGTACAACAGAAGAAAATAAATTGCATAAGTCCCCTGCAGACCTTACCCAGGCTTGGAACTCAGCCCACTAAGGGGTCCTTCTGCTCCTCAGTTAAGCAGCAGGATCAACCATGAGAAGAAGTTCATTTTGCACTTCATCGCTGCTGTGTGTGTGCTCTCAGCTCAGGGATCTGATCAGTACTGAAGGCAGCATAGACTAAAAGCAGTAGACTGAGCATCAATCTCTCATGTTGCTAGAAGAGTTTTCTTCTCCAAAGAAGTGGAGGAACAAGAAGTGCGTCACTGAACTGGCTGCTGCACAAAACTATATTCTTGAACCTTCCCATAGCATGACCTTGGAATCCATGAATTTAGGTGAAATGTCAAAGCATCTTCCCCTACGTGCCTGGGAGCACATATTTGGCACTGTTGCTCAGGGGTACTATCAAACACATGTAACATCACTAATGTACCATTGCAAGTAATAACAAGGAGTCCTTGTGGCACTTTAGAGACTAACAAATTTATTTGGGCATAAGCTTTCATGTGCCTCAAATCCTCTTCATCAATGCATGGAGTGGAACATACAGTAGAGAGGTATAAAGACACAGTATATGAAAAGATGGGAGTTGCCTTACGAAGTGTGGGGTCAGTGCTAATGAGCCAATTCAATTTAAGTTGGAAGTAGGCAATTCTCAACAGTTGACAAGAAGGAGTGGAGATCACTTTTTGTAATGTTAACGAGGCCAGTGTAAACAAGGTGGCCCATTTCAAACAGTTAACAAGAAGGTGTGAGCGTTTAGCATGAGGAAATTAGTTTTTGTAAAAACGAGGAAGAGTACTTGTGTTAAAAACAGACTCCAGCAAGAAACTGCAGAACTGGAATTAATGAGCAAACTGGACACCATCAAATTAGGCCTGAATAGAGATTGGGAGTCACTGCAGAATCTGAATCTTAAATACAGAGAATCAATTTGCTAGTCTCTAAGGTACCACAAGCACTTCTTGTTGTTTTTACAAAAACTAATTTCCTCTTACAAAAACTAACTTCCCCTTGCTAAATACTCACACCAATAGGTTTTTATGAAATATCTCTGTTCAGATGAAACTGCATTTTTCAATGGAAAAGAATTTCATTGATTTTTTTTCAGATAGCGCTAATTAGAAAGCTGTAATGTAGGCCAAAAATAAAACTCACTGGGTTCCATCTAGAAGAAAACCTGCTGCCTTACTCAATTTTTATTTTATTTTTTGTGGTAGCAAATGGAGTGCAGCTGTTCTTTGCCCCTATGAACATACATACCTGTGGACCTCCACCAGAAAATTTTTCAACACAACCTAATTGGCCAGAATGCTTACTTACTATTATGTGATGCAGGGCATCCTCCCAGAAAACAAAGGACTGATACAAAGCCCATTCTGAAGTTCAAAAAGCTTCCCTTCCATCCTCCTCCCACTCATTTCACTTTTACAGTCTTTGGATCAGGTCCTAAGAGCTTAATATAGTTTCCCACCGTTTTAAAAAATACAGTCCCCTATTACTATGGGTTAGCAGATCGGACGCCTTGAAGCTCCCATGGCCAAACACAATGGATCTTCCTTCTATTTTCTCTCTGTACCTTCTGTCTCTTTTCTTCTCCCATTCTCCCTTTATTTCATATTTCTGGTCCTTTCTGGTTTTTGCTCCCGCCTTTCCTGATGGCTCCACCTCCATGCATTGGAAAGTGAGTTGGAGTTGGGGAAAAGGCATCCACTGGTGGCAATCAGAGCCCAAACCACTTGTGCTAATGTGGCTATGCTGAGTGCTGAGGGACCAGAGAACACTGTAGAAAGACTTGGGCAGGAGGTTGCTGACTGAGTCTGTATCTTTTAATAAGAGACCAGAAAAAGACGGTGAGCACCTTTGAAGCTATTGCTCCACTTCAAGAGGATGTACTAGAATGGCCATCCTGATACCCTCCCTTCCCCTTGGCTGTCTCCATTGTAAGGGCATGACTAAGGGGAAAGGATGTTGCCAAATAACCCCTACACTCCAGCTATCCACTGGCTTCAAGAATAACTTCTTTGGCCATGGGCAGATGAATTTAATTTAACGCAGCCTCAGAGCTATTCTAAATTTAACTGGAGAGCTGGCCTGGCCTATGGTCAGCCCCTGGAGCCACCCCACTCTTCTGCTGCTTAGAGTGCACCTCTGCCACAGCAAAGAACATAGCCCATAACCTCATTCTCCTCTGTCTGTCATGCTTTTTCCTTCTTCCTTACATGGACTCTTATTGTTCCACCAAAAATGTTCTCATTCAAATTTGTTACACAGCACAAGCCTTTCAAAAGGAATAATTGTTACTATTCCTGATCTCCAAGAATCTTTTGTCTCCAAGAATCATGATTTTTTGAAACCATAAATTAATATCAATTAATTTGTGGTGCAAGTGCTAGAGAGGTTAGCCACAGCTCTAAGTTTGCTTCATTATAGCTCTTTGTAAACACGTGCTAGCTCGTATAGGGGCTTGTGGTTTGCAGAAAGTACACCACAAATGACAGGAAGCCTCAGAAAAATAATCTGGGCTAAGAGAATAAACAGTGGTTCTTCTCAGTTTGCTAATCTTCTGAATATTTCCATTTTTAGAGTGCTTCTGACATGTCTTTTAAAATGTAATCTGAAAATCTTCATATAATTGCAGCACTCAGTAGCACCATTCCACTATATTTAAGATTGGGTCAATGTTTCCATAATATACTCAGTTTCTCAATGAATTGTTATGATTAAAATCATAACATTTTCTCTTATGCTAAAAGCTAGCAAGACTTTCACCTGATGTAAATATATATTTTTACCTTGATATTTTAAAAATTAGTTTGGTCTTTTTAATTTATATGGATGTGACCATATAAGTGATGGTTTCTTGTGTATAGGACATTGTAAGTTTCCTTGGATCTCAGGTTCCCAGCACCCCCTTCTGCAGCAGCAGGGAATCAGTGTTTGTACAAAGTGGGTTGATTGGGCTTCCTGGTTCACAGTTAAGCCGCTGAGTAAGTGGTAGCACAGGCCTCCTGGACGGGGGTAAAGCAAGTAAGTAATCAAGGGCTCAGGCCTTCGGGGTAATGACTGAGCAACCAAACAGTCTGTGGCTCAGGCCTCCTGGCCAAAGCATTGGTGCTTATCCATCACTGAGTGCATTGACAATCTCTATCCACAATACACTCAGTTTTTCTCTGTAAACCTTCACCAGCTAGCAATGACCTGGATCTTGAGTACAAGCTGATGGCTAAAGTGCTCCTAACGCATCCAGTATCCCAGAGAGAGCAACACTAGCCAAACTCAAATTCAAGCATAGAAGACTTATTGTTTGTCCCCTCTACCACATTCTTTATTCCCTTGGAATAAACTGTTCTGACAGAATCCAAACAATTTTATCTGAAAAATAGGCAGGAACTTCCTCACCACAGGGGGTTCTCGATTCAGCCTTAGAGCAGGGATAGCTTGGATTTCCCAAGCTTTCCACAGCTCAGAACAAATCCACTGATCAAGATTTTGCAGATGCTAAGGCAAAGAACCATTTTCTTGCCTCACCCCCATCACAGCCACAGCATACAATTTTTTAAAAAAACATATCCCAATCCAAAATCAAATTTCCACCAGCAGCACCATGGCAACGTGCCCTTATGCTTTTACCACTACGGGTCATCTAAAAACCATTGTGACCCATAAAGCCAAAGCTAGTGAAGAAGGCATTTAGCTGTGGTGGAGAGAAAAGAATGTTATAATATTCCAACAAACCACCAATAGAATGGCCAGCCGGAAAAACAAAATGAATAAAATTTTCAATTTCCATTTTATCCGTGTGACACAACACTACTTTTTACAGTTGTGTAACTGAGATGAGTGCTCCAGGAAGAGCAATATAGTAAGTGTGCCCCTGACCTAACTTTTACAGTATATTATGCTCTTTCGCAGCTCTAACAACAATTGATCTTATAAATTCCCTTCATCAGGTTAAAAGCTTTCTCGGGGCTGCCATGAGACCACTTCTTTCAGTAAGAATATGCTATACAACCTTAAACTTTCTTGTAATTCAAACCTTTGAAAGCCAATGTCATTTTAGTTGCTCTGTAGTCCATCTCCTAGAAGGTTGTTTTATTTTTTCTAATTGTGATTATTATGAGCAAATGCATAAAAGGTACAATAAATCTGAATGTGGTGGCCAGAATACTAAATATTAGCACATATTATTGTGGAAATTCCAAGCTTTTCATTTAGGGCCCTATCCTGTCCTTGGTCAGGGAATTTTCACTTGGGCGCATGCTAACCTGTCCTTTCAATGGGAATTTTGTCCAAATGAAGATTGCAGGATTGAGGCCTTTAGATTTACGTACAGACTTAACTTTACATAAATGAGTGGTTTAATGGAACTATTCACATATGTAAAGTTAAACATGTGTGTCAATCTCTGTGGGATCAGGGCCTCATGTAGTAATTACAATACATGGGTTTCCCAACGTGCCTATAGCCTGCCTCAGAAGGTATGTCTACACAGCAATTAAACACATGAGGCTGGCCTGTGTCAGCTGACTCAGGCTCATGAGGCTCAGGCCAAGGGGCTGTTTAATTACAGTACTGACATTTGGGCTTGGCCTGGAGCCCAAACTCTGGGCTCCTCCCCCATCATGAGGTCCCAGAGTCCTGGCTCCAGCCTGAGCCCAAATGTGTGAACTGCAATTTAACAGCTTGAACCCCATGAGCCTAAGTCAGCTGACACAGGCCAGTTGTGGGTTTTTCAGTGCAGCGTAGGTATACCCTGAGCCACAATTCAGTCCCTGCTTCCCCCTTTCCCTACCAGGAAAATAAGCTGCTCTAGCCATTATGCTGGTGGAGGTTACTTCCACCTCCTGGCCAGCACAGCTGGCACTGGAGATGGGAACAGAGCCATAACTTGACCACCAGGATAGAAAGGGAAGTAGTGGCCCAACAGCTACTTTCCCTGGCTCTCCAGTTGTGACATGTGATGCACGTAGCTCAGACACAGGAGTAAAGGAACATTTGATGCACTCTTACCCCATTGCATGGGCATGTGGGCCAGTTCACAATCAAACCCCAAATAAATACTATGCAATTGTCATAGAGATAGTATGTTACTGCAGACTCTTTGGCAATTATATATCATAAATCAATAGGTAATCAATTGCCTTTTTTCCTAACTTTCAACTATTTATTTATTTTATGGTTACCTCAAAAATGATTTGATGTAATTTATTACAGTGAATCACTGGCAAAATAATGCAACATGGGATTATGGCATTACAAAGTATATTGTAATGCACATGCAACACAATCAAAGTGATTTTGACAGGATTTCACCTACACCTGAAGGTTGCATGTGCAAATTTAACTGTACTCAGTTCTGAGCGCTCAGCCATGTAACCTTAATGTTCTTGCAACATTTTTTTTCCATGAAATTATGGTATAAATAGGATCAAAGACTATTAAACCACAAAAAAAACAAGGAAGTAGGTTTGATATACTAACCCCCTATGCTGTTTCTCATTGTTGCTAGAATCTCTTAAATTACCACAGGCCTACGTTTGGAGGGTTTTTTTGGTTGGTTGGTTGGTTGAATGATGGTCATGCTGGCTCTTAGGAAAAGAGCTAATTAACCTCATGTCAAGAAATCTAGTATTTTATATTGTGTCTGACATTAATAGCTGTGTGGATGCCAGAGGAACTTTGTTTTCAAGTTAGTATGTGGTTTTATTATTGTTTCTCAAGCCATGTCAAGATGTATTTGGCCTACCTACACAGCACAATAAAACTTACATTTCTATAGCCTCTTCCATACATAATATCAAAGAAAGAGCCAATTATAGGATACAGAAACCTTTATATAAAAAAAGAAAGAAAAACAACATACAGAGACAAACAAGGGAAAAGTAAAACAAAAGCTGAAACTTACTAGTAATACAATATGTCCTATGTCAGGGAAACTACACGTGTATTCCCCCCTCAGTGGGCCAGCTTGGGCACACACTCTAGGCTCCCAGTTCCCCAGCTGTTGTTGCTCTTGGGTCAAAATGCACATCTCTGTCTCCCTTCCTTCTGACTGGGGTATTTCCAAGCTTCACAGTCCCCTGATTAAGTTGTGTTAACCCAGAAAAATACTGTCTGCCTAAGCAGATCTGCTTCACTTCTCACCTTGGAGATCGCACGCACTGTAATTGCCATAGTTATAAGTTATAACACAGTGTTTTCTTTTTTAAATTATGTATAATTTTTCCAAATACAACAAATGTACCAAAATAGCAGATGCATCATAATACACAAAGTAAATAAAGAGGTGTAGGATAAAGGGAGGGGGAGCAACATGTATTTTCAGGGTCTACATTAATCATAAATTTAAAAAGCCCAAATTGCTTTGAATTTTTGGGGCATTCCCTTTCTGTGGCATGCTAATCATTCTGTAGCTGTGAGGTTGGCCATATTACTCATCCAGGCATCAATATCTGGTGGGGATCAACTTTTCCATTTTTGCAGGATTAAATTTTTAGCGACCAAAGCTGCATATTGGAACCATGCCACCTTGTTACCAGACAATCTCCACGTATCAGGAGGAAGGGTCCAATTCAGCAACCAATATCAGATTGGTCCTTTCATTCACCTCATACCAGAAATTCTTGATACAGGGGCATTCCCAAAATATATGAGCTAATGTAGCACCAAGGAAGTTACATTTCCAACAGCAGTCAGCATTTATGAGGCCCATTAGCATTAAACTACATGGGACCAGTGTCTTTTGGTTAACGTGATGGGGTCACAAGATAGAGCAAGTTAAATCAGATTAATTAACCTGACAGGCTGCATCTAAGGGAGGTCCAGGGATTGAAAGGCTGAAGGAACAGGGGGGCTAATAAAAAGCTGGGAAGTTGGCAGCAGAAAGGGTCTTCAAAAGTAGTAGTTCGCAGTCACTTCTTTGAAGAAGGAAGACATGCTTGAGGCTGTAGATTTAGGTAATCTACGGTCACTCCATGGGAGGAAGGAGTTTGGGCTAGTAAATCCAGAGAGGCGGGAGCCAGAAAATGTAGGAAGGAGTCCAGGGAAAGAGCAATGGGATCTGAGAGAAAGCAAACCACAGGTGATTGACATAGGAACCCTGGACTGGGACCTGGATTAGAGAGCAGGTCAGGGTTCCCCTACTAGTCACTGGGGGAAGTGGCATTGGCTGGGAAGTGGAACAGAAGACTGCCTGGGACAGTTATCTGATAGAAGTTTGATATCCCAGAAGGGGAGCATTCTTAATGCTTTGGAGAATTGTTGTTACTGCTGCTAGTGCTACTGTTCTTGGAGCTCCAGTATTATCTGCAATAGCAGAGAGTTCAGCATGCTGATTCTTCAGACCAGGAAGCTATTCCTAAAGAAAGACCACAGGCTCAGTGTCGAAGGCACTCAGTCAGGTTTATTGTTCACAAAGCAGGATACTAGCACCCCATAGAAACTACAGGTACACTAACTCAAGTATGCCCATGACAATAGTACTTGTTCAATCAGGACACTAGGCTCCTGTCCCCTGGGCTAGCACAAAGTTGCTCATCCTTCTCCTTTTCTGCATTGATACAAACAACTTACATGTATTACACTCCAGATGTTGCTAGTTACCACCCTTCTCCTTGTATCTTCTAGCTCAAACAAAACATCCTTATCCATTATCTTGTCATACCCTCCTCATCTAATGAGGGATTATTGTGTCCAATCTCAAGGTGGAGTGTAGATGGCCATATCGAATGTCCACAAAGATGCCTGGCTTAACAAAAGGAGATATGATCATTTTCCAGGTTGGGAAAACAAAATCCTCCCAGAGATAAAGGGAGCTGTAATTTGTTCACAGTCAGTTTAGGTATCTTATCTGCTCCCCAATGGAACATTCTGAAAATATTATTGAATTAATTAAAATAAATTTTAGAAATAGAAAAGGGAGACCCCTTAGGACATAAAAAATTCTGGGAAGGATATTCATTTTCAGCATATTAATTTTACCCCACAAACTGAAGGTTAATGAACTTCATCTCCTCAGATAGTTAGCCATTTGGGCAATTTTTTAAAAAAACACCATAATAGAAGCTCAAATTAACTGTATACCCCACATAAAAATAGTAAGAGGATCAAAATAAATGCCACCATGGCTAAGCAAGAGTAAAACACACAGTTAGAAGCAAAAAAGGCATCCTTTAAGAATTAGAAGTCAAATCTTATGGAGGAAAATAGAAAGGAGCATAAACTCCATGAAGTTAAGTGTAAAAATATAATTAAGCAGGCTAAAAAAGAATTTGAAGACTAACTAGCAGAAACCACAAAAATAAACAATTTTTTTTACATACATTAGAAGCAGAAAGTCTTCCAAATAATCAGTGGGGTCACTGGACAATCAAGATGTTAATGGAGCAGTCAGATAAGACAAGGTCATTGCAGAGAAGCTAAATTAATTCTTTGCATTGGTCTTCACTACAGAGGATATGTGGGAGATACCCACACCCGAGCCATTCTTTTTAGGTGACAAATGTGAGAAACTGTCCCAGACTGAGGTGTAAATGGAGGAGGTTTTTGAAAAAAATCAATAAATTAAACAGTAATAAGTCACCAGGCCCAGATGGCATACTCCCAAGAGTTCTGAAGGAACTCAAATGTGAAATTGCAGAACTACTAATTGTGGTATCACCTACCACTTAAAAAATTCTCTGTACCAGATGACTGGATGATAACTAATATAATACCATTTTTTTTTAAAGGTTCCAGAGCCAATCCCATCAATTATAGGCTGATCAGACTAACTTCAGTACCAGGAGAATTGGTTGAAACTATAGTAAAAAAAAAACAAAAACACAATTATCAGACACATAGATGAACACAGTTTGTTGGGGAAGAGTCAATGTGGCTTTTGTAAAGGGAAATCATGCCTCACCAATCTCTTAGAATTCTTTGAGTGAATCAACAGACATGTGGACATGGGTGATCTAGTGGATATAGTCTACTTGGACTTTTAGAAAGCTTTTGATAACATCCCTCACCAAAGGCTTTTGAGCAAAGTAAGCAGTTATGGGATAAGAGGGAAGGTCCACTCACAAATCAGTAGCTGGTTAAAAGACAGGAGACAAAGGGCAGGAATAAATGCTCAGTTTTCAGAATGGAGAGGGACAAATAGTAGGTCCCCCAAGCATCTGTATTGGTACTAGGGCTGTTCAACATATTCATAAATAGTTTCATAGTCCATGTCATTTATACTCAAAACTTTATGAAAACATTTGGGATCATCCTGGTTTGGCCAATAGAGATTGGCAAACATGATTATAGAATTGCCAATTTCAGCCTTGAGGACCCTAAATCTGCCTCACATGTGGTCACGTGGGGCAAGGGGATGTTGCTATACTAATATATTAAAAATTGAATTTTTAATATATTAGTATAGCAACATCCCCTTGCCTTAGAATTAGGGCTGTCAAATGATTTAAAAAATTCATTGTGATTAATTGCATGATAAAAAAATTAATCATGATTAATTGCACTATTAAACAATAATAAAATACCATTTATTTAAATATTTTGAATGTTTTCTACATTTTCAATATATTTATTTCAATTACAACACAGAATACAAAAAGTGTATAGTGCTTACTTTATATTTATTTTTATTAGAAGTATTTGCATCATTAAAAAAACCAAGAGTATTTTTCAATTCACCCTAATACAGTTACTGTAATGCAATCTCTTTCTCATGAAAGGTGAATGTACAAATGTAGAATTATGTACAAAAAACCCTGCATTCAAAAATGAAATAATGTTTGAATGAAGGAAGAAACCCAGAGCTTCCGACCTCCCCCATGCTGAGCCTACAAGCCCACTCAGTCCTACTTTTTGTTCAGCCAGTCACTCAAACAAGTTTGTTTATATTTGCAGAAGATAATGCTGCCCTCTTCTTGTTTACAATGTCACTAGAAAGTGACAACAGTGTTTGCATGGCACTGCTGTAGCCAGTGTCGCAAGGGATTTATGTGCCAGATGCACTAATGATTTCTATGTCCCTTTATGCTTCAACCACCATTCCAGAGGACATGTGTCCATGCCAATGATGAGTTCTGCTCAATAATGCTCCAAAGCAGTGGGGACTGATGCATGTTCATTTTCATCATCTGAGTCAGATGCCACCAGGAGAAGGTTGATTTTCTCTTTTGGTGGTTCAGTTCTGCAGTTTCCACATCGGAGTGTTGCTCTGTTAAGACTTCTTAGAGCAAGCTCCACACCTCATCCCACTCAGATTTTGGAAGACTCTTCAGATTCTTAAACCTTGGGTTGAGTGCTGTGGTGAGCTTTAGAAATCTCACATTGGTATCGTCTTTGCGCTTTGTGAAATCTGCAGTGAACATGTTCTTAAAATGCACAACAAGACTGCTATCCCATGAAATGTATGACAGAATGTGGGTAAAACAGAGCAGAGGACATATAATTCTTCCCCAAGGAGTTCAGTCACACATTGAATTAGCACATTATTTTTTTAATGAGTGTCTTCACCATGGAAGCATGTCCTCTGCAATGGTGGCCAAAGCATGAAGAGGCATATGAAAATTTAGCATATCTGGCACATGCGTACCTTGCAATGCCGGCTACAAAAGTGCCATACAAATGCCTGTTCTTACTTTCTGGTGACGTTGTAAATAAGAAGAGAGCAGCATTATCCCTGGTAAATATAAACAAACATGTTTGTTTTAGCAATTAACTGAACAAGAAATAGAACTGAATGGACTTGTATGCTCTGAAGTTTTATATTGTTTTGGTTTTGAGTGCAATTACATAACAAAACAAATCTACATTTGTAAGTTTCACTTTCAGGACAAAGATTTTACTAGAATACTTGCATGAGGAATTGAAAAATACTATTTCTTTTGTTTATCATTTTTACAGTGCAAATATTTGTAATAAAAAATAATATATACTTTGAGTTCAGTTACAACACAGAATACAGTTTATAAGAAAATGCAGAAAAACATCCAAAATATTTAATAAATTTCAATTGGTATTCTATATTTTAACAGTGCAATTACAACTGCAATTACAACT
Organism: Dermatemys mawii; assembly: GCA_007922305.1. Lineage (NCBI taxonomy): Eukaryota > Metazoa > Chordata > Testudines > Dermatemydidae > Dermatemys > Dermatemys mawii. The sequence goes on from ML677342.1 coordinate 14,693,253, forward strand.
GCGATTATTTTTTTTGAGTTAATCATGTGAGTTAACTGTGATTAATAGACAGCCCTTCTTACAATTAAACCAACTAGAAACTGAGATCTCTATTCCTACCTACCTAATCTCTATTCTGTTTACAAGCATCAGGTTCTATCAGATGTGTCTCCTGGAGCGTGGCAATGTTAACATTTTCTATCTGAAGCATTTTGTCACCATACAGAACACAAATTACTGCCAATGGGAGCTACATGGGCATAGAGAAAGTGGAATAAACTTCTTTAGAATAACTGTTATTAACTTATTGTAAAATAGGCAACGTCCCTGCACAATGGTACCAAATTATTAACATTCAATAATTAATCAAACGGTGTGATGCACACAGAAAGGTATGTCACGGATATCGGCAGGAGGCCACAAAATCTTAGACAAATTATTGATTGCTTAGCAGATAAAATCACTAAAGATCCCTGATGGTCCATAATCAAATCAGAATTTTTAGCTCTTGTGTCATAATTTTTAACGTAGTGAGGGACACAAGAGATCGCGTACCCTTGAAGACCAATACGGTACACAGTGCCACAATTTGACTAAGGAAGTCCTTTTCAACCTAGGTATATTTTCATACAATCTGACATATTAATCAGGTGTTAAACTATCACTACCAGCTAGCATTACATTGCCTAATGCACTTAACTGCTAAACTAGCTACAGCCGTCTCCTTATCCTGAGTATTATAGCTCTAAAATTAAAACAGAGTGGGACTGCTGAATGCTGGTTGCATCAGAAACCCAGAAGGCTCTGAGTTCCTTCCTGATGAAAAGTGTATAATACTATGAGAGGCTAATCCTATTATTTTATATTTAATTAAGGAACCTTGCAAGCGAGGTGCCCGTCTAATTGAGATGCGCATTGGCTGAACTTCGTTGTTGAAAAACAGCTTTCAAAATGTGATAAAAAAAACCCAACAAGAAAAAGTTGAAGGCCCGTTCCTGCATAGCCTTACTCACATAAGCAGCTCAGTTTTTAAGGACTCTTAGCATGAATAAATGTTTGCAAACTTGAGCTCTTATCTGGAACTAAGGAAACACCAGCTATCATTAAATCAGTGTAACATCTAATAGCTCTAATGCTGGCTGCTTTATGTTACACTGAAAACTATGTGAAAGAAAAATACTTTTATGCAGAAAACTTAGGGGGAGGAAATTGATCTGAACCTTCACCTGAAATATAAAGCAAACGTGAGTCTTTTTTTTTTTTTGAGGTTTAAAAAAAGTTCCAGTTAACTTTATTTATCAACAAGTTACTGAGGCAAAACCAATTTGTCTGCAGCTGTTTTTACAGCACAAAGCTGCCTGACAGCTCTTCTTTTGAGCCTAAGGGAGAGTGCTTGAAACACCACTTATTTTATCCAGTTCTGTGATTGCCTTGTATCCAGGACCCCTGATGGCATGATTTAACATATCACAGGCTGGCTGACCCTTTCTGGCAAGGTGGGTTCAGCTTTGGCCATGACATAGGCCATGTTTACCTCAAAAGTGAGGTTGACCCAACTATCTTGCTCAGGGGTGTGAAAAATCTATACCCTGAGCAATGTAGTTAAGCCAACCTAACCCCTGAGGTAGACAGCGCTAGGTCAATGGAATAATTCTTACATTGCCCTAGCTACTGCCTCTCTCAGTGGAGGATTAACTGCAGCAATGGGAAAATCCCTGCTATCGATGTAGTGAGTGTCTAACCTGCAGCGTATTTCAAGAATAGACAAGCCCTTAGAAGCTATTGCTCAGCCTGACTGAGCTGGCAACCTAAGGGATAATTAGTGACCACAGCTGGGGGTAATGGGGCTTGATGAGAAAGACTGACTCCATCTATAGTGGTAAAGCAGAGAGATCTCTACTTAAGCAGAGTTAGGAACTCAATGCAGGAGGAAGAAAGAATGTAGAGAGAGGAACCAGGGAATTTCTCCTCTGGGATGAATCTGAGGATGTCAGACTGTGTCATCCTCAGGAAGCAGGGTAGGCTCCTGTGAGGGGAGACCAAGAGTTAGAGCCTGAAAGAGGAAAAAGAGACCCACTGGGATCAGAGTAGGCTCCTGTAGGGGAGTTGTGAGATAGGGCCTACAAGGAGGAAGGAGAGCCTTAGAGGAGGGAGTCCCTGGTGAAGGGACGCAGTGGGAGGAACCCTGTTGGGAAAGGAGTGGATCAAGAGAATCTCTGGTGGGACCAAGAGAAAGGGCCAGGAAGAGGATTCAGTTGAGCCCATGAGGGGTAAAAGAACTATCTATGTAAGTATGGACAATTTTTTTGAACTTTAAGTTGGATCTTCACTTCCCCAGAAAGGGCATAAATGGTTATGTGACTTTGCTGGAAGGCTGAGCCACAGAAGAGCCAGCGAGGGAGTTGGGAGAAGATGTTGACTAGAACTGGCCACTGCAGGGCCAATGAACTGGCCACCAGGGTGTATAAGAGACAAAGTCCCCTGCAATGTTGTGTCCAAGCATGAGGGGGTGCCTAGAGCTGAGGTGGTGTACTTACAAGGACCTTTCAGGATACCAACATTATTATAGCTGAGTAGCAGAGGTTGAGAGTTGCTTCCTGTTTGAAAGACGACTCTTCTAAGCACATGACTATTCTTAAAATCCATATGCTGACTTAGATTGTCTTTAATTTTCTCTACCTCATGGGAGCAGGGGGTAGGATTAACAGACCAAAATGTGGGTCATTTGAGCAAGTGGTACCTGAAACACAGTCCCTCCCATAAAACATATGTTTTCAAAATTACTTGGGATTTTTTTTTAATCCCCACTCCTGGGGCAACTCCCATCGAATCTCCCCTAAACTGATATCAGTCTTCATGATTTATATGAGCAAATGCATGGCTCTCACTGCCCCTTTGGGGAGGAAATACTGAAAAAGCTATTGAGCGTAAAGCTTACTGCTCGCATGTGGGCTGACCCACACTGACAAAGCAAAGGGAGTGAAATGTACATATGTAGCAAGACAAGAATTCTGTTGCAAGCCAGAGGGTTGGCAGGCGGTCTGTTGCCACAGTAACCAGGCCATTGGACCTGAGCAGCAGTCAGGCACTCTAAGTTCATGGCCTGCCCTTGGCAGTTTTCAGCAAATGACTGTGCACATTCCTTGATCTGTGTGCGTTCTGCAGTAGGATCCTTTTGAAAGCTTTGCCCTGAGACCAGAATTTCTGAGTTTAGTGTGATATTTTGAGGCACTCTAAAATCCACACTAAGACTGATTTTACTTTAGAAGTATTGTCATGAAAATTAGCATTCACTAAATAAAGAGAATATGAAAGACTCTAGTAAGCAATAACGGTAATGTAATCATGACTCATGCTCTTCACACATTCCCTAAACAATGTAACTTAATGTGTTCACAAGAAAGAAAATCACTGAGTCATTTGGTCATGGGGTTTCTATAAGCCATACTTACAGGACTCTGTCCTGGGAAACAATGACTCTGAAAAAAGATTTGGGGATCATGGTGGCTAATCAGCTGAACGTGCACTTCCAGTGCAATGCTATAGACAAAAGGGTTAATGCGATCCTGGGATGCCCAACAAGGATATATCAATTAGAAGTAGAAGTTATTTTATCACTGTATTCCAATCATAGGTGTGACTGCTCCTGGAATATCTGGGGTAGAGAGCCCTGGTGTTCGCAGTTCAAGAAGGATGTTGATAAATTGGAGAGGGTTCAGAGAAGAGCCACAAGAATGATTAAAGGATTAAACAACATCCCTTATAGTGATAGACTCCAGAAACTCAATCTATTTAGCTGAAAAAAGTGAAGTTTAAGGGACAACTTGGTTATAGTCTAAAAGTACCTACATGGGGAACTAATACTTAATAATGGTCTCTTCAGTCTACCAGAGAAAGGAAAAACATGATTCAGTGGCTGGAAGTTGCCACTAGACAAATGCAGACTGAAAATAAGGTTAAAAATTTTAACAGTCAGGATAATTAACCATTGGAACTATTTACCAAGAATCATGGTGGATTCTCCATCGCTGGCAACTTTTAAATCAAGACTGGATATTTTTCTAAAATATATGCTCTAGGAATTCTTTTGGGGAACTTCTATGGCCCGTGCTACACAGGATGATCACAATGTCCTTGAAATCTGTGAATACACAAACAATCTAACATCCACAGCTCTTAACATTTTCAGATTTTCATCATTCTTTTGGTGCTGCACTAGAGAAAATGGGGAGGCGAGAGAAGTGAGAGGCATTGTCAAGAGTAGGGATGGAGTTCTGAAAGTGTGAGAGGATTGGGAGGATACAGTAGGCGGGGGGGCTGCTCCTTCGCCAACTTTCTACTCTTAGGACTGTGCTCGGGCACAGCTCCTGAGGGGCCAACTCCTCCTCTGCACACCAACCCTTACAAGTACAAGGATTGTCCAGACACTGTATTTTTGAAAACCCAGTTTGATAGACAGAGCCTTGACCATGAACTCAAATGTGAAATTGAGGAACTATTAACTAGGGTTTATAACCTGTCCTTTAAATCAGCTTCTGTACCCAATGACTGGAAGATAGCTAATGTAACGCCAATATTTAAAAAGGGCTCTAGAGGTGATCCCGGCAACTACAGACTGGAAAGTCTAACGTCCATACTGGGCAAATTAGTTGAAACAATAGTAAAGAATAAAATTGTCAGGCACACAGAAGAACATAAATTGTTGGGCAAAAGTCAGCATGTTTTCTGTAAAGGGAAATCATGTCTTACTAATCTATTAGAGTTCTTTGAAGGGGTCAACAAACATGTGGATAAGGGGGATCCAGTGGATGTAGTGTACTTAGATTTCCAGAAAGCCTTTGACAAGGTCCCTCACCAAAGGCTCTTACATAAATTAAGTTGCCATGGGATAAGAGGGAAGATCCTTTCATGGACTGAGAACTGGTTAAAAGACAGGGAACAAAGGGTAGGAATAAATGGTAAATTTTCAGAATGGAGAGGGGTAACTGGTGGTGTTCCCCAAGGGTCAGTCCTAGGACCAATCCTATTCAACTTATTCATCAATGATTTGGAGGAAGGGGTAAACAGTGAGGTGGCAAAGTTTGAAGATGATACTAAACTGCTCAAAATAGTTAAGACCCAAGCAGACTGTGAAGAACTTCAAAAAGATCTCACGAAACTAAATGATTGGGCAACAAAATGGCAAATGAAATTTAATGTGGATAAATGTAAAGTGATGCACTTTGGAAAAAATAACCCCAATTATAGGTACAGTATGATGGGGCTAAGTTAGCTACAACTAATCAGGAAAAAGATCTTGGAGTCATCGTGGATAGTTCTCTGAAGATGTCCATGCAGTGTGCAGCGGCAGTCAAAAAAGCAAACAGGATGTTAGGAAGCATTAAAAAAGGGATAGAGGATAAGACGGAGAGTATCTTATTGCCCTTATACAAATCCATAGTGCGCCCACATCTTGAATACTGTGTACAAATGTGGTCTCCTCATCTCAAAAAGGATATACTGGCATTAGAAAAGGTTCAGAGAAGGGCAAATAAAATGATTAGGGGATTGTAACGGGTCCCATATGAGGAGAGATTAAAGAGGCTAGGACTTTTTAGCTTGGAAAAGAGGATACTAAGGGGGGATATGATAGAGGTATATAAAGTTATGAGTGGCATAGAGAAAGTGAATAAGTAACGGTTATTTACTTGTTCCCATAATAGAAGAACTAGGGGCCACCCATTGAAATTAGTGGGCAGCAGGTTTAAAACAAATAAAAGGAAGTTCTTCTTCACACAGCGCACAGTCAACCTGTGGAACTCCTTGCTTTAAGAGGCTGTGAAGGCTAGGCCTATAACAGGGTTTAAAAGAGAACTGGATAAATTCCTGGAGGTTAAGTCCATTAATGACTATTAGCCAGGCTGGATAAGGAATGGTGTCCCTAGCCTGTTTGCCAGAGGGGGGTCATGGATGGCAGGAGAGAGATCACTTGATCTTTACCTGTTAGGTTCACTCACCCCAGGGCACCTGGCAATGGCCACTGTCGGTAGACAGGATACTGGGCTAGATGGACCTTTGGTCTGACCCAGTATGGCCTTTCTTATGTTCTTAACTGCATTTCCAAAAAAATGTACTTTTTCCACGACTCCTTGATTAATAAGGGACCATCCTCAAAGACATCCTTGCTCCCTGGGAACTCAGAAGCACTAAAAGGTGCTGCTCCACTAGGTCGCTCCTTCCCGCCACTGCAGGAAAGTGTAGGGAAGAAAAGAGGGTCAGAGCTGTGCAGTGGGACTATAGGGAGGGGCATCAGCTTTCCCAATACTCCCCCACATCCAGACCCCTGTATTTCTGCCCCGCTTCTGACCCCATGTCAGTTCTTGTACTGTTCCTGCAGCCTCAGCTCAATTCCTCAACGGTATCGTGTTGGACAGGCAGACAGATAAAAGAAGAGGAGATTATGAAAGGTCTGGCATGGACCCAGTGCTTTCTGTGGCTGGTTTAATTATTGTCAAGGAGCTGGGCTGCAGTACATGAATATGCTGGGAAATGATTAAAAAAACAAGGAAATTAACTGCCGTGAGTCTTTATTAACACAGGATTAATATTACCTGGTGCTACTGCCTGCCCTTTCGGAACATCTAGTTCAGCTGCACTCAATCCTGTGAAAACCAGGTAATGAAGAGGTTAGCACCCTAACTCTGCCCTCTCTGGGCAATGCCCCAACACACCCTAGCACTCTGTACAGTTGCTACAGAACACTTTGGGAACAGAGCACCTGAGCACTGCAGGACACAGTCTAACACCTTCTCCAGATGTGGCCATCCATGATATTTTACACAAACACAATGCAATGCAGAAAAAATTCTCCTTCCTGACCTCCGCAGGTGAGGGTCTCCCCTCTCCTGCAACCACGTTGCTGAGCCCTGACCCCCACTATCTCCATAAGCAACACTGGCATACAATTGCACTCATGAATTTGTCAAGCTCTCTCTTAAAACTAATGAAGTCGTTTGCCCCCACTGCTCCTACTGGGAGGCTGTTCCAGAGCTTCACTCCTCTGATAATTAGAAACCTCTTTCTAGTTACCAGACTGAATTTGTACATGGTCATTTTATATCCATTTGTTTTTGTGCCAATGTTACCCTTCAACTTAAATAGCTCTTCATCCTCCATGATGTTTATTCCCCTGATATATTTACAGAGAGCAATCATATCCTCTCTCAGCCTTCGTTTTGCTAGGCTAAACAAACCACGCTTTTCCAGTATCCTTTCATAAGATAGGCTTTCCATTCCCCTGTGCTCTCCTCTGCATTTGTTCGAGTTTGAATTCATCTTTCATGAACATGGGTGACCAGAACTGTGCACGGCATTCCAAATAACTTACCAGTGCCTGTTCGGGGTACCAACACTTCTCTATCTCTACTGGAAATACCGCGCCTGATACATCCTAGGATCGCAATTTCCTTTTTGCAGCCACATTTTATTGGTGGCTCATCATCATCAACCTGTGATTGATCTACACACTCAGGCCTCTCTTTCTTCCTCTGTTGCTTTCAACTAATGAGCCCCCAACTTATAGCAGAAATTCTTATTTTCAGACCTTACATGCATGACCTTGTACTCTTACTATTTAAATTTCATCCCATTTCTGTTACTCCAAACTTCTAGGTCATCAGATGTTCCTGTGTAATATTCCAATCCTCCTCTGTGTTGACAATGCCTCCCATCTTTGCAGCATCAGCAAATTTCATTAGCACCCTCCTACTTCTTGTGCCAATATAACTAATAAAAAATATTAAATAAAATCTGTACAGTAGGTAACAGTCCTGCAATTGCAAAAAGCTGGACTAGTTAGCCTGATAGATCTTTTCCATTTGTAACATTTTTAATTAATGCAACACCTAACATTTATGGCATTCTTTAAAGAACGAGGTACACTGGACTGACTTGAACTCGCACCACTGATATTAAAAATGAGAAGTGAGTTTGCATCTTCTCAGTGCAGTCTCTAATAAACCAAACCTCATGGATAAATGAGAGCAAAAACAGAACATAGCCCTTTGAATTAAAGATACTGGACAAATTCAAAAAGAGAAAGTGGTTAAAAAAGACAAGGATGCTGACTCAGTGTAATGAGAGCAGAAAGGCTGAGTATATGAGCCTACCAAAGAATAACAAATCACAGTGTATTCAGGCAGTAGGCAGAACATTTCATTCTCCTTTTTAACATTCTGATCAGTCAGGCAGGCATAAAAATGACCTTTCTTGCATGCATATTTTCATCAACCTGTTTCAAATTAATGCTTATTTTATTTCACTGGAACTCTATTGGCCTTCGGTGTAGCTGATAGTAGATGTTTTCTATTTAAGGATTGTGCTCCTGAGAGTTAAGGTCAGGGCATCACACAGCAGATGTCTAGGTGTGCATGTGTACTCTGGTGTGTCCATAGTATTGTTATATGTTCCATAGCTTTAGGAAAGGATACAGGAGAGTAGAATGGTGGGTTTCAGTTGTGTTCTGTTTTAATTATGTGAGTGGCAGTAATAAAGGATATAATAAAATATTTTATCTCATCTAGGATGACCTCATCGTTCTGAAAACTGGACTTGGGCCAGTTTTCAAGACTTGTTTGTCCTGGCACCTCTGTTGGCTTTCCAAAAACTAGTGTTTTGTCCCACTTTTGGAAAATGCTGTAGACTAGCAAAGTGAAGGAGCCATCTGCCATCAGAGCTGTAAACAGACAGCAGCCCAACTGACAGCATGTGCACTACAAGAACACAGATTTGATAATAGAAGGCTCTTCAGTCCAGCAGACAAAAGTATAATAAGAGCCAATGACTGAAAGTTGAAGCTAAACAAATTCAGAATAAAAATAAGAAGCAGTTTTTAACAATGAGGGTAATTAACCATTGGGACAACTTACCAAAGGTGGTGGTGGAATTTGCCATCCCTAGAAGTTTAAAAATCAAGATACACTGTAGTTCAAACAGGAATTAATTCAGGAAGTCCTGTGGCCTGTGTTATGCAGGAGGACAGACTAAATGATCACAGTGGTCCCATTCGACTTTGGAGTCTGTGAATGTATCTGCAGAAAGGTTGCTTGATAAAGACCAGGGAGGAGTATGAATCCTTTCCTCCACACCCATCGAAACTATCCCCTAGGCACCTTCCCCACCATCCCATCACTGGTGCCTATAATACAAACGGGCCTGCCAATATTGTGAAAGGGAGAAAAATGTCACTATTCACCTCTTGCTCTTTATCTTGACCAGCAGGTGAAGCTGGACTGGAGACACTTATGTCATCAAGGGAAGAGAGGAAAAATCAAGGATCAGACTCAGCCTGATCTGTCACTTGTTCTTGGTCCTAATCTGACCCATGCAACTGGAAGGGAAAGAGAATTTTTTTTTAAATTACAAAATCTGCTCAATGTAAGTGAAAAAAGCCAGGCTTTTGCTTCCTGTCTGCCTCCGAGCATAATTTTAACATAGTGAACTTCCTACCTCCCCAGCCTTCCCTTTTTGGCAGAAGATACACGGATTGTTTGGGAAATTGGAGCCCATTGCTGGAATTGCAGTGGAGAGAGAGAGAGAGAGAGAGAAATGCAAATAGCACAAAGGGGGAGTAGTTTTAAAAAACAAGGATAATGAATCAGTCAAAGAAGGAAGAGAAAATAAACCTCCCAAAGTTTGTCTGTAAACCAGTCCAAGAAAGAACCCTGGGGATATGGGTGTAGTCAAACCATTACTTCCATTTTTCTTGTAACGACCACTGCCATTCCTTACTCTAATGTCCTGCAAAACCCAGGTGACTGCGGTGACAAAAGGCCTGCACCAGCAAAAGGCTGAAGTGAAAGAGAAGTTGCTATGACCTTCTGATGAGGGAGTGAAACATGATCACTGTGGGACAGCTGCTAATCCTAATCCATTTAACAGTCAGGATTTTGACTTTGAGATTTCTTAGTCTGCCCCAGACAGAGGAAAGTGAAAGAGAATTAAAGATGTTTTTTTTAATCAGTTCAGTTTGGATTTGAATGGACCAGCTTGTTTTGCTGGCACTGAGACATTTCAAAAGTAATGTTCTCAAGCTGTTCCTGGAATGGAGGCAAGGTTACAAGGTAACAGGAGAGTTGCTTTCAAGTTCTCTTCCATTTATTGTACATAGGGTTGCATGAGGAGGTCATTTCAGTTTATTCATAATATTTAAGAGTTTTCCCCTCGTGGCCTGCACGAACCTAAAATGAGTTGTCATAGCTTTCATGCTTTTCAGCCTCCACAGCCTACGGTACATTATGGCTAGCCATGCACCGGTGCCCACAAGCCCTTTACTCCTGGGTGCCCACATACAATTGCAACTGCCTCTTGGTTCTTGCAATTCTCTGGCTGCAAGGACAGCTCATGGCCAGTACTTGGCACTCTAAAAAAAACAGGTCTGCTCTTGCCAGGAAAGCTGGGACAACACAGTGGGGAACGTGTGCTCCAGTGAATTCTCTTGGAGACATTCTGAGTCAGTCCAGAATACCTTGGACTACTGCTGCTGCTGTCTCTTCCTCTTGCAAAATGGGCTCTCGCCAAATTAAAGCCCTCTAATTCTTGTTTGTCTTTCCAATACTAGAAAGAATCCGCTGTCAAGGGCTGGCTGCTTGAACTCTATGGACATTTACTTTCTACCATTAGGTGCGGGAGGGTTGCCCAGATCAAAACCAGTACAAAGGTTTGATATAATGCTGTGTTCAAATTGGGCCTGGTCATAGCTGAAAGCATGTAGGGAAAACTGAGCTATCAAGGACTCAGAGCCAATTTGCAGCAACCGGGAAAACGCATACTGTATCAGACCACTACTAGCTGCAGAGGCCTCTGTGAAACCCAGCTAGTTCTAAAAAGGAACTGTTCAATCTTATGGGTCAGGGTTTACTCTGGTTTAAGTGCACCCTGAAATATGGATCACTGAAGAATCATCCTTCCTTTTCTACTGCTGGATATAAAGGCAATACTTCAAAACTAAAAGAAAAGAGTTCATCCTACAGCCTGGTGTAAGGTTAATATCAATTGTATCCTGTTACTAGGTCTAGTTTAAAGACAGTGAAAAAAATCGTTCCAGCTTATAGAGCACAAAAACATGTAACAGCGCTGACTAATATTCAGCACTCTGAGACATGGGGGCAATCCTGATATATATTATTTTAATAATCCGTGGCCGATAAAATATTCTAAAAGTCACAGCTGATAAAAAAATGAAAGCATAGAAAGTAATTTACAATCTTAATAAATGCTAAGAAAATAATCCAAATGCTGTTTTCACAAAATTTCTGTGAAATGCCTAGATTTGCAACACACTGCTGCAATTACCAATTCCAGAAAGGAACCAGACACCTCAGCATCACCTACTGGAGTGCGAAATTGCCTAAGAGTTGCCATGGTGTATAGAAATATGCTATTTGGTAATCTACTTCCACTGTTTCCCATTTGTTAAAGGTTTTTTTCCCTCAAGCATTTCTGAGTAAGCTTGGTGTATATAAAAGGTACCCGACTGCCAGTCCTGTATACAAAAATCCTTTCTCCACAGAGACAGCACAATATGGGCTAGTTTCTTCATACCATCTCTCAATTATGGGGATGATGCAGGAACTACCTCGTTAAATTTTATGGCTTGTGTTATATAGGAGATCAGACTAAGATGACCATAGGAATGTAGGGCTGGAGGGTACTTCACTAAATTATCTAATCCATCCACCATGCGTAGGAAGGATTACGTGCACCTATGGTCAGTGTTGTCTTTTCTGGCTACAAAATCTATGATTCTATAAGCGTGGGAGAGTAATTCAAGCTTTCTTGACTCATCTAATCTTGATCTTTTTGCTGAGCGTACCAGCTATGGCCAGTTCACTATGTGTACATTCAGCTGCTAAAAACTAGGCTGAAAGTACCCACATCCTTCACACGGATGACAAAACAGCATCCTATGTTCAAGCTTTTTATCCAGCACCAACAACATGGTCCAGACTTCAACCAGTTATGAACTAAAGATGAAATGGCCTGTAACCTATTTTCAACTCCAGTTCCCCACAACTTTATTTACTGATTTTTACTGAACACTTGTTGAAGGAAGCTGCTGCACAGCCTGCAGTATGTGTGCGACTGTCTTGTCTTTTATGGATTGCATTTAGTGTTTCATGCAGCAAAGGTTTACAGACTAAATTCCATTAAGATGTTTTACTCCACAAGTGTGATCAGTTAATACAATCAAGAAATTTCTTAAAACATGCCATGAACCATAACAAAAAAGATACAGATTTTTAACAGCTCTTTTTAAACAATGTTATAAATTATTCTGAAGTTCTTAAAAGAGAATTATTTCTCAAAACTTTTATGGCATGGAACTGGCTAGCTGTAGTATTTAAAAAAAAAACTAAATTACCAAATACGTCAATGCTTCTTTGAAGTACCAGGGCACAGCATTATTTGTATGTCTAGCTGCTAGGTTCTGAAAGTAGGGCAGTAATCGCTAGTAATCCCTAAATATTTGAGATTATCATGGAATAATACTAGAAATAGTTTAGCAAATGATTTAAGAATACTTCAGACTGTAATTATGAGCAGATAAAGATCCCTGGATAAAATTTTCCTAATATGGTTTGAAGTGTATAAAACAGTAACAGCCCTATTCTGGGGCACTCCTAATCTTATTTTGCATAATTTGGATGGAAAAGTGGCAGCATGCTACTCTCCGATTTAATTTATATTGTGACGGAGCCAGACCAGAAGGATATAGGAGAGTGCTGGAAGGCAGGTACATTAATCTCAGGGTGTGCAGGTCCCTGTTCCCTGGATAGCCAAACAAAGGCTACTCCAGGCCAATCAAGACACCTGGGGCCAATTAAGAACCTTCTAAAAAGGAGTAGAAACAGCTAGCCTGATTGGGACACCTGAAGCCAATCAGGGACTGGCTGAATCCAGATAAAAACCTCCCAGTTAGTCAGGTGGGTGTGGGTGTCAGGAGCTGTGGAAGGAAGTTATGCTGTTGGTGAGACTGAGTGGTGGACAACATATCATACAGAAGGAAGGAGGCCCTGAGGTAGGGGTGAAGTGGAGTTTGAAGAAGCGGGGACTGCTGTGGGGAAGTAGCTCAGGGAATTGTATTGTGTTTTGTGGATAAAAGGTCAGCCATCTTAGCTGATACCATTAGGGTCCCTGGGCTGGAGCCCAGAGTAGAGGGTGGGCCTGGGCTCCCCCGTTTCTGCCTCCCCTAATTAGTCTCTGAGATTGGGAGACAATAGAGACTGTGCCAGGAAGGATAGTTTCTCCTCACTGGCTTGTGATGAAAATAGCTCAATAGGCTGTGACCTTGTCTCCAGAGAGAGAAGGGTTCCGTGGAGGGTCACAGTGAGCCGCTGAGGCTAGTAAAAATCCGCCAGGAAACGCAGGATCCATGAAGATAAGGACAGAGCTTTATCACAATATGTAATCAGTATCTTGCTAATAGGATTTTTCCACTGAACAATAGGATACACATGCAGTATGTGAAAGAAGGGTCAAGGAGAAAAGGGAAAGTTTGCACAGATCAAAGGGGCAAAAACCATCCTGAATAATTTACACCTGCTGGACAAATGAAGAAAGTAGACACTTTATAAAAAGTCAACATGCATAAATTCGTCTACCTCTTCTTGATATCCATCCTCTTTAAATGTTTTCTTTAATACAGGGTCCCCACTACTAATCCCTACCTCAATCCTTTGTCTTTAGAGGGTATGTCTTCACTACCGCGGGAGCCATCGGTCTTTTAGTGATCAATTTCTCGTGTCTTGTAAAGACACGAGAAATCGATCGCCAGCGCTGCCCCCGTCTACTCCGTAACTCCAGCTTGACCCAAGGCATAAGCTGGAGTTGACGGGGGAGCGCGCCGCCGACTGCCGCCACCATGAGGACGGCAGGTAAATCAGCTGCAGATACACAGACTTCAGCTACATGATTCACATAGCTAAAGTTGCGTATCTGCAGTCGATCCCCCCGCCAGTGAAGACCAGCCCTTACTCAACTCACCATTAAGGCAACACCCACTGAGAGGAAGTTTGATATAGCCATTCTCTCCCTTTGTAAAAAAAAGGGTTCTCTTGTGTGTACGAACTGGACTGGGTCTCATTCAGGAATCAATGCCCAGCTCTGCCAAAGGCTTATAGGGTGACCATGGGCAAATCTCTCTGTGCCTCAGGCCCCTGTCTGTGAAATGGGGATAATAATATTCCTTTTGTCTCTTTCATTTAGGTAGACTGTAAACTTTTGGGGACCAGGACTGTCTTTGACTATGTATTTGTGAAGTGCCAAGCACAAGGGGGTGCTGATGTAGGCTGGTGCCCCTCAGTGCTACCATAATATCAGCATGAACAATCACTACTGAATTAGTGTTCAGCATGAATCAACAACATGTGCAAGGTCACTGATGTCACCACAGAGAGTTTTCGTGCACATGGTAGCCACTATTACAGCTGAATAAATACTGTCCCCTTCCCCCTCAAAAAAGTGCACACAAACTTTCAGCTTCAAGAAGACTACTCAGCTTCACCATGTTCATGTCTCTTTTCATTTGCTATTTGCAGAATAGCTGTTCTTCACTGATCATATCATAATTCAGGGTAACTGCTCCTGTATTTCCCCTCAGTGGCCCAGCCAGGGCACCCACTCTCAGACTTCCACCTCTCCTGGCTTTCACCGCTCTTGTGTGGAACCACATTTCTCATTCCCCTCTGAACAGAGATATTTCCAAGATGCAGAGTTCCCAAATCCCTGCCTTCACTGTGGTATTCCCAGCAGAGACAGGCAGCCCAAGCAGGCCTGCTTGCTTTCTCTACAGAGATGGTAAACCGTGTGACTGCCTATAGTTATAGGTACCACACAGCTCTTTTTATGCAACCCTATTCTGATCTTAAGGTAAAAGCAGTACAGAGAAAATATATTAAAACAATAAATGAACTTAGATGCAGACTAACATGCTTACCAGAGAGCACCCCAATCCTATGGGGCTTTGGGAGGAGCAGTCCTTCAACACCCACCCACAGGGTTTCCTTGTGACTTCAAGTTCATTAGCTTCAGCTCAGAACTAGCATCCAGCTTTACAGGGCCTAAGTCCACCAGGTCATGCCAACCCTCCCCTATGGATCGGGGACCTCTCTGGACCATGGGTCCTGTCCATTTGCTGGATGAGGAAGATTTACTGACTTGCTGTTTACAGTCAGGCTATTTATCCAAAAATCCTTCCTCTGTCTGTTGGTCCCTGGATAATCCAGTTGGAACTAGTATATGCAAACCTTCAAAGGGCTGGTAACCCAAGGACTTACTTAGCATCCTCCTTGTTCCAGAATAGTTACATACAATTCCGTAATAACATATATACAGTTGCATGTTTAACACAGTGGACCCCCAAAGTACTAAAACTAACTGAATAGGATTTAACTTTATTGAATTAAGTTTATCTCAATTCCATAAGGTTTGTGCAGGATGGCGCAAGATATTGTTAGTCAGCCACAGGCCAAACTTGTGAAGGCCTTACATTCAACCCAATGGGGTTTCTCAGTTTAATCTGTATGTATGTATGCAATGCCAACATTTTTCTCTGTAACTTGACATCTTTGTGATTTGTGGAGTTCAGTAACCCAGCCAGAGGTTCTGAGTCTATTCCAGCAGTGGGTGAGTGAAGTTCTGTGGCCTGCAAAATGCAGGAGGTCAAACTAGATAATCAGGACGGCCCCTTCTTTAAAGTCCATAAGGCTATGCACATCCTCCCAATAGAGTTTAACACCCTGGATTACTTCTATCCCAGGCAGAAATCAACACAATGTAAGGGGAAATGGGAGGAGAGCAGGGGGCATTACAGAGCCCTTGGAATATGGGGGATCTGATGTGGGGACCCAGGAGCAAACAGCACCACTAGCATTAGGGGAAGGGAGAAAGTGGGAAATGAGGAACCCTGGAATGTGGGATGGGATGGCACAGAGCCACTGACATTGTGAGGAATGGAGGGCAGACAGCGCCTCTGTCATGGAGTAATGACGGTTCACAAAGACCCACTGCCATGTGGGGAAGAGGACACAAAGAAGCCTTGCCACAGAAGGAACAATGCGGGACATGGTAGAGGAGGATGGAGACTGGGGGAAAAGAGAACACACGGTGGGGGAGAAATTGGGAGGGAGGGAGTTTCAGTGAGGCCATGAAATAGAGTGGCATGGGAGAGTGGCATATAGGGAGCTTGTGGGGCAGGGAATGTAGCGATGCAAGGAACTCCTGGAGCATGCAGTGACCTTGGCCTAAAAAAGTTTTGAAGTATGTGCCCACTGGTGTAAATACCTGTGTAATCATGCAAACAAGGTAACTTCTGCACTAACAAGGAATATTCACTACTTATTATCAGCTATTTGCTATCCACCCATCATTTCTTCTGCTTTTTAAGAAGTTTAATTGTCCAATCAGGGACCAAAAATCATTATATATGTTTTAGGTGGGCACTTAGCCACACAAATAATAAATAGTCAAGCTGAACAGCTTGCAAATAACTTAGACTGACACTTATTTGCACACAAAAATAACAGGTAGTGCATGGATCAGAAAAAGTATTTTCAAACAGAAAAAAAGGCTACATTAATTGGCTATTTTATTTACAGCAAAGAATTTAGCTAGCTTTGGCCACTAGAACAAACCCATAGTCTATGTGATCAAGATTCAGAAAGTAACTACAGTTATATCATATGCAGGATGTCTCTCTACAGTTATATCATCAGTTTCACTGCCTGATAGCTGAATTAGAGAATAGAGCGGTCAGGGAGAGGAGGCATGGCACTAGAGTTATGCAAAGACATCAGTGTGAACCTAACACTCAAAACCTGCCTATTTTTGAGTCAGAGGAGCTGCCATGAACATACTGGGTTCTTTAGAAAAATATAACAGAGTAATGTGGATTTATTATAAAGAAAATAATTCATTATAATACAAATAATAATTTGAGAAATTACATGTAAATTATATTTTGCCAGGAAGCAAAAACTGACAATCAAATAAAAATACTCTGAAGGGTCATTATGGCAGCACAGATGTGTGTCTGTCACATATCACTTCAACTCGTCCTACTCGAGTTGCTCTAAAATAAGTAATCAAATCAGAATATTTAGCAGCAGGATATCGGCCTGGATAAGAGCCTGGTCCGCAAAACGATTGCTACTAAAAACTATTTCTTGGAAACTGAAAGAGCTGAACACAGTTTCAAAGAAATTTGTTTGCTCAAATTGAAGCTGAGTGAAACTATTTATGTGCATTTTCTGGTGGGAGTTGATCAACTACCCTACTGCCAACAAATCAGTTTTTTTCTTTCTGACAAGCCCTCTATACTGGTTGCCATGAGCATTTCATGGAATTAGACTGAAGTTCAAAGTCAGGGCAGAATGTGCAGTTCTCAGAATGTCAAATAATTTGGCCACTGGGAGAGATCAAGTCCTCCAAGCTATCATTTAAAAAACTATGTGGAAAGTGCTTCTGTAAAGGCAAATTTTGCATACAGGATACAGTCTCTTTTGATTTATTTCAATGAATGTCTATACAGTAATGACTTCTGTGCATGTTAGACATGAAGGCTTTTATTTCCAAAGGAATAGGCACCCAACTCCTTTTGAAAGTCAATGGGAAATTGGTGCCTCAACTTAATCAGGACCCTTTGAAAATACCAGCCTAAAATTCTGGATCTCTGGAGGCGTTGCCATTATGACCTTCTTTGGAGTAGTTTTATCATAATTCACCCATTAAAAATTGCTTCAGACTGAAATCAGTAACAACATTCATTTTAAGTTGAATTATGAGTTTCAGGAGCTTTTTGTCAATTGAAAAATGGGCTTGTATTGGTCTTTGCCCTGCTACTATGCAAAATTTTCCAGGGCGTGTTAGAGTGTTGTGCTATAGTGCCTGCTAAGGAGTACATGTTACCAAAGTAATGGCACTGATGTCAGCAAATGGCTGCTGCTCAACTGGATGGATTCTAGCTCAACTGCAGACAGCTGTGATTGGGGTCTTGCAAGCATGACTCGTGGCAGCTCTGAATGAAACACAAGCTATGCTAATACTAAGTTTATCTAAATATTCTTTAACCTTTTTGGCTTGCAGTCCTTCCCCCCCTTTGTTGTTATTATTTATTGTGTTAAGTATCTGGTCGCAATTAACATTTCTAGTAGAGACTGAATCAAGATGGGTATTAAATACCTGAGCCTTTTTGATGGCATCAGTTATTAGCTCTTCTTCCCTGCTAAATTAGAGGATCTTCATCTTTCTCTGCTCCTCCTCTCATTGCCTTTTATGTCCCTTGCTAGATGTAATTCATTTTGCACCTTAGCCTTTTAGATTTTGTCCCTACATTATTTTGTACAACTTCTTAGCAATTTGTCCATGGTTCTACTTGTTGTCAGATTCCTTTTTTATTTTCAGGTTATTAAAGAACTTCCACAGGAGCCATATCAGTGTCTTGCCATCCTTTTGATCTTTCCTTTGGATTAGGATAGTTTGAAGTTGTTCTAGAAATGCCTCAGCCACCTCCTCTTCCCGATATGGTGGTGTATAAGAGATGCTATCATGACAACACTCTTATTTTTTCCCATTCTATCTTTACCCAGAGACTTTCAACTAGTCTGCCTCTCACCTCTTTCTGGACTGCAAACAAGCAACACCTCCTCCCTTTTTTCCCCTCCCTGTCCTTCCTGAAAAAGTTGTACCCCTCTTAACCAGTATTCCAGTCGTGAGATTTATTCCATCAAGTCTCTGATGTCATGTAGGCATTATTTCTGTTCTCTGTCCTTTGGTTGTTCTTTTAATTACAGAGGTCACTGTGACTGAAAACATATAGTTGTGCTAGTTCTATGAAAATTTAGGTGTTTCTGTTTATTGCTCCTGGTTGGAAAAAGGAAGTGAAGCTGAATGAAAAAAAGTGACTAGAGGCAAAAAAAGCATCCTTTAAAAACTGGAAGTTAAATCCTACTGAGGAAAATAGAAAGGAGCATAAACTCTGACAGATCAAATGTAAAAGTATAGCTAGGCAGGCCAAAAAAGAATTTGAAGAGAAATTAGCCAAAGACAAAAAACTAACAGAAAAATAAATTTTAGGTATATCAGAAGCAGAAAGCCTGCCAAACAATCAATAGGGCCACTGAATGATTGAGGTTCTGAAGGAGCAGTCTGGGAAGAAAAGGTCATTGCAGAGAAACTAAATGAATTATTTGCATCAGTCTTCACAGCTGAGGATATGAGGGAGATTCCCACACCTGAACCATCCTTTTTAGATGACAAATCTGAGGAACTGTCCCATATTGAGATGTAAATAGAAGCGGTTTTGGCACAAACTGATAAATTAAACAGCAATACGTCTCCAAAACCAGATGGTATTTCCCCAAGAGTTCAGAAGGAACTCAAATATGAAATTGCACAATTACTAACTGTGGTATATAACATACCAGCTGCTGTGCCACCTGACTAGAGGATAGCTACTATGACACAAATTTTTTAAAAAAGACTCCAGAGGCAATCCTGGTAGTTACAGGCTGGTAATCCCAATAAGCTTAATGTCACCACCAGGCAAACTGGCAGAAACTATAGTAAAAAAACAAACTTGTCAGAGACATAGATGAACACAATTTGTTGGAGAAGAGTCAATACTGTTTTTGTAAAAGGAAATCATGCCTCACCAATCCATTAGAATTCTTTAAGGGTGTCAACAAGCAGGTGGACAAAAGTGATCCTGTCTATACAGTGCAGTTGGACTTTCAGGAAGCCTTTGACAAGGTCCCTCACCAAAAGCTTTTAAGCAAAGTAAGCAGTCATGGCAGAAGAGGGAAAGTCCTCTCAAGGATTAGTAACTGGTTAAAAGACAGGAAACAAAGAGTAGGAATAAATGGTCAGTTTTCAGAATGGAGGGATGCAAATAGTGGTGTCCCCCTACGGTCTGAAAAAGGGGTGAAATGGCAAAATTTGCAGACAATACAAAATTACTCAAGCTAGTTAAGTCCAAAGCAGACTGTGAAGAGTTACAAAGGGATCTCAGAAAACTCGGCGAATGGGCTACAAAGTGGCAAATGAAATTCCATTATTATAAGTGCAAAGTAATGCACATTAGAAAACATAATCCCAACTACACATACAAAATGATGGGATCTAATTTAGCCATTATTGCTCCAGAAAAAGATTTTGGAGTCATTGTGTATACTTCTCTGAAAACATCCACTCAATGTGAAGCAACAGTCAAAATAATTAACAGAATGTTAGGAACCATTAGAAAATGAATAGATAAGACAAGATATATTATAAGGCCACTATACAAATCCATGGTACAACCTTGAATACTGCGTGAAGTACCTTGAATATTGTGTGCAGATGTGGTCACCCCATATCAAGAAAGATATATTACAACTGGAAAAGTTACAGAGAAGGGCAACAAAAAATTATTAAGGGAGTGAAACAGCTTCCATCTGAGGAGAGTTTAAAAAGACTGGGACTTTCCAGCTTGGAGAAAAGAGAACTCAGGGAAGATATGATAGAGGTCTATAAAATCATGAATGGTGTGGAGAAAATGAATAGGGAAGTGTTATTTACCCCGTCACATAGCACAAGAACAAGGGATCACCCAATAGAATTAATAGGCAACAGGTTGAAAACAAACATAAGTACTTCTTCATACAGCACACAGTCAACTTGTAGAACTCATTGCCAGTGGATATTGTGAAGGCCAAAAATATAACTGGATTTTTAAAAGAGTTAAATGAGTTCATGGAAGATAAATTCATCAATGGCTCATTAACAGCAAAGATGGCCTTTTTGTTCACAAACCACAGTGCAAATTCCTTCACTTACATACATTCTGCATCTTTTAAGAGAATTCTAGAGAACTAGGAGCCATGTAATGTTTATAAGATTCATCTAAGATCTATCCATGCCACAATCTGATGGTATATAGGCAGCCTGGTTTTTCCTCGTCATCGAATATGTTAGTTCTCTGTTCAGTATTCATAACTTTTTACTTTCATTATAAAAGGATTCATATGCAGATTCTCAAAGTAAGAAGTTTATGTGATGAGAATAAATTGGATTCCTAGTTGAAAAGCGTCTCTAATTCTCCTAACGTAACTGACAAATTTTTTTTCTGACATATCATTTAATGGTACATATTATAAACGGCTAACTGAAGGAGGACAGTTTCTTTCATTCCTTTCTGGGGTTTTATGCTTCTTAATTTACAATAGTTTACTTTATTATACAAATACAGTTAATCAGTATTGCTTCCTTTTCTAACAGATATTTCTTGATAACCCTGCGAGTCGTTGCAACACACAACCCCAACAAGTATTCCTTTTTCCCAGATCAGCAACGAGTGCAAATGAGATTAGAGATTGCTACTTTCTTAAAAGTAGAATGGTGCCATCTGCTGATGGAGGCACTATATGCATTTCTCATTGCAACATGTATATTCAGTTTCTAAAAAGGCTTCCTTTGAAAGCAAACCTTTCTTTCCAGTAGAAGTACTTACTTCAGATGAGTCAAATACAAATTAAATGTCTTTGTATGAAAACTGTTCTTGACTGTTCATAACCAAGTTGCTTACACTGACATTATTCTGCTCATAATTTCTTCTCAGAGTGGATTACTGAGCAGATTGACAAACTGAGCAAGGAGAAGCAAATATGCCTTTATTATACTCGTACAGAAAGTATGCATCTTTAAAAGCTGTGAAAAAACAGGAACCCTTCCACTTGATGCATTACACAAGTAACAATCATAGCCATGCCAAGGTTGTCACACATGCCCACACACTTCACTTCTAATCTGAATTTAAATCCTCCATCTCCTGCCCTCAAGCATCTAAATTTAGATTGTGTGCATGTGTATACTTGCACATGTATGGTAAGGTGTGCCAGGTAATTTTGTTAATTATCTGCCTCCTGAAATAAGAATACTACACCCATATCACACATTTTCCATATTTTATTGACCCCTCAGAAAAGAGATCCTGGGGAACAGAGCATATCCTTTTCCTTAAAATAAATAAACTATCCCACATGCACTCTTCTTACAAACAAAAGAGCTGTCAACTTCACCTGGCTTTGGTGTCACATCTAATAAGAGGAGAGAAACTCTGTCGAAGTCCCACACAAAACGGCTGAAATTAACATCACTGATCGTAAGCTGATGGCTGTAATATACTATATATGTTTGTATTAGGTTTTTGACTGAGATTATGGAAAACGAACAGCATTTTTCAAACACACACCTAAAAAAACCAAACTGCAACAGGAATTAAACACTAACTGATATATGTAGGCAACACTCTCAGATTACCTTACAAATGGTGACAGGAGGCAGACTGAACATTTTGAGGCTTATGGCCAAAAAGCACTGTGTGTGTGAATTGCTGATCGTTAAAACTGATAACTGATCGTGGTACTATTTTCGCACAGTTAGTTTCCAGCCTCTCTCTTGATACTACTATTCTTTAGCATGGTTTCTGTTAGAGAGAGACACAAACAACTGCAGCCCTTACCAAGCTCTTCTTGAATACATAGACAATATGCCTACCTGGTACACAATTAAAGGGGACCAGAGCAGACCAAATTCTACTCTAGCATAAATCCAAGCAAGTTAGTGGAGTTACCAGCAATGAATTTGGCTGAGGATGTCTGGAACTCTGTTTGTTGCCTCCTTTTCTCCCTCCCATTGTGACTTGCCCTTATCATCACAGTCACATACTTGTAAATTTGCATTCCTGTTGTGACTCTGAATTTAATTCCCCAACTGGGATTCAGCAGCAAAGAGTGAGATTATACATTTTCTTCAGTATACTTCCTGTTGTGATATTGTGAGCCCCAAGCCTGTTTCATTCTGGCTGGATAGATCCGTCCCAGGATCCAGCAGCCACACGCAGGTTGCTTAAAGCCACCTTTGACCTTTCCTGTCCCAGTCTTGTTTTGAACATAGCACATGTGGATCAGAGAAAGGAGCCCAATACCTTGCTCTATTTACTAGTTCTTACATTCTTTTAATTCTGGTCTGTTTACACAGATCTTCTAATTATTAAATTCTTACAGAGTTGAAAAATATAGGAACACCCCTGCCACTCTTATTAGGTTCATCTCAAGCCAGTGGAATGGCTTGCATGATAAGAAGCATGCCTAAAGCTTTGCCTGTTGGGTAAATGGCTATGGAGACAGATTTTCCAGAAAGAGCTACAGATCGTGGTACACTGGGAATCATGGTCTTTTGAAATCTGACTAGATGCATCCAGTGGGAGCTTCCGGGTGCTGAGCTCTTTTGAAAACTGACCCTTTTTAGATACTTAGCAGGGAGCGAAGGGCCTTGGAAAACCAGATCCCAATTGTGGGTGCTGGGAATTTGGAAATCTGGCCTATAAAGAAACCAACACCAACCTTGAAATATAGCAGCACGTCTGGGGCAGGATGTGGCAGCCATATAATGGCAACAGTAACACTACACTACAATTTGAAGACAGAAAGTGAAGAATGCTGTACCCAGCTAAAATGAAAGGAAATTCAATTAGATGGAGTGTAATTAGGAGGCACTCCTGCTCTTGTGAAAGTTGTCATGGGACCTTTATTTCAGGATTTGCATTTGGAGCCAAGCTTTGCACCGAACAATCCAGTTTCTTTTTCTGTTTGTTCTTGTAGTAAAGTCATAAATATTATTACCACCTCAATTTATTGTCCTGAAAATGACTGACAGCAGCAACTCACATTGTTGCACTGCAAGATCAAGTAAGAAGAGAAGATTGGGCTAAGTGGAGAAAACCCTTCGATGTTAGACACAGCTTCCTTACTAGTAGCAAACTGGTACAAGATGGTGTTAAAAGTGTGTGTTTGGTGAATAGATTTAAGGTGTAGGTAAAATCCTGGAATATATTCCAAAATGTGAGTGTACCTCTTTGGGTATTGTCTATACAACCTGCAGCAGTGAGCCTTCCAGCCCAGGTCAACAGACTCGCACTAGCTTTCAAAATATAGCCGAGTAGACAGCCCTTTGAAGTTGTGGCTTGACCTGCACCTTTGAAGCCCAGGGAGGGCGTGGGTCTGCCAACCCCAGCTGGGAGATTTGCTGCCATGACCTGTGTAGACATCATAGCCTTGCAGACCTCACAAACTGGTGTGATAGCTAATGTGTCAGTCACTAGACCCTCTACTTTAACACAATTCCTTCGATCGCTTTGTATTTACTGTTAAAATTTCAGATCATTCCACCACTGTAAGAGTTCCAGCCAGGGATTCTCTGCCCTCTTACTCCTGCAGATAAACTAAATATTTGCTACATCCATTGTTCCACTCATCAAAACTATTTCAGATGGCACATGCTACGTCTAAAAATAAATAGCATCAAGCCCAGTCATGAAATGTTGGATCCAGTCTTTTGATTTAGGCCCAAGCTAGTATCAATATTTCTTGGTTCAGATTCTTCCCTTTATCCATCCATAGAAGACCTTGCTACCACACCATTTAGAGAATTCTGAGTCCTGAAAAAGAGAGGTACTCTGTCGTCCTGTTTTACAATAAATGTACACTAGAAACTCTTTAAATATTTTCCATCACTTTGGCACACAGCAATACAGATTAATCTGCTAAAGATATGGCCTGTAAAAACTCCAGCAGACTGAGGTAATGTGAATGCTTGAGTGTCCAGGAGGTAGAGAAGGTGAATAGCATAGTCAATTGATTCATGACCATGCTGGATGACCTTACTAAACTTTTTAAAATTGCATGTTAGTTTAGGCTAATCTCAGCGTGTTTCTGGTCCAAAATGTTTCTCACAGGAGGATGGGACTAAACAGGCAATATTTACTACTGTTTTGTTCTCAGTGACTCGTTCAGTGTAATTCTCATGTGCTGGCTAATAATGTAATTGTCCGAAGTCATAACTTTCTGTGGATGGCAAAGAAATAAACTTAAAGTGCTCACAATTCTGTATCATCTTCTGGCCAGTGATCTCAAAGCACTTTTTGAACTAATGAATTTAACTTCACACCTCCGTTGTGAGGTTGGTAAAAATTGCTACCCGTGTTCACCATTCACACATAACTACAATGCTCTTGTAAAATTCAATATTTCTCACCTATACTCCAATATGACAGGACTCATAGTTAAACTGATTCACAACAAGATCATTTTTAACACTTGACAGTCTTTAGCACTTGAGTCTCCTGCATTGCCTAGTTTTTTTTCATAGATAATATACCCCAGCACTAGGCTAGGATTTCTATCACAGGAGAGGTTTCAGCTTACTCGTAGCATAACCCTTGAAACAGTTGTCTGTAGCATAACCTGACTTGAATCAGCGCACACATCATGATCCTTTAGCAGTTACAATTAAAATGGCCTCTCTCTTCAAAGAGGCATTCCAGCGCCACTATCCATGGGTCAGTGGATATCCTAAACTTCTTGATACCTGAACTATGAGCACTGTTGTTGAACAACAAATCTCTGCTGGGGAGCTGTTCTCCCTCCAGGAGACAGTTGAGGGAGACTTAAATCACTCCCACCAAAGTGATCAGTATTCCATATGGCATTTTGTGAAGGAACTAGAGAAAAGCAATTTCCCTCAGACCTCCCCAGTTCTGTGTTTTTTTATGAGTCAGTGACAGCAAGCATCTGCATCGTTAATGAGATCTTTCAGCACATAATACCTCAAACACCACACACAATTCTCTTGGGATGGAGAAAACAAACTTACTAGTTGTAACTCTCTGACTTCACAAAGAGAAGCTGAAGACGTCTGGAGAGGAGCAGGAAACTCAGTTGCACTAAACATAATACATACTTACATTCTGTTTTAACTGGGTTCCAGTAATACCTCTCGGTAAGTCTTCAAGCCAAACTGTATTCAGATGAAATGCCTCTGCCTATGTAGGGAATCAAGAAAAATGAAGCATGATCTTCATAAGTATGGGTTACAGACTCTGTCTCAAAAAATAAATAAATAGGTGTTGGGTCCTTAGAAAGCTCTGTGTGACTTGCACAATGGTTTATGGGGGTGCTCTTGTTTCTCTAGTGGATAGTGCAGGTCACCGAGTAAACCCATTGCATCTGAAGACTGCTGAGTCTGGACTGAGAGGACTCATGCTCTCCCTTAGTCCAGTTACAACAAGTATGAATTTGGCTGTGAGTGTTGTTATGCAAATTAGCAATGTCCTAGACTGAACCATTCATGCTTTTCAGAGGCACAAGACAAGGTCCTCAGCTGATATAGATCCGGGCAGCTCTGTTGACGTCTTCCATTAAACAGAACTCAGCACTGGCCTTTTGAGCCTGATTCACCATAGCATTACACCAGTTTTTCAGTATTACAACTCCATTGAAATCACTCCATATATACTGTACTTACACTGGTGGAACACAGTGATGAATCAGGTCCCTTTACATTTAAATTAGATGAAGCAGAGCTAAGGGCATGTGGCCTCCAATCAGTGCTTTGTGTTACTATTTGTGGGAATTGCTTCTCTTAAATCATACAGTGAAAGAATATTTGTAATCCCTTCGTGCTTTGAGGGAACTGCTGTTCATCAAGCCAAAGTGTCTCCCAGGAAGAAGAGCACCTAGGATTCAATAATAGCTTCATGCTTTAGATAGTAGAAGAGGAATGTTCAAGAAAATAATCTTGATTGCTGATTCCTGAGCTAATCTGTTTTATTATAACATTCTGACTACCCCGTTAATTGGCTAGAGGATGTAGTCATTAAAATAAATTATCTCTGCTTTTGTGGTGCTTGCAATTCAGCAACTCAAGCTACCCTATTATCTTATAGTAAATAACAGACTGTAATCATACAGACATGTAATTAAGCCAACTAAACATTAAAAATAAAAAAGGTCCAAGGGTTCCCTTGTTTGTTTCTCCCCTTTTCCCCCACAAGCTGAGTTATCTATTAGACATTCCATGTGCTCCCAGTCAGCCCTCCAGACTAACTCAGCTGAAAACAGGGTCTTTCGAACCTGGTAATTAGTTAGATTAAAGGTTTTAATGTCTTTTTTTCATGAAACAAGTAAATTAAATGCCGATCAGAGGAAAAGCAGCTATTTATGCACAGGAGTCCTCATAAAAGCTTTGCAATGCGTTTATCATTTGAAGGCTGCTGTTTGTTGCAAAGGAAGGTGCGGTGGGCTAGATGCTTATGATATAATATATGTGAGTTTAAGTGCCAAATAGAGAGAGCTTTTTTGAAAAAGTACTTCTTATCTAGGTGTATAATAAACCCTAATGAATAAATGTACAAATTAAACAGGACCCAAATTCCAGATTTGCATGGAAAATTGACCATTTTATATTGTACACTGAGTTTGGGCTTGATTCTTGCCTTTTTAAAGAAGAAATCAAATCAAATATGTGTTTCTCAGTTTGCTGAAGAGGTTATGTAACATATACCACTTACTTCTCTGTTTGGTGAGTCTGCAGATTTCACACAAATCTGTATGTATTTCCATATCTGTGCTTCTTGCATAGAGGTTCAGTGTTCTGATCTTCATTTACAGGTTGATAACTAGCAAGGCTGTCAATATCAAGAGAAGAGCCTGACCCTCTATGATGGGATAACCCCATCCCACTGACTGTAAGCTGAACTAGCATCCCTGCACTTGGGCAGTGCCAGGTAAGTGCAACTTTCTTGGGGAAAGTTTGCCCAAGAAGAGAGGCTTCTAGAGACTTCTAGGAAGCCCAGCCCAAGGCAGTGACTAGCCTTCCCTTTTTTCACCCTCCTTGTTTAAGGCAGATAGACACTACAGCCCTGAAAGAGGCTGTGGACATCTGCTCTACACCAACATCCTGTATCTGGACCTAAGAAGCAGTGCCGGGAACTAGAGATAATTCAAGTCAGAACAGACCCTGAGAGTGAGCCAAACTTCTGCAGAGAACAGTGAGCTTGCCCTGGAGTGGGGTTCTAGTGTGAATCCAGGGGCAAGAGACATAAAGAGACAACAGCCAAACTTAGGTTAACTAAGCCCCCACAATAGCATTTTCAAGGACCAGTTATACCCTGGCCTCCTAAAGGGAGTAACTGAAAATATCATGCCCCACCAACCTCCAAATGGGTTAGAGACCCACGCCTTTAATTTAGAAAAAAAAAATCTTAGAAAAAATATTTTAAATGTATGAAACAGAGTTTAGAAAACATTGTGATAAACTGGTAACATTAGACTGAAATAGCGATAAGGTCCCTACGCTGGAGCATACTTGGGGGCTGGGCCAGGATAAAGGAGCCTTGGAGAATGATGACCGTAATGCCTAGGCTGTGCATACAAGGAGCACTGAGATAAGGCTCCCACAAGCAAGAACAGTTTTCAGAGGGAAAGTAGCACCACCAACTATCCAGAATTCCTGACAGTACGAGGAGCTGAGAAATGAAGGTAGCTATGAAGAAACAGCCCTAGGGCCCTGATGTACCAAGAAACTTCAGCGCTTGCCTAACTTAAGTGGAATGGAGATGGAAAATCAATGGCAGCTGACTGGAGTCTGAGGTAACAAAACTTTTTGCCAGCTGCTTAGTAAATATGCATTTTCAGTATTAAAAGTCTTGCAGGGCAACCATAATTTTGCTCCTTCAAGGACAATGGGGAGGATAGTTGTAGATAATACTTTCAAAAAAAGAGGGATTTAGCAGCGTGGGTGCACTTTAATGAATCCAAAAGCCCAGACAGCTTTGTTGCCCAGTCCTGATCTAACTCCTCTCATACCATGGTGTACAGAGAAATGCTGCAACACTAAGAAAAGCTGAGTTTTGTTCAGAAGTCCCTTTATAGTAAATCGACACCCTTTTGTGACCCGATCCTGCAGACTGATTGATGCATCTATGCAGAGTTCATTAAAGGATATGAACCTTGATCTAAGTAGCAAAGAAAGCTCACTCTCTACCCCACTGCCACATAACGAGGTGTGAAACAGATTAAGAAGAGGCAATAGGTGACTGGAAAGATATACATTTTTTTGATTAATTAAAAAAATAAGGGGGCTCTCAAATACAGCAGAAGGACCAGAAAGGCATGTAGGGAGACACTGGGAAAAGGCAGCAGATGTTGTAAAAGACCCACTTTCATGTTCCTCGTGCATCAGAAATGTGCAGATGTATGTTGGCAGAGCTACAGTCGCAGTCCACAGTGAGGCTATATCTTACACATCTGGAAGCTATTTGGCAAAGTGTAGAGTTCAAATGCTTTCTGTTTCAGCTGGTTTCAGATGTACCTTTTCAATGCAGGGGCTGAGCTCAGGGCGGTTCAATGCCCAGATTCATTAACTGGGAGTTGCTATAGCTTTGGCATAGCTGGCTTCAGCTTTTTTTGCAGGCACTTATGCGGGGGGGGGGGGGGTTCCCCCTTCTATATTGTATCAGCAACACAGAGAAATGGGAATGATGATAAAGAACAAGGAGGAAAGGAGGGACGGAGAAGGAACGGCACCACAACTGAGTGGAGCCTGGCCCTCTATCAAGAAACAAAATGTTCTTGGACAGAATCCAGAGCATGAGTTAACTTGAGTGCAGAGCAAACCATCCAGGAAATAAATGACTGTGCTGCACAGTAACATGGAGGGGTCACACTCCTAACCTGTTTACTCTCCACAGAAATCCACCACATCGGCCTCTCTTTTAAAAATAAGAATGCAAAGGCTTGCTCTGTCCTGGAAGAATTGGCCATTTTACATCAACTGTTTGAACTAATTCTGCAGCAGAGAAGGAGAAGCTGTATGACTGGGTTCAGGCTGCAAACCGTTACGCTGCTCTGGTATGCAAACTATGGGCCTTCCCAGATGTGCAGCTCTTGTAGGAGGCAAACTCGTCTTTGAAACTGAATGTGTCCCTGCAGAGTAGGGCTTCTGGGACTGCCCCACTTTCTAAGCAATTTTTGTTTTACAAGCCTAAAGACATAATCTAACATAAATAATGTCCTACAGAGACCAATGGGAATATGTCCGGGTAGCACCCAAAATAAACTACAAGAACAAAGGTTGCCCGACCTGTGTGTAGGACCTATGGGTGTCCTGATTATGGCTGAGCAGTGATTAACCTCTTGTCAGTGTTCTACAGTGCCCTGATATAACCCAGCTCAACATTACCAGCTAGCCATCTGATGACCTCTCTTCAACACCCACTAATATTCCTGTGACAACGGAGATAATACCTGGCACCTAGATTAATAAACTAAGGCAACATGAGCTTTTTTCCCTCCATTTCTTAATCTCCCCCCCACACACACGCAGTGCTGACAGGCTGGACTTGCTGGTGGATGACTGATTATTACGTATGGCTGTGGCTTTACAAAGGACAATCATTTATGGAGAAAGAAACTCCCACTCTGACTGATATATTAAATGGAATCTAATCATCTTGAAGTAACTACAGTGGTCCCTTTGAGACAGTACAAAGATCACCAAACTGATGTTTTCCCCACAGATTAATTATATTTTCTCCGTTTTACCTGTAATGAGTCCCAAACATTTAGGTCTTTGAATGACACATCAAACCTTTGAATGGCATAATAAATCACTACAGCTTTCTGAATTCAAGCCTTAATGCCTATCTAATTGAGTTCTGCTACTGTACTCCACCAATTCCACCTTGCATCTCTCTATCTAGAAGAACACCTCAATTAAAATGGGGGTAAGGGATAAATGATCCAGTGGAATTCCTCGCACCTGAAGTTGTGTACCACACTGTATGGACTTCACTACATATGGACTTAGTGGCAGGTCAGGTTTTGCAACTGGGCAGGAAGAGTGCTGGGTCATTGGCGGTGGGCTGGAGAGTAAGCCTATGCCACCTTCACCCAGCAGTGACAGCTCCTGTCCCATGTGGCTGGGTGTGGCTACCCGCTCTGGGCATAGCAACCTGGCACATGGGATCTCATTGCCACTCAGATTTGGCCCGGACATACCTCCATCATGATCAGACTAAAGTCAATGGGATTGTGACATGCACATGACTAACAGCACGTTGAAATTCCTGGAGTAGGGAGCCAGGTCCCGCCCTGCAGGACAGGAGCAATCAGGTGAGTGTGGAGTGGGCTCGCCCTCCAGCCCCTTGTGAAAAATGTGTGTCATACACCTCTTTTGTGGCAATTACATACTATGTTTGAGAAGGCACCACACGTACACCTGAGGGCTGTCAGTGGAGCGGGCCGTCCCCCCCCCCCCGCCCTCCTATTAACTCTGCCACTGTATGGCCTGCTGTCCTTATTTGTACTCTGCACTCCCATTAAAGACCTTTTGGCCTAAGGGTGTCAGACTGTATGTGCTGAGCGCCTGTTCTCACTTGCCAGCTTGTTTTTATTATTTTTTCATCCCAGTTTTATGGGTACAGGTTTCACTGGCCAGTTCCTCAACCAAATGCCTGGGCATTCTTGGTAACAGTTAAGAATGAAAGGAAAGCTAAGAAGGAGAACCCAAGTGAGAGGATAGCCTTCTGTTCCATCCACCTAGTTACTTAGCTAGTGTTCCTACCCTGCACTCTCACCTTCCTAATGTATGTGCCTGATCAAGGAACAGACTCCTTTTTGGAAAACATTCATGGTAGTGTCTGCTATTTCTGTACTTCTGGTGTGGGAGGAGATTTTAGAGGTGTGACTGAACAGAAGCAGCACACTAGGATCACGAGGAGGCACCACAGGACCTTGTTGGGTGAGGTAGATCTCCTATATTGAATGTTTTCCAAAACTTAAAAATGTTTTCAGTTCAGGCAGGTTCTAACCAGTCCATCCATGTCTACCATTAGCCTCTATATACTTTTGTGGCAGCCACCTTCACTCTCATCAACAAATACAGGCTTAATTTTACTAATCTAATCTCATAACCTTTGATACCTATTGCTCTCTTCATAGCCCTTCTCATTTCTTACAGGAATCCTGCTGTGACATAGTGCCTACAAATCATGCACAATGCTATAGGTGTGGTCTCACCAGCAGCCCTTTGAATAGTCCCACAAATTATCTCCTCCGATTCCACGAGTGACACAGCCCAGTATTCTGTCTACTTTTCTAATTGCTGCCAGACTTTGGCTGATGGTTTTAAATTTACTTCGCTATGATTGCCAAATAACTTTCCTTTTAGCATCACGCAGCCTGTTTCCATTTAAGACATAATTCCTTTGGCCATTTTTTGACCCAGTTCTCTACCTGTTTTCCACATTAAATGACATCATACCATCCCTGCTGGATAGAATCTTGCTATTTTCCCCCAGTTTAAACCCACTTTTTCAGACCCAGAAGACTGGATGTGATTTGCTTTGGAGATGATTAATACTGCTAGTGAGGCCAGAGAGCTTGCTGTAGAAATATCTGGGGCATTCCCTTTCTCATCATTCATTGACTGTGCTGCCCCCACAACAGTCAGACATATGCCAGCCAGGAAGCCAGAAGATGGGCAATGAACACAGATTCTCTCTTGCATGGCAGTGCTGAGCAAAGACATCACTTAAGGCCCTAAGCTGGCTTAGAGAAAAATATGTACTATGCCCTGCCTTATACTATACCCTATACAAACACTTAAGAAGGCATGATCTCTGCCTCAAAGAGGTATGCACTAATTTGAAGTGCTTTGTTTCAAATTAGATTAACAAACACTATGTGGGGTGGAAAGAAAGCTGAGAACACAAACGCACCATTATTTGAGAGTGTTTTATGTACATATTGCATTTATGGATGACCATCTTATCCAACAATGATGTCACAGCATCATCTGTGTTCTCAAGTGGTAGCACAGTCCCATCCATGAGGTGTGTGATCATGAACAGACGTCACATAGGAATATGAAGGCTCCTACTGAAGACTTGGCATGATGCTTGGCCCTTTTTTTTAATCCATTTTTCGCATCTGTCTTCCTCAAAGTGTTTAAAAATCTTTATTGATAGCTGCTCTCCATTCAGGTCAGTCTTTAGCCGTGTCTTTGAAATTATATCAGTACAGCATGTGAGATTCTGCTTAAGCGTGTCCTTTAAAGCATTTCCCTTGGCCAACCCTCCTGAAATTGCCGAGTTTCAGCTCACCGTAGAAAATGTTTTTTCGGGAGTCTGTCATCACCCATTCTGAGAACACGACCTGATCATCTACGCTGAGCTTTGATGCTTGTTGCTTTGATGCTAGCTGGATTTGCTCTTTCAAGAATGTTAACGTTTTATGCCTCTGGCTTGCCAGTGGACCTGCATAACAGAGGTGCATGTGAAATTTTTCAAATTGCTTATGTGTCTGCAGTAAACTGTCCAGGTTCCATTTTCATATAAAAGAGATGCCATCACGGCTGCATTGTACATCAACAGTGTAGTTGATTGATGGGTGTGGTTGTTGAGCAGCATATGGCAAATTCTTCTAAGGACCTAGCTCACCTTTTAGATTCTATTTGATATTTCTTGATCCAGGGACACCCTCATTTGATATGGTGCTGGCACTATGGTACTGCCAGGTTTGTCAAGTAGTTGATGCTCTTTAGTTCTGTACCATTGGTGGTGATATTAGGTCCAGCGGTGACTGAAACAGGCTGGAAAAGGACTTCAGTTTTATCCACCCTGATAATAATTCCAAACTGCTCAGACTCATCTGCCTAAGTAAATAACAGCCTTCCTTGTCCCTCTACTTGGCCTTAGCTGGCTGCAGTCTTGTACATGTCCCAAAGAAGAAGGTCTCAAGGAGGGATTTGAGAGCTGATACCCCTAAGGATTAGTTGCGGAAGGGTGTTCCAGGGTTGCCTGTGTCTTCTGGGTTTATCTGTACATAGCTAAGCTCCTTAGGAGCTGCTGAGGAGGGAGGGCATAGAACAGGGCAGGTTGCTGAGACAGGAGGGCAGGAAGTTGGGGTATAGGAAGTAGCAAGCTATGCAAAATTGTCTCTCCATTAGCCCAGCCTCCCCAGTTCCAGAGTGTGGTGTCCCTAATGGTACAGGAGAGAGAGAGAACAGATTATAATGAATACAAGGAGAATTTTTTTTATTGATGTTGTGGTAGTCAGCCAGGATCCTCTTGCCCCCCCGGCTCTCTAGGTCTCAGGCTAATTAACCATGCTTATGCTATAGGAGTGTCACCACACAGGGCCTGCCTATTTCTCAGCTTGAGCTAAGAAGTCAAGAAAGGGGCTGCTGACTACACTGCACTGAACATGGAGCTCCTTTCCTGCCAAGTTTGAAAGCTCAGTACCCAACAGAGGACTACTGTTGTTCTGGGAGGATCTCTGTGTCCTCCACCTCCTACACATGCCTGTTAATAACTCACTATCCCCCACAGCCTGCCCTGCACCTTCCCTCATCAGGACTCTCACATCTCCAGAGTAACCTGCCTTGGCCTGCATGCCGGGCTCTGCTTAGTAAAGTGTGGAAGCACCACAGGAGTTACATTTTGGCCTGCGGAGCTGCTAAGTTTCACAGGAGCATGGCTATAAGTTATCTGAAGGCAGAGGGGAAGCTTGGGGGCAAAAAACATGCGACTCCCTGTGTCCCCCAAATTTCTGCCAGGATTTATACGCCCTGCCCTGAACCCTGCTTTATACCACCAGACCCTTTATATTGTGCCTCCCCCATTAACAGCTATATCCCTGTTGTCTGAAGGGATTCTTTTTGAGACTTTTCGATTATCAGGTCTCATCTGTAAAGGAACACATATAAAGATATTGAACATCACTAAACTTTCAGAGTAACATAGCCATGAACAGTAGGCAGCATGGGTTAATAAAGCCTCTGTATACTTTTTGTGGCAGCCACCTTCATTCTCATCAACAAATACAGACTTAATTTTACTAATCTAATCTCGTAACCTTTGATACCTATTGCTCTCTTCATAGCCCTTCTCATTTCTTACAGTAATCCTGTTGTGACATAGTGCCTACAAAACATGCACAATGCTATGGGTGTGGTCTCACCAGCAGCCCTTTGAATAGTCCCATAAATTATCCCATAAAGAATAAAACTTGCCAGACAAACATGATTCCTTTATTGACAGGATTAAAAAATTAGTGGGAAATGGGAACACAGCAGATGTAGTGTATAGCAATGTAGTGAGCTGGGGTTAAGTGCCTAGCAGCGTAACACAGGGATTGTTGTTATGCTCGTCTTATTTACCATCTCTATTAATGATCTGAATTAAAGAATAAAAAGAACATGCTAATGAAATTTGCAGATGATACTAAATTGGGTTCAAAAAAGAACTGGCTAAGTTCAGAGGATAGGTCCATCAATGGCTATTAGCCAGGATAGTCAGGGATCCAAATACATGCTCTGGGTGTCCTTAGTCATCTGACTACCAGAAGCTGGGACTGGTGACAAGGGATGGATCATTCAATAATTGCCCCCCTTCTGTTCATACTGGGTAGATGACCATTGGTCTGACCCAGTCTGGACATTTTTATGGGGAAACATGCAAACAGAAAGACAAGAAAACAATGCAAAGGGACCTAGAAAAATGAGCTTTTTTTCCTCTCCAATTTCTATTATTCGAAAACACGTGGTTCAAATGACTCAGCAAATCTTCTTCAGAAGAAATGTGGGAAGACGTAACTGGTGCAGATGCATGAAAACTGCAGGCATCAAAACCCATAGGCCAAGAACCATTGTTCTAGAGACTGATGCTGCAAAATTGGCTGATCAAGAGAACCGTGTCTGCTCTTGCTATAAGTTCTTTATTTGTTGTTAAGGAGCAGCTATGGGCTGTAAAGTTAACAGTTCACTCATTAAAGTACAAGGAAGAAGTGGAAATGTCATGTGGCAACTAAACTAATCCTGTTCAGTACAATGAATAGTTCTGTCAGGTTTTAGGAATTCTGTCCTGTCTTTGAGGAAGTGTTCTTTGGCTAGACGGCACCCAGTAATGGACAGAGCAATTTCAGAGGCAGTGAGGGTACAAGGATCATCTACATCAATCAGCTTTTATGCATGGCAGAGAAAAAATAGCACAGACTTTACCACACTCAAGCGCTGAAGCACCAGTGATTAGACACAAGTGGAGCCTCACCATAAATCCTAACAAATGTCATGGCTGCCTCTCCTCCTGACCCTGCCCAAGACAGCAGTGTGGGGCAGCCCTAGGGGTGGGGACATGCCACCAGCACAGAAGGTAATGGACTGGGGCACCAGCATTCCTGCCCCAGGGGGAACCTCTGAAGAAGTCCCAGTTCTGTGGGCTGGGAGGGGAAGCCCTGGAAGTTCCCTGAAGCCCCTACCTCAGGCAGGGCAGCAGCAGGAAGTGGGGGCTGCAGCCCAGATGCTGGGGCTTTCCACGGGGAGCAAAAGTGCTGGATGCCCTCAAAGGTGCACTGTACCTCCTTCCAGGCTATGTCCTTCCCTGACCCTGGTGGCCTAGGTTTCCCATGCCCCAGCGCTTCCTTCCCCAGCTGCAGCCCTGGGAATATGCTTGAACTGGCTCCACCTTCAGCAAGCCGTGTGTCAAACTGTGATATACCCATGCAGCATATCCATGCCCTGGGCCCCCTCCTTAGGAAAACAACAGTTGTGCCCCTATCTCAGGGTGAGCTGGAAGCACACCTGGAGACAGGTACCCTGATGAGTGGTGGCCTGCCTAAACCACTGGGTAAGGAGAGGAGAGTGCCAGCCCCTGGTCAGTGAGGTTGCTGGATCACAGATGCTTGGGGTGAGGCAAGAGGACAGATTATAGCAGCAAAGAGGGTCTGTGAGGAAAAGGTGGAGTTTGATTTTCTAGGGTTTGGTGGGGGAGGGGGGAGGTGTTGGACTTTGATACGAGACTCTGTGGCTCCAGAAGGGGTTGGACTCTGCAAAGTGCTGTTGCTGGAGGGCCAGGTCACTCCTACAGCTGGAGTAAGCCAAAGGATAGAGGAAACAGGTAGAATTGCTGCAGCGCTATGTGTAATGGAAGAGCATGCTGGAGTGGCAATTTTGCTACACTTCCAAGCAGAACTGGACAGAGGACGGAAGCTCCATTTCACTAAGGATTCGGAGATTTGTAAATCTGACTTTATTCCAGATTGGAGTGAAAACCAAAAATTTCAAAATTCTCTATGAAGGAAAATTCTGGGGAAAACAATTGTTTTGGGTCATTCTAAATGTTTTATTTTGATTTCTACATTTGTATTTTGTACTGTAACATATAATAAAATTAAAATCTTTGGAGTTCTTTTTCTAAATGAAATTCTGGTGAAATCAAGCCAGTTTTGAAGAGCATTTGATTTTTGACAGACCCATGACAGAATATGGTTCCTTCAAAGTGTCTCTGATCAGCAGTACCTCCAAGTCCCTCAAAATACTGAGACTTCCAAGGTCCTGTAAAGAACCACCAGTGAAACGAAACTAAGGTTGAGAGCCAAATATTTCAGACAAGTTTGCATATTTAATACTTTGCCTCAGCCCCAGCTAGAAGCCTTTGTCTGTACTGGAATGAAATCTTAAGCCAAACAGCTCAGGAAAATATTATTCCTGAAAGAAATACCTGCTTCAATGAGAGCATGAACAAAGAAGTCTTTGGTGATTAAGAACCAGCAATTACTGTGTGCGCACACACAGCAGATGGGGCACCAGATTGCTAGAGCCAATCTGGACTTCGTAAAATTCTACTCCTTGTTCTTTACAGGCTGGATCTTGCAAACGTACCTCTTTACTGAGAAAAACCACCAAAGCCACATTCTTTCTTGTGCTGTTTTCTGCCTCCTCTCCCAGTAGCATCATGTCACTTCATATTTTACCATAAAACAGACTGACAGAGGACTAATTACCAAACCCAGAAGTAGCACACATCAGGTTACCAAGAAATACTGTCTGATAGCTCCTTTTATTTGACCATACTGCCTACCACATAACCTGATACCGCATCCTCCAACAGCCACACTAAATATAGCACATAATTAAGCAAGAGCAACAGCCACGTTCAGAGCTGATGTTGAAAGCCTCCAAGGTTGAGATTCCAACTTGTACTCAGTAATTCCAGATCTGAATCTGGCTCTGTGTATCTGGCTGCAGCGGCATTACCTTGACCCAGTACACAAGCTTCACTTTTCATTTACCTTGTGTAATCTGAAGCCCAGAGAAGGCCCTGTCAGAACAGCTGCTGTGAGAAGGCTGTGGGTGCCATGGTCTGGCTAAGTATTTTAGGCAGAGTAAACCCCAGGTCAGAGACTCTTCTGGAATTACTTTCCTTATGGTAAATGATTTTGAGGAATCCTGTGAAAGATTTGCTTCTGCTGGAAAATCCTGCTGATTAGTGAGAGTTCATTTCTTCTGAGTCACCCCATCAGTGATTTATATTTTGATTTTCATTCCTCTGCGAGTGAGAGAGTTAAAAAGAGAAGATAATATTGAGCAGCAGTGGAGCAGTGCTCCAAACTCTCCTGGTTCACCTTGCACAACTGGACAGCTGCCGAGTATTATGCCCATGGAACCTAGCAGCTTGCATCAAATAAAAAGCCAAAACCTCACATTAAATATCAATTACCATTTCAAAGTTTTAGTTTGCTGAGCAGGGGCATTTCGGTCCAGTTCATTGTCTGATGTTCTAAGGAAGTAAAGTGCTAAGGCACCAGCAAAGTTCAGATACAGAAATCCATTAGGGAGAATGTAAAGTGGTTGAACTACGGTTGTTCAATTACGGTTGTTCACTGTAACAAAAGCCCCAAAATTAGCATTTGTAGCCTTCACGACAAGAAAAGTTCGGTGAGGTCATATTTGTCATTGAACCAGCTTCTGTTGGTGAGAGAGACAAGCTTTCAAGCTATACAAAGCTCTTCTTCAGGTCTTGGAAAGATACTCAGGGCACATCTACACTACAAAATTGAGTCGACTTAAGTTAGTTGGACTTACAACCACCACAGTAATTAAATTGGCTCTTCGTGTCACACTAGGCTCCTTCTGTCAGTCGTGTGCTTCCTCACCAGAAGTGCTTGCAGTGAGTTAAGTGGGGCGCTGACAGCTGGAGCTCTATCAGGCTGATACCTGGAACTCTACCACCTCGGGCTGACAGCTGGAGGCGGGGCTCCAGCTGACAGCTCTAGATGGTGGGACTCCAGCTGTTAACCCAGCAGGGCTCTGATTGTCAGCACGAGGGGGTTGGGGTTCCAGCTGTCGGCCCTGGGGTGATGGGTCGCCAGCTATCAGCCTGGCGGGACTCTGGCTATCAGACCTGGGCAGTAACAGGCAATGTAAAGACTGTGTTGACAGAACTACATTGACTTACACACTATGACTCTTGGAGATATTAAGTTGGTGTAGTAGGCAACTTACATTGGCGGGAGGGACATTTTAATGCAGACAATTACAGAGTTAGGTCAATGTAAGCTGCCTTATGTCGACCTGTGTAGTGTACACTACGCTGCAGACTGTCACAGCTAAGAACAAGTTGGAACAGATTGTTTAGCATAAGTAGTAAGCATATATTCTAAGGAACCATTCACAATGAAGTTAACACCCCTGTAGTCAGAGGAAAAGAAGGTAGGTTGGTGGATTGCAGGTTGTTGTAATAAGCGATAAATTCAGTGTCTTTAGTAAGACCATGATTTTTAGTGTCTAGCAAAGTTTTGCATTTAAGCTCCCAGATTCATCTTTTGAAAGTATTATACAAGTTTCCTTTGAGGATGAGCACTGACAGTCAGATATAGAGACAGCGCTTTCTGAAAAGTAAAAACAACAATGAGTCTTTGTGGCACCTTAGAGACTAAAATTTATTGGGGCATAAGCTTTCGTGGGCTACATCGTGTAGATGTACCCTGAGTATCTTTCCAAGAACTGAGGAAGAACTCTGTGTAGTTCTAAAGCTTCTCTCTCTCTTTCTCTCTCCCCAACAGAAGTTGATCCAATAAAAGATATTACCTCAGCCACTTTGTCTCCAATATTCTGGGACGGACACATCTACAACAATAGTGCATAGTCCACTACTGTAGGGCATTTTGTATTATTCCCTGGGTGACTTTTCTAGTTCTCCTCTCTGCTTTATTCATAGTACAAGAAATGTAAAATCTAACTCCCTTGTGTGACACTACAACAGGGACACAATAATTTCTTCTTAAATAAGCGTTACCATACATTCTTAGTATGGCTTCTTCCCTCAAGCATTAAACACAGTTAAAGCATTAAAAAATCAATTCACATTTTTAAAGACTAATCTCTTGATCTTTCTCCATGAGTTCTCTTTATCTCTGGCATTTGCTATGGGGGTTCTATTGTCTGACAATAACTCTCTTCATTCAGAAAAAAGCCTTGAAGATCAGTACCTCTGCAGAGCGTAATACAAACACACTTCCTGGATTCACCCTGTAGACACAATTTGAAAACTGGGAGTTAAAAACACCTGAAGTTACCCTGTGTTCATAAAAAGGCAGCTGGTCACAGCTCCTGACAACGAGTCTGGTTAATTTCTCACAATAAACACTAGGCTAAGGGTTAGACCCTTCCTGTGAAATTCTATCTGATTTAAAAGAATAATTTACACTTGTAGTTTATATTGTGTGGCACTGTTATGTAGACACAGTAGAGTGCCCAGTCAAGATCAAGACTCCATTGCACTAGCTGCTGTTCAAACACACATCATCCCTGCCCCCAGAAAGGTTTACAATCTAATCTGACACAAAATGGAATAAGTGAGTGCAAACAAACTCTAGAAGGAAAGGAGGGGGAGGGAAGGTGAGAGTCATTAAGATAAAAATCACATATTTATGTAGGTTGGCCATTGCACAACTTAATGGCTACAAATCATCTGAAAGATCAGATGAGTTTCAAACAAGTCTTTACTAATTGGTTGCTTTCTTGTAAGTGTCGCAGCAGAAGTGGTTCCCTGAGGAGGTTTCTGAAGAAAGAGAGTTTTTGCTTTAGTTCATGAGTGGCAGCTTGGAAGAGTGGAGATATTTGCCTGAGTAGCAACAAAATGGGTATTTAAGGCTAAAATTTCAGGAGTCATGGAGTGAGCCAATATGAGATGAGCCAATAAGGAGAGAAAGGATGGTCCAATGGTTAGGGAGCTAGCCTGTGACTTGGGAGACCCAGATTCATTTCTGACATCCTGTATGACCAAGTCAATTAATTTCTCTGTGCCTCAATTCCCCATCTGGGAAAAATGGGTCTTCTCTACTTCCTGGGGGGCAGTAGCGTAGCTAGGGGAATAGTGTCTCACTGAATGTCTTTTGGCCTTGGAATCGATGATAAACTTGATCTTCTGTCTGCTTTTGCTATGAAATCATACTGTTCCAAACTTTTGACTCCATTACTATTTGAGATGGATCACTGTTGTTTTACACGTACACACACACACACACCATTTTTTTCTGGATTTTCTCCCATTATCTCCATAAGCCATATAGACACTAGGAATGCCCCCATGTGATTTATTCTGCTCAATTTGCTTATTTTCAAAAATAATTTTATATTCATACGAGAAAAAATGGAGTGCCTGCATTTACACAACATTCAGTGAGACACTATTCCTGATGGTTTCATACCAGTTTTATTGTTATTTATACTGCAATAAACTTTAATAGCAGTGTAATTAGTAAGGCTGTCAGGATTACTATAACTTAAACATAACTAACTATGCTATTATGCTTGTATGTCATTGTGACATGCCACCAGTAGTACTAGCAATTATGTATATATGAGAAAAGGGTCTCATGTCCCAAAGCCTTCGTAACAAGTTCTTTTAATACAATCTGGGCCTGAAATTGCCTTCCAAGCCTAGGAGCTCCTCAGCTGGCATAGGCCTCCTTGAGGATGTTAGAGCACTATTTCAATATCCATATGACTTTATACCTGCTGCAAGTATCATGATGTTTCTCTGACAGGATGCCGTCCAAGTAGAAAAATGCAATGGAGTTGAAAATCTCTTCCTGTGAAGGTGATGGAATTCATCTCAAAACAGCTGAGCTATATTTTAAAGGCCATGAGTGAGGTTCTGTTCTGGGCCCCTAACTACAGAACTCCCAGTCTTGGTTGGGGAGGGTAAGGCCACAGAGGTTTTAAGACACCTTTGTGCCCTCCTGATTCTTAGATTACAATGGCTGGAGAATCCCCCTGGGTAAGTTAGACAGTCCAGAGGCACTGTCTAGTTACAGCGCCTTCCTGGATTGCCCTATGCAGCGCTGACTGGCATCTCTGAAGTGCTGTATACTGAAGCCCCACTCCTATATACCCATCTCACACCCAGCCCCCACCTGCAACACACTACCTGCCAGGGTTTATGAGGGGGATTGAGGAAGGTGACATTTAGCTGTTTTCCATGGTGACAGATCCAGGGCTTTCAGATCCAGTCTACACTACTCTAGTCCTTTCACGTGTTGTAAAGGACCGGAGTGCAGGTGAGGATCACACCCTATATGATATAAATTGCAGGCACAATTTAGGTCATTAACATATCTAAGTAACGAACTGTCTCTGGAAATGTCTAAATAGTGCCTGCCAAAAGGAAGGCTTGATTAATTCTAGGCTGAAAAGATGGTCCTAAGATATCTCATCACCAGCCCATCTACAATATCTTGTGAGTTTACACTTAAAACTAGCACCCTGACAGAGATAAAAGAAATAAAATATAAGCAAAAAAGGAGTTCAGAAGAGTTGGCAGTTTCTCAAAGACACAATATTAAGGATGCAACAGCAACTATCCCATCACAAAGAAAACATAAGGAGGACAGTAAGACGCCAATGTGACTCCATCAAGAGCTCTTTGACAACCTGAAAAATCAAAAAAGAATTCTACAAAAAGTGAAAGCCTGGATAAACTGCTAAGGAGGAGTACAAAAGAATAGCTTATGCATGTGAGGACAAAATCTGAAAGTCTAAGACACAAAATGAGTTACACCTACCAAAGGACATATATAAAAGGAAATAAGAAGAGGAGCAAGAGAAAGAAAAAGGAAAGTGTAGGTCCTCTGCTTAATGGGGAAGGACAGCTAACTGGTGACATCCTGAAGGCGGAGTTCTTTAATGCTTAATTTCATTCAATCTTCATTAAAAATGTTAATGGTAGCCAAATACTCCACACACTTAATGTTAATAACAAGGCGACAAGAGATGGATCACTTGGGCCTAGTCTACACTGGCGGAGAGGGTGTCGACCTAAGATACATAACTTCAGCTACACTATTCATGTAGCTGAAGTCGGCATATCTTAGGTCGACTTACCTGGCCATCCACACAGTAGCAAGTAGTCGACTGCTGCCACTCCCCTGTTGACTCCACATCCACCTCTTGCGGAGGTAGTGTACAGGAGTTGAGGGGGAGTGCGCTCAGGGATTGATTTATGCAATAAATCAATCCCCGATAGATAGATCACTACCCGTTAATCTAGCAGGTACTGTAGATGTACCTTTGATGATTACCTGTTCTATTCATTCCCTCTGGGGAACCTGGCACTGGCCGCTGTTGGAAGACAGGATACTGGGCTAGATGAAACTTTGATCTGACTCAGTAGGGCCATTCTTATGTTCTTATGAGAAAGAAACAAGTCAAAATAGGGAAAGAACAGACTAAAAAACATTTAGGTAAGTTAGATGTATTCATGTCAGCAGGACCTGATGAAATTCACCCTAAGGTACTTAAGGAACTAGCTGAAGCAATCTCAGAACTTTTAGCAATTAGCTTTGAGAATCATCAAGGATGGGTGAGGTTCCAGAGAACCGGAAAAAGGCAAACATAGTACTTATCATTAAAATGGGAGGGAGGTGGAAGATCTGAGGAATTACAGATGAATCAGCCTAATTTCAATACCTGGACAGGTGGCATGGTGCTGGGCAAGGAGAGCTTAAGCAGGCCCCCACTATGCCCGCCCAAGTAGGGGGTAGATTGGAGCCAGTTGAATAGACCTGTGCCTGCCTGG
This sequence comes from Dermatemys mawii, assembly GCA_007922305.1. Classification (NCBI taxonomy): domain Eukaryota; kingdom Metazoa; phylum Chordata; order Testudines; family Dermatemydidae; genus Dermatemys; species Dermatemys mawii. The sequence continues at coordinate 14,737,003 of ML677342.1, forward strand.
CAACTGCTGCTGCCAGAAATAGCTGCCAGCCTAATTAGCCCTGGGCTATAAAGGCTGGGAGGGAGGGGAGAGGCCAGAGGCTGAGAGTGACTGGTGGTTCTGGTCTGCTGCTTGTGAAGCCTAGCTGTAAAATCCTGTATATAGATAGTAAGGTGGTAGTGGGAAATAACTATAATTAAAGTACACTGGTGATTGCATCAACTTGAGGCATCCCTGACTGGTTTGTGAGGGCAGCGGGGGCAGAATTAAGAGGGGCTCAGCTGCGCTTCGCTACAACAGATACTAGAACTAATTATTAAACAATCAATATGTAAGCACCTAGAGCATAATAATGTGATAAGCAATACCAACATGGATTGTCAAGAACAAGTCGTGCCAACCCAACTTAATTCCTTTCTTTGACAGGTTTACTTAGAGGATAGAAGAAAACCTGTAGACACGATATATATATTGATTTTAGTATGGCGTTGGCACAGTCCCACATGACATTCTCATAAACAAACTAAGCAGATGTAATCTAGGTGAAATTTCTATGATGTGGGTGCAAAACTGGTTGAAAGACCATACTAAAATAGTAATCAATAGATCACTGTCAAATTGGTTGGGGGGACCATACCTAGTAGGATCCAGCAGTAGTTTTCCCTGGGTCTGGTACTATTAAATATTTTCATTAATGACACAGATAATGGAGTAGAGAATCTGCTTATCAAATTTGCAGATGACACCAAGTTGGGAAGGGTTGCAAGAAAAGCAACCTTGACAAATTGGTCTGAAATTAATAAGATGCAATTCAATAAAGACAAGTGCAAATTGTTACACCTAGAAAAGAAAAATCAAATACACAACTACAAAATGGGGAATAGCTGTCTAAGCAATATCACTGCTGAAAAGGATCTTATTGTTCTGATGGATCACAAATTGAAAATAAGCCAACGTGATGCAATTGCAAAAAAAGGCTAATATTCTGGGGTGTATTAACTGAAGTGTCATATGTAAGACATGGGAGGTACTGTCCCTGATCTACTCAGCACTGGTGAGACCTCAGCTGGAGTACTGTATCCTGTTGTAGGCAATACACTTTAAGACAGATGTGCACAAACAGGAGGGAGTCCAGAGGAGAGCAAGAAAAATGATAAAAGGTTTCGAAAACCTGACCTATGAGGGAAGGTTTAAAAAACTGGGCATGTTTAGTTTTGAAAAATGAAGACAGGAAAATGGTGAATGGGAGGGAAGACACCAGATAACAGTCTTCAAATATGTTAAGGGTTTTAATAAAGAGCGTAGTAATCAATTGTTCTCCATGTCCTCTAAGAGTAGGACAAGCAGCAATCTACTCAATCTTTAGCAAGGTAGGTTTAGATTTATATTAGATATTGGGAATAACTAGTTATGCCCTGAACTGGGCTTCCAAGGCAGGATGTTGAAACCCTATTACAGGAGGTTTTTAAGAACAGATTAGGCAGACATCCTTCGGGGATGGTCCAGCTCTACTTGGTCTACCAGTGCAGAAGGCTGGACTAGATGATCTTTTGTGGTCCCTTCCAGCTCTACATTTCAATTATTCCATGATCGCAGCAAAACAAGAAGCTATTAGAATACAAAAGCCTTTTGGGGCCTGTTCTGATCTCACATGCAAACACTCTTTAGCTCCAGTTAAATAGGTAGTTGAGATTAGCTAAAAATGTATTTAGACAACAAAAGGGAGATTTTTAAAGGCACAAAAGGTCCTGATCTCATTGACTTTCCATGGGAGCTAGGCACCTACCTGCCATTTGGGCCTTTAAGAATCCCCCTTGGAAGATGTATTGTTGACTCAGCTAACACTGTATATCAATATATGCAGTATATGCATTCTGGTTGATACATACTACACCAATCAGTGTGCCCGTAGCTGAAGTTGAGCAGAGCCTTCTGTTTAAGAGCTGATTTTTCAGTTGACCTAAGATGCTATATTTAGACTGCAGGCTCTTTGGGGAAGACACTATGTCTTTGTATGGCATTTAGTACAATATAATTATTAAATGGTAGCAATAATCTACAGACCCAAGAAAACAGATGATTTAATAAAAACACTACATACAGCTTTTACCCAGTGATTATGAAAGGACGAGCTATAATGAATCAAGTGTCTAGTTCGGAACACAATCATTTGTTGAATTTGAAAATAATATTTTAAAAGCTGGCAGCTCAGCCATTTAGTCAAGTAACCCTTGACATTCTCTAGACGGGTTTTTCAAACTGTGGGGCATGCCTCCCTCGGGGGAAGGGGTGGTGGAAGAATGTTCAGGGGGTCGAGTGGCAATGCCTGGCAGGGCTTGAGCCGGGGAGCAGCAGCGCCAAAGGGGCTCAGGCCAGCAGCACCACCTCCACCCTCCGATTCACCTCAGTGGGCCACCCAGCCTATAGGTCAGCATCAACTGCTACAGCCATGCTGATTTTCACTCCCAGCAGCCTCAGTGCCCAGTTCTGGCTCTGCCCCTAAGAGACCATCACACGCGCCTTCCCCCACCTTGAAAACCTGAGATGAGAGGGGCAGGTATTGGGTCTATTTTTGTCTGGGTTGAGAGTGGGGCCGCTCAACCAAAAATTGTAACTCAAAGGTTTGAAAACTACAGCTCTAGACACTGCAAATCTGGCAACATTGCACAGATCTGGACACTAAACCCCATTCAAAACAGTGATGTGCGCCATGATATACATCCACCATGTCAATCTCAGACATTTCAGCAATATACCAAGGGCACAGTTAGGGACTATGAAACCTGTGTGTCAACATTTCATAAGCTTATCGTTCAGAAATTTCTTCAAGCACCTTCTTTTTTCTTTTCCAGCACTGGCATAGTCCATTCCACCTTCAGGTATGTGAATTGGGAATACCTAATGATGAGAAGAAGGGATGTTTTATAAATTCACTATACTGGTTATTGTCAGAAAGAAAAAGAGAGGGCACATAGGCTTCAAATGATACCTTTTTCTCTCTTCATCAGAGAATCCCTGATTCAGGAAAGCTTCCCTATCTAAATCAATGGAGCCTAAGTATGGGATTAATGTTATGTGCATCTATAAGCGCTTTGTTAAATAGAGATGGATTTACACACGTGCTTAAGTGCTTTTCTAAATCAGAGCCAGTCCCCAATTCCAATGGAATAAAATGTCAGATCTACAGCAGATTTTATTTAATCCCCACTTTAAGTGAAAAACTCAATTCATCCTTAACTATGGAGCTATGGCTGGCATCTCCATACTTCAATGGCAATACGAAGTTTTAATATACATAGGACCATACTGACCCCAGAAATTGATGCCATGGAGACCAAGGAGGGCACTTACCTTTATTTTGCTCTGCAATGTGTAACACAAACTGTTCCAAATTACAGCAGGCATCAGCATATTTTAAAGTCTAATTTTCTCTAAAAACCACCATACCAGGAGCATTGTTTGAAAGAATTCATATAAATTGGCTTAAAAAACCAAAGCTGTATGTCTGTAATTCTAACCCCATTTTACAAACTAAGCGGTGATTTTATACATTCTGAACAAGTATGCACTCCATCATTCTAAGAAATACGTGCAATTGTCACATTCCATAGCAAGTGTCATGACTACGTTTAATACTGCCATAATAGAAACCTTTAAGAAAAAAAGATGCATCTGCAAAAGTATTTGACCATGCACAATTTTTAGATAAGTCCAGGTAAATATTTATTTATTGATCAAATGATACCAATATTTCCTCTCCATAGGCTCTTCCACCACCATTTTATGAACTAAAAATTAAAAAAAAAACCGTATTGATTACATGTTATGCAGTGTCAGTCAACCAGAATGAGCAGGCATCAGACCTAATGGTTGGAGCAGGCATCAGTAGTCAGGAACAAAAGCCCAGGGGTAACAGTGGAGGGCAGGAATGGGATACCAGATCAATGAGTCAAGCTGGAAACTGTAGTCAGGAGTCAAAACCAAGGGTCAAACGGGAGAGCAAGAACTGGAACAAAGCGGTTATCAGACAAGGAGGGGTTCAAGGCAGTGACAGGAGAGAGGCAAGGCAAGGAGCAAGAGGAACAAGATCATGAAAGAGAAGTCAGAGGGATGGGAATGAGTATTGAGAAGCCAGCAAGCTGCTACTGCTGGCTTAAGAGCCAGTCTGCTGACCCCTGCAGCTAAACAGGTGACATGGGTAATCAGGCAGTCAGCTGCAGGCCAGCTGAATTGATGAGGGTGCGTGGAGACTAGCTCTGTGGCAAGCCCTGATTCCCGAGGGAGGGGTAAGGAAAAGGAAGGTAACAAACCACAGCTACTAAATTGGAATGACAAAGACTTTGAATAAATTCCAGCCACCAAACATGTGATCTATGTGTAACATTTCCACTCTGAGTCACATGTAGCAAAAACTGTTATAAAACACAGGCATGACCGCACGCACCCACACACTCTCAATGGGCTTACAACACAAAACAGGTGGGGGGCTTTTTTTTTTTTTTTTTTTTTGGCAATAACCAAGTTTCAAGAAAGATTTTTCATGTGTCACCTGAGATTGGATCAAGGTGGCAATGTACTTCCCTTGCATAAGAACAGGGGCATCATAGTTTGGATATTTTAAAGGCACGACCAAGGAAGGCGCTGAGTTTATCACAGCAAACGAAACACCCACTTCACAAATATGGGTAATCCTCTTGGACCCTGTAAATCCAATCCAATCCCATTCCCTCTCCCTTAAATAATCATTAGCTTAAGCCAGAGTGTCCAATGTGAGATCAGTAGAAAGTCCAAGCAGTCTCCAGAACAGAACTTTCAAACCATTTCATCATTTATATTGTAGTTTACCAGATTTTTTTAATCTTCTGATATAACATGAAAAAGTACCCACAGCAGTGTTGTTTATTACCAGCTGTGACATGCCTCATCTTCTCTTCGACAATGGCTTGTGAAAGAGCTGCTTATTGTTCCTTATCGTCTGTGAGCGTCAGTAAGGCCGTGAGTCTTTCACGGTGATCACGGGAGTCATGGATTCCACAACTTTCCGAGACTTCTGCAGCGGCTGGTGCAGCTGGCCCCAGGGCTGCATGAGCAGCTGGGGCGACCCCAGGGCCAGTCACACCAGCTGCTGCTTGGGTGGCTCCAGGCTGCTGGGCCCGGGAGCCACTGGAGCAGCAGCAATCCCAGGCACTATCCCAGAGCAGTGGCAGGAGCTTGGGCCACCCCCGACCACCAGAGCAGCAGCGGTGAGTTCCCATGTCATCTCCCCTCCAGAGCAGCAGTGGTAGGAGCCTGGGCCAGCCCCCACCTCCGGAGCAGCAGTGGCAGATCTCCAGAGGGTCCATCCCCAGATCAGCAGCAGCGGCGCGCCGGATCACTTCCACCTTCCCGGAGCCACTCAGAGCACCTAACATTTAGTCAGGGGTATTTATAGCACAAGTCATGGACAGGCCAGGTGCTGTTGCAGGGAGAGAAAGCTAGTGTGAGTCCTCTCTCCCTGCCATAGCCCCAGGGCCAGAGGGGGATTTACAGTGAAACACAAGGTGCCTTGGCACAAAGCCTCCCAATGACAGGAGCCCCAGGGTAGGGCAGTTGCAGGGACAAAAGCTTGGTCCTGCCAGATCCTGGGGCTCCTGCTGTGAGCTTCACACCTACCAGCAGCAAAGCTGCCCCTTCCTCCATCTTCTACCCCGAGCATGCCACATTCCTGCCCCCTCCCAGCACTTCCCCTGCTGCCGAACAGCTGTTTGCTGGCACTCAGGTGGCTCCGGAAGGGAGCGGGGCCGCAACACACTCAGGGGAGGAGGCAGAGAAGAGGCAGAGGTGGGGTCTTGGGGAAGGAGGTGAAATCGGAGCAGGGCAGAGCAAAGGGAAGGCCCCTGCTCCTCTAGTACATATGGTGACCAGATGTCCCAATTTTGTAGCTACAATCCCACTATTTGAAGCTTTTTCTTGTATAGGCACTTATTACCCCCCCACACTTATTACCCCTAATCCCCTGTACTGATTTTTCATACTTTCTGTCTGGTCACCCTACCCGCCAGCTGCTCACGGCAGGAAGCTGGGAGCACTTCCACAACCCCAGCCCAGACCACCGCCCCCCTGCCCTAACTCCTGCACCCCTCTCTCACACACCCAGCACCCTGCCCTCCCTGACCCCTGCAACCCCCACCACATCCCCACCTGCACCCTCACACCAAACGGGAGCTGCCCCAGGTAAGTGTTCCACACCCCAACCCCCAGCCCTGAGCCCCCTCCTGCCCCCTATCTCCTGAACAGATGCTGCACTTGAACCTCCAGCCTGCTCCTGCACCCTAACTTCCTCACAGACCCTGCACCCCCAACCCTGAGCTCCCTCTTTCACCCTAAGTCCTGGCCAGACTCTAACCCCAACATTTTTGTACATTTTTTTTTATAAAGTGCTCTTATCCAAAGCACTTTACAATAGTTAGCTAATGGTACAAACAATATTTGGAAAGATCATTAAGTGGTCCACCAAGACCCTCAGCAATTTTCAAGTAGTCTGTGAAAAAATAAGTTAGACTACAAAAAGCAATCAAGATACCTCACTTTATTTTCATTTACGTCCTATTACTCATAGGAGGATGAAGAAAAAAAGGAATGAAAAATGGACGGTGGGAGATGAGAGAGAATGTTCTTTTTCTTGGCTGGGTCCCATGGAGGGGGTCCTAAAAATGAAGCTGAGCATGGGGTCCCACTAACCCTAAATCCACCACTGCCCAGAGCACCCGCCTGCAGCCCAAACCCCTCATCACCAGCCCCACCCCAGAGCCTGCACCACCAGGCAGAACCATCAGATCCCAGCACCCCAATTCTCTGCCCCAGTCCTGAGCTCCTCCCACAGTCAGAACCCCTTAATCCCATCGCTACCACATACATTTTGTTACGTGCACCAGTATGAAGGTGCAGTGTCACACATCACCACATAACAAAATTCGTTCCGCAGATGGGTGGGAAAAATTAGAAGGAATGCTAACCATGACTAAATCGTAGCCTGAGCCATGAACAATCTCTCCTTACCATTCTTTTTGTGGCTGGCTACCTTAGGAGCCTATATATGAGTTGCTACCTCCCTCCCTTGCATTGTTTTGGTCACCTCCCTGAGGCAGGGATCTGAATGGAAAGAAAATTATCCAGTTTGGCTCATCAATTTTTCCTTCCTACCAGAACTAGCATTCTCTGTAATTCACTACAACACAACGTAATCCATTTGTTCCCTCCCATTGAGGCAGATGAAGGCAGGTGCTTTGGGATTTGGGCTAGGTGTTCTGAAGGAATTTATGCCTTAGTAAACCACGAAAAAGCTAAACATGGACTGGATGCAACTTGTATCTGCAACAATGTATGTGCAATCATGAATCTAATTTCTGTGCACAACTGGACATGAACATTTGTATGTGAACATGTAGACTGACATTATGCATCTCCACCCTCATTTGTATGTGTATGCCTAATCCACGTGTGCAGTTGTGGTAATACTTATACAAATTCAGTACACAAAATATGCATGCACAATTGTGCGCACATATTTCTAAAAACCAGGCCCTGCTTAGGGAAGCTAAATAGAGGAAATGTAAAGAGTCTGTTAGGAAAAGGGATGGCACATGTAGGAAGAGTTTGTCCAGGGAGAAGGGCTTGGAGAAAGTCCATTGGGGGGCTTGACAAAGGAAGATCAAGGAGTTCAGCTGAATGACAAAGCTGGGGGAGGAGGTGCAATATTGCAATAGTCAATCTGAGTCCCATTTAGCCTTTAGGGACTCCCTGCAGCATTCCTCAGGCACTACAGGGTGTTCTTAGGGTAGCATGTATTAAACCTCCAGCCAGCTTACCATTTCCCCACCGAGAAGCAGGAGCCCAAGGTGGCTGCTGAGCATAGAACTGTGTGTCTAAAACAGATTCAAGACCACCCTCACCCCCTTGTTCCTTAGAAAATGAAGGGACAAATGTTGGCATTTATTGTGTCTGGGAGCCGTACCTCACCAGAGTATTACATTTCCACAATAGATTCTTCTATCATATGTCACTAGTTTTTTATTTTTGGAAAAAACAATAATTATGGGCTGGGCTTTTTTTAAGACAACTTGGAAAAAATGTTTATGGACAAATTAAAGCCCTTGCAAGCTAAGATTTAAAATGGAAACTCTGGCAGATGCTGCTATGATCACACACTGTCCTAAATACCAGCCCCGTTTATCCCCAGTGATATCTATCATACCATCTTCTGCAGCAAAATAGCATGAGTTGCTGTGATCAGCTATCCTGCTGCTGGCAGTGGGGACAAAGGGGAGAGCCAACAACTTTCCAGCCTCCTGGCCTTTCCTCAAGCATGAGACCTTCTGTCCCACCTCTCAATCCACTTACAGTACTATCGCCACAGGAGAACAGCCACAGGCAGTTACGCATTTGCAATGTCAGCTTTTTACACTGATAGTGTTTATCTTCTGGCAAACATGTCTGCTGGGTCTGGTCGATATTAGCTCCTCGTGACAGTGTCAGCTCCACACCAGACAGAGCACAATACAAACAATGAGTAACACATTTCTAGCAAAGCAAATTCCTTTTACAGCATTGTTGATATTAAATATTTCCATTGCAGTAGTGCTCTAACAGCCTGTTAAGCTAGGCCTTGTGGAAACACTCAAGACAGGGTTTTCTACCCCCAATGAACTTGCAGGCAATGCATAACAAACCATAGAGACAGAGGTGGAGAGGAACACTTACAAGAATCTGTGGTGTGGTTACATACGTGACTTGATGGTGCCAGATCATGCAAAAGGAGATCTTAAAATATATATTATTAGGGAAATGTTATTTTAAATGTTTTGCTGGTGTTGCAACTATTTATAATGAGGCCAAGACTGGCTCTGGGGAGACAAAGCAGACAGGGAAGAGGCTGAGAGGTGATAGTGGTGGAAGAAAATAAGGGACAGGGAAAAGGATAAGACATGTCAGATACATACATAAGGGAGGTGCTTTTTGGGAAATGTGTCCATGACATCAGCAGAGCAGGTTTAAGAAGGCATGAGTTCCGGAGAGGTGTACTGCTAGGACCTCCAACGTCATCTGGAGGGGACTCTAACCTGGGAAAGCAACCATGCAGTCTCTTGGGGCAGGCGGGTTTTAGCTGTGTCAGGATGGAAAGGGAGCAACCCACACTCACCTCTTTATTCATTAGTAGTAATTAAATCTGGAGGGATTTATAGGTCAAAAACTAATCCCATAAGCTCTTCTAGAAAATCAACTGGCAGCCAGTGAAACCCAAAGCTTTCTGTCAGAATCAGGGCCCCATTGTGCTAGATTCTGTGGCTGCAGCAACAGCTGGAGACCAGCTTCCCACAGCCACTGCCCAGTCAGAATCATATTTCTGGTAGGACCAAGATCCAAAAACCCAAGTTCCTGTCAACTTCAGTTTTCTCCCCTGCAGTAAATAGGGCCCCAATAATTTTCAAGCAAAACTTGTGTGCACTTCTCCTGAGAGACTAGTCTTTGAACTCAGTCTGAAAGTTGCTTGCATGTGACAAACTTTGCCAATGATTCTGGTATTAGGAATGGAGTACTGCTGAGCTGAGCCCAGGAGATCTGGTTGGGATTCAGACTGCTAGCAGTTTCAGAAATAGGTGGTTAATTTCATTCATTAGAAGCCTCTTTACAGTGCTACCTAAAAAAACCCCTTGCCTAATGTTACATTGTTTTTCTGGATAATTATTTTGTGTGGAGACATATCCAGTTAAAAAGTATCTCCATAGAAATAGAATATGTCATAGTGTCCAGTTTTCATCTCTCTTTGAGTCTTTTTTTAGGGATACATGAAAAGAATAGATCTGATATGTTAAAATAGCGCCATCGTGTGGACATTAGTTGCAGAAACCAGGGTAACCAACAGAAAATTAGAATTTCAGCTGCATAAAAACTGGGCGATTTTGCTTCTTATGGGTTTATGCTGATATCTGATCTAGTTTCTGTCCACAGGAGTCTGAACAGCCCCTTTCTTTCCAGAGTTTCACTTTGAGTTGCAGGTTTGAATTAAGTCAAAAAAATCTCAAAGCGAAGCCCCCGTAAAACAGCAAATGTTGCCCAATTTCAACATCACCCTGAAATTGAGCATGTTCACTCTGTGAACCTATCTGGAGTTTGGGACAAAGACTTAAGAATGGGTTGGTTTCAGGTTGCAGGCAGAATATTCTACACGGCTCTCCCCAGCATTCTTCCAAAACCCAACCAGCACCACATCTCCTTTGCACATTGCCTTCTCGTTAATTCACAGCTGCACCCCATCTACATATTCAGCAATATTTGTCTTTATTCTCTTTGTTTTGCAGTTGCTGAGTTTGGAGGATCAATGTTACAAAGGAGTTTTTAATCACAAAGTCAAGCATCTGAGTCTCCTCGACAGGCAGCTCCAATCTGGATACATTACATAATGTAAATGGCTGAAAGGAATTAATCGTACAGCCTTAGGCCATGGATAACACTTTAACACAATACTTAAGCCCCCAAATTGTATGAACAGCTTCAACATCTGCCAAGAGAAGACTCTGTTCATCCACCTACCTCAAGCTTCTTCCCCCACTCCTGGGAGCAGCTGGTAACATGATTCACGCTGCAAGGCCTGTCTAATCCATGTTCTCTTGGACAGGAGAGAAGCAAGGTTGAGAGGAAAGGACCTCTCCCTTTTTCTCTCTTTCAGCCAAGGGGTTAGTAGCTCAAACACCTCCATCAATCAGAGCTCTTCAGAATCCCCTAATAAAAATAAGTGTTCTGGAGGAATTTATAGGTCAAAACCCAATCCCACAAGCTGTTCTAGAAAATCAGCTGGCAGCCAGTGCTGGTCACAGTGCACAGATGTAACATGCGCTGTGTGTGAAACCTCATTCACTCCCTGAGTCAGCAAGATACTTGAGCGTAACTTTATGCACCTGAGTATGCCCCTGGACTTCAATGGAACTACTCATGGGCTTGAAGGTACAAATTACCTACTGGAGTACCTTCATGAATCTGACCCTCAATGAGTGGGCAACAGCGTTTTGCACGGCCTTTCATTTCTAACTGGGCTTGAGGTGTAACCCCATGACAGTGACACCATACAGCCTTGAACTGCCAGAAACACGGCTGACTGTGGCAAGGTCCACATCTTCATAGTCTAAGACAATGATGCTGTCTCCTTGCCAAGTGCAAATGATGGACTCATGGAAAATGCTGATATTTGCACACCCAGCAGCAGCTAAGGAACCAACCAGACCTCCCATGTGGTGAGCCCCATAGCACCTGCCAGACATATGCCTGCAACAATAGGCAATAATATAATCTCTGCCATATCTTTTAGCTACTTCCTGAACCCCAGCATTGCCTGTCTTACCTATGCTGAGCTTTAGCAAGCAACACCTCCTCCACACCACACTAATGTCTAGAGGCCGGAAAGTCATCCAGCCACTCTAGGTAATTCAGAATTGAGCCACTGATCAGAGAACATGTTGCTGTTCGCACTACTCACACAGCTGAAAAGAAAAGAACAGCGTTAGTCAAAATGAACGACGGGATGGAAGGGTAATTTATAGACAGTTTGTGGGAAAGCTTATCTGCAACCCAGGCATTTCTTTTTGTACTTTATTTTTCAAACTGCTATTAATCACTTTAACTTCCACCTCTGTGAAAAGGCTCATCCCTGGGGGGCTATTGTCCCTCCTTTCATTTAGTCACGGCAAGCCAACCCTGAGCAGGAAACGCTTACCGCTCACAAACAGCAGCATATTAAAAGGCATTGCTATTCCGTTCACATCAGCACCAGACAGCACACAGGTATTCAAGGAATTGTTTGTTTGTTTATTAAATGAGATAGCCATCCCCCTAGCTCTTCTTATATTTCCTTAAGAGTCACTTTTCATGCGATGTAGTTCTGGTGTCAAAATGTATTCAAATGGAGCTTTGCAGATTGACATACACTTGTGCGTATTTGACTCAACTCCATGGTTCTGGCTTCTCTCCAGCTCTTCTGAGAATCAAGATGAGGCTTGTATTTGGTGAGAATTCATGCCTGACAATGTGTGTGCCCAGCTAATCAGTGTGACAGTGTAGCAAAATACAATTAATGCACCTGCTGGGGGACACTGCTTTAAGCAGTTTTGTTTCTGTGAGTTGGAAACTTGGGCATATGAAAAACAGCTAAAAAAGCTGAACATATAAAAATCTTGAAAAATAAAGCTGATGGGAAAAAGCTCATAGTACAAATACCTTACAAGATGTAACTCAGAGGAAAGGGTCATTTATTCTCACTGGTCGAGGAGGACAGAACAAGGAATAATAGAATTAAACTGGAGCAAGGAAAATATAGTTTAACCAATAGGAAAATTTTTCCAGCTGAGGGCAAGCGTGATTAGATGATGGAACACACAGCCAAAGGAAATGCTGACATCAACAGACACCATCCAGGCTGGACTTCATAATCATTTTGTTATAAGATATTGGAGGCCCGCCACAGCACAGCAAAATTAACTACATGACCCATTAGTAACCCCTTCCTTTTTGACTATGGAGATTATTCACATAAGGAGGGTTCCCAGGCCTTCCCTGCAATTTGGTATAATGTTCCAAATAATGCATCCATTATATAACTACTGTACACTCTGTAGGAAGAGATCTTGTGCATTTCTAGAAATTTCTTGGCCATTCATGGGAGACAGCCTCGGTCATTCAGCCAGATGCTTCAAAATCACTGCTTAAAACCAAAAGGAAGAAAACAATATTGCTTGTCTGGTGCTGTAATTCAATATGAACATTAAATAAATGTCTCAACCCCTCTTTGATAGCCCATTTGATTATCCTTGGTTAAGTATGTTCATAAATCAACATTTCTTATTTAAAATGGGAGGATATATATTTTTCAGGACACTTTAGGTGTCTTAGTAACAGAACTTCCTTTTACAGTGCACTTCTTAAGGGTTCTGTGTCAAAAACATTTTAAATAGCCATAATTTTTTGGTTTAGTTTCTTAGATAAAGAAAAGGATTAAGTTTAAGTTTGATTTCATGTAATCAAGAGCTTAATCTCCACAATCTCCAGAGGTAATAGGAATAAGATAAAATACAACTTCAAGCCATCATTCAATGCTCCACTGTAAACCAGATCACAACAAAGGAAAACAGGATACTCCTCTTTCACAAATGCACTTTTCATCAAGCTGCACCTGCAGAGTGGGAGATTTTTTTTACTTTTTTTTTTTTTTCCCCTCCTGTGCCAGCCGCTCAGATCTCAACAGACAGACAGATGTGACTAAAACTTTCTTCCTGTCACTCCCAATTTCACTGTGCAAGCCTGGAACAATCCTGCTCTTAGATTCAGTGTATACAGCTCCACCAGGCCTTATTAGTACTAATAAAAATCCCTATTTTATTACTGTTTTGCATGTCAAAATGCTAGGTACAATTCAGCTACTGCTGAGTCTTTACTTTGGAACTAGGGAGAGTCCAGCATCATCTCACACAATAGCAAAAGGAATTCTATTCAAGGACTGTGGTATTCAAACATATTTTTAAATATGACTTTTGAATGGCAACCACATTCCCCTCATTGTTTCCCTGAACAACCAAGCAGATACCATGAATGATAATTAAGAAGAAATAGTATTTGCAGGAAGAATAAAAGAAGAAATGTAGTTTCCAGATGAAATTTGGATGTTTACGATACCAGTAATGGTGTGGCCATTAATCCCCATCAGCAGTTCCCACCCCACCCACCAATTTTATTCTGGCTATTCTCAGTTCCTTTTTTACAATTCACATTTCAGTTCCTGTTGTTTGTTAGGTCTTTCACTTCCCCAATGATGGTGCGCTCTAACTTCCTGCTGACACACTACAGGATGTGTGCTCGGTTGCCTTTGGATATATCATCTCTGAAGCTTCTGTCGAACTGCAAGTGTTAGCTGTAAACTGCTATTGTCTTTTTGCTAGCTAATTGTGTTGATTCCCCTATCCTCCCTGCGCCTAAAAATGAGGTTTCGCTGACTAAATGTCTCTCCAGGGAGACAGTGCCACCCAGCTATAAACCCACATCAAAGCTGCCACTAAGTAAAGTTGAGCAATCCTGCTGGGTCACAGGAGTAAGAGCCCATTTTTATTTTTTTGGGATAATTATATGGAAAGTGCTAGAGTCATATTACTCCCAATGGTGCCAATCACACAAAGGGAACAAGAAGATCTTGTGGGTTGGACCGTTATTCCAGGGCGAGTGAGAAGGCCCACAGAGCAGACAAGGATTGAGCCTGCAGAAACTGCAGATCCATGCAAAACCCCTGTGAATATGCCCTACTCCCTACATTAACCTTTCTTCCATGTCAGTATGGCTCCAAGAAACCACACGTCCACCAGCTTCTGCCCCAGAACATCTATTCAGGGAAGGGGAGCAAAAAGAAGGAATCCTAGTTATAAGGAAGGATGATCCAAAGAGCCCTCCAGCCCTACCCCTCCCCGCCTGCAGATCACAACCACTAGAGCATTTGTGGAGAGGCTTCCATAGGGTCAAACCAAAAAAGCAGGAAGGAGTTAGGGGAAATAGCACTTCAACTTTTTTGCCACATCCCTCCCTAATCCCAAGGTAGAAAGGGTATTTGTCCCCATCCATAGGTGGAAAGACCATACTGTCTTTGGATTCTAATGAGTAAGTCTGACCTTGTTTCCGGTGCCAGCACAGTCTGACACAGGAACAGCCCAACCAATTCAAAACACAGGCACTGCTTACGATTTTATTAAACTTAAAGGATTTTTGACGCTGACTAACCAATAGTTTCTAGTCCTTATGACACATGATTTGTTCTTCAGCCTGGACGGTGGCAGGAGCACTCATGTGATACCTGTAACTCTCAAACACTCTCCAAGCAATTCTGGACACCTTCAGTATCAGTGGCTCTGCGTACAGGTTGAGCCTCACTCTGCATTTCATTCCATACCTAATGGGACTGTTCATGGCAATTGTACCTGTACTTCCCGTCAGTGATTCAGCAAGGGCACCCACTCTTGGCTTCCAGCTCCTTAGCCATTGCCTTTCTGTGATGGAGACCCACATCTCTCTCCCTCCTGAGCAGGGTATTTCCAGGCTGAACAGTTTCTTGCCTTCACTGTGTTATTCTCAGAAAAGGATAATCTGTCTAGACAAGCCTGCTTACTTTCTCTTCAGGGACTAACACCACAGTAATTGCCCACAGCTACAAGTTACCACCCAGCACTTCCTATGCAAGCCTATTTTACTCTCAAGGTAAAAGCACTAGAGAAAACATTAAAACAATAAAAGAACCTACACACATACCAATGCATCAGATTCTCCACAAAATGTCTTCAGCATGGGTTCTGACAGGCGACTCCTTCAAGTCCCCCTTGTATCCCCAAAGAGGGTCTCCTTTGTGCTCCCAAGTTCATAGCAGCTCAGCTCAGAACTAGCATCCAATCTTATTGGACCTCAGTAAGCCAAGTCCTTCTAACCCTTCCCTAAAGATTGGGGCCCTCCATGGAGCAGAGGTCCTGTCTGTTTCCTGTCCGTTTGCCTTGAGCCTGTTTGAAACCAGCTTAGTTATCCAAAAATATTTTCCCTATCTGTTGGCCCCTGCAAAATCTAGTTTGACCCAGTATATACAAAGGTCTCCAAGGCTAGGGGATTATAACCAGAGGAATTATATTAGCATACCCAAAATTACATACAGTCTCACAGTAACAACATAAACAATTGCATTTAAAATGCAATTGTCCCCAAAGGCATTGGACTTCATTCAATAATGTTTATCTTAATTCCATAAGAGTTGCAGGATATTGTCATACCATTAACTCCTAATTATTTTATAGGACCAAAATAACACATTTTAAAAATAACCTGCTGTTAATAAAAGTGTACACCATACAGCAATCTTGGCCTTAAGGGACCATCCAATCCTGGTTCTCAAGCACAATCAAGGCCTGAGTCATTCCACAATCATCTGCAAACCTTCATTTAACAACAGGCTCTCCACATTTTGTAGCTGTTTTTAGTAACAGGTGCACTAGCAAATACATCACTTCCCCTGAAAATTGTGTTGGTATTCTAAATGTAAATCTGTTTTCCATCTTGCATAAAGATAAATACCAGATTGGATTAATAAATACACCTTTTCTGGGGGAAAGACAGGGGGCCTTATTACTCCACCTTTGAAGGATTTGCTTGTCTAAAAAGTGGCAGCCCCTGTTCAGACATCATTTCTGTAGGGAGAATGATGAGATAAGTTAGAAGTGTGGCCACCTTGCAACAAATCACCCAATTTGGACCCCACTTGGATCCAGTCTGCCTCTGACGATCGAAACTCCAGCTTTCATGGGAATTCCAGACCTTCCTGGGAAAAGCCTCTTTTGAGTTGCTGTCTTCCCCACCTCCTGTAGAAGTGCAACCAATCAGAGCTGCCACAGGAGACAGTGCTCTCTCTGCCCCCTCCTCTCAGAAGCCAACAAAAGTGTATGTATAGCGAATGGGGAAAAGGAGCAGTCAATATCACTTTGCACAGTAGGGGCTGGGGCAGGAGGTGAAAGAACCCAGCAACTCAGGAGAGGCTGGGCGAACTGTGGTTATTTAGTCTGCAGAAGAGAAGAGTGAGAGGGGATTTGATAGTAGCCTTCAACTACTTGAAGGGGGATCCAAAGAGGATGGAGCTAGGCTGTTCTCAGTGGTGGTAGATGACAGTACAAGGAGCAATGGCTTAAGTTGCAGTGGGAGAGGTGTAGGTTGGATATTGGGAAACACTATTTCACTGCAAGAGTAGAGGAGGACTGGAATGGGTTACCTAGGAATGTGGTGGAATATCCTTCCTTAGAGATTTTTAAGGCCTGACTTGACAAAGCCCTGGCTGGGATGATTTAGTTGGTGTCGGTCCTGCTTTGAACAGGGGGTTGGATTAGATTACCTCCAGAGGTCTCTTCCAACCCTAATATTCTATAATTCTATGAACTCAGACCTCTCTTGTTCCTCTCCCTTTCCCAGTACCACTGCAACCCCAGGCCTAGGAAGGAGGTGAAGATAACCCTGCTGGAGCTGAACCCCAAGCCCAGGCCTAGGGGAAGGGTGAAGAACCCTGAAAGCTGGCCCCCACCCATCCCCTCTGGTCTGGAGAAAGGGTGATGAGCCCATGAAGTTGCCACCCTGCTCATGGGAGGGCGAAGAACCATCAGAGCAGAGGGAGGAACAGAACAGGGCAGATGCAGGGCGTGGGTGTGCGAAACTGTTGTGTAACTGGTTGGGAAGGGCTTGGGGCACAAAAATAATTGAAGTGCGGGATAATGCGTGAACAATTAATTGCTAGCCTGGGTGGACGTGTGGTCAGAAGAAGGAATAGAGAATGAATTAACTGAGATTTGTGGGTTTGAGAGGAAGCTGGAAGCTCCACACCATGGGGCAGCACTTTATACAAATTTGTGTCTTCTGGAAGGAGCTCCTGCCAAATCCACATGACTCACTATAGGTTAGTGAGAGCTGGTAACATTAACTGTCACACACATATACTGTTGAGAGGGGAAGGCTGTGCTAAAAATCCAGAACATGTGTCTTAAAACTTTTCCTCAAAACTCAGGCTTTGGAGGTCTAGCTTATGATTTTTAAACTTTTGGGGTGGCAATCCTCAATTGGGCACAACTATCACATTGCCCTTTCCTATACCGCGGCGTAACTCATTGAGGACTTTTTGGAACACATTACCCAGCATCAAACCCAGAGATATTGTATTAAAAGCCCTGTTTTTAGGTGCTAGTAACAGTTTCGGAGAAAAAAGTCCCACATTGTTGCTTAGTACACAGATATTTAATTCACAAACATTGTAAACAGTATTTGCAATACCTCTGAATAGCTTTTATAACTTATATAGACTTCTTTCTCTCCACTTCTGTTACTATAGTACAAAGGAAGATTTCTGCATAAGTATGTGTATTTCGACAGTTCAGAAAAACAAGGTGGGTGAGGTAATATATTTGATTGGACCAACTTCTGTTGGTGAAAGTTACTAGCTTTCAAGTTATACAAAAAACTCTAATGTGACCTTAAAATGTGATGAGTGTATGTTACCCGGATTTTTCTTCCGAGCTTGAGAAGAATGGCAGCATCCAATTTGATTCCATATATTTCAGCCTTGCCGGCAAAGAAAAAAGTGTAAGGTTCCTTCAAGGCTTCAGCATTTCAGGCCTCAGGTTTATAGTTGGCTGGTAAGACAGGAAATATGTGGCCTGAATCCAAAGTAGTACAGGTATCTGAGAGTATTGGGATCAGCATGGAGAAGATAGATTTCCCTAGATTTTTGTAAGTCTTTCTTTAGAGCACTGTCTTTTCACCATAATCCCAGGTAAGTCAGTTAAGGATAGTTCTCTGAAAATATCTGCTCAAAGTGCAGCAGCAGTCAAGAAGTGAACAGAATGTTAGGAACCATTAAGAAAGGGATAGATAATAAAACAGAAAATATAACGCCACCATATAAATCCATGGGAGGCCCACACCTTGAATACAGTGTGCAGTTCTGGTTGCCCCATCTCAAAAAAAGATGTATCGGAATTGGAAAAAGAGAAATGCAACAGCTTCCATACAAGGAGACATAAAGAGACTGGGACTGTTCAACTTAGAAAAGAGGTGACTAAGAGGAGGATATGGTCTATAAAATCATTAATTGTGTGGAGAAAGTGAATAGGGAAATGTTGTTTACCCCCTCTCATAACCTATGGAAAATTCTGATTATACACAAACTTCCTTTTCCCTGAAAAACCATTTGATTGAAAAACTTCCAACCAGCACTAATGGTAACTTTCAATACAGCTTCAGAAAAAGGTACTTAGCATGTCTAGTAACTAATAAACACAACCTTACTTCTGGATGGTTCCGGCTGAATTGCCTGTCCTGCTTTGCTCTCTACATAGGTGCAGACACACACAGGCCATGTTACGAACTCTAAAGATTTTGTCATGAGTTTCATGGTAATTATTGTTTTTGTTGAAGCCGCAGCTCCTGGTGTCAAGAGGACAGGTGATTTCAGCCTTCATGCTTAAAGAAAACAATTTCTAGCCCTCATGGCTATGGAGAAAGCTTCAAAATGTGTCCCCCAGTGCATGCTAAAGGCTCAAAAAGCAGAAGACAAATTACAGAACACTAAATCTGCTATTTTTACATAATCTCATGATTTCAAAGCCAATCTTATGATTTTTAAACATTTGAAGTTGGCATCCATTGTTGGATTCACACACACAAAAATGTGTCTCTCTTGCTATTAATATTCTCCCTTTCTTTGGACTTCAAACAAATCAAAGGCTACAGTTTAAAGCACTGGCTTAAATTTCAAGTACAATCGATCTTTCTTAAGAGGTGGAGGGCACAGTATCACTATGGTACCTTTTGCTTTCCCCAGTCTGATTTACATCTGCAGTGCCTCAGATTATATTTTAAATGTTTGAATAGCAATATCCATTATAATATGTGTCACTTCTACAGCATAGCACATCTTTCTTTCTTTCTTTCTTCCTTTTTTATGACCAGCACATAGATGTTCCCAACACAGTACAGGAAAAGACTAATTGATAACATAACACAACTTGAAGCTCTGTAATTTCCCTGCCTCCTGCTATTCTAACTAGACACTGGGTGGCGGTATTGTATGAACATTCACATCCATACAGTCACATCTGAGTTTAAAGAAATGTATTGATACATGAAATCAAAAGCAAGCTTTTAGTTTGATTACTCCATCTCCTGTGCTACTGGCTAATTCACCAAAGAAAACAGTCACAAATTATTTCAATTTCTAGATGCTTCCATTGTGTGCAGCCTTGTTGTAGTCCTGTTGGTCCCAGCATATTACAGAGACAAGGTGGCTGAGGTTCTATCTTTTATTGGGTCAGCTTCTGTTGGTGAGCAAGACAACCTTTCAAGCTTACATATGGCTCTTCTTCAGATCTGGAAAATATCTTCAGAGTGTCACAGCTGAATACAAGGTGGAACAAACTGTTTAGTATAAGTAATTAACATATTTCAAGGGACAGATGAAGTGGCCCATTAACACCTCTCCAGCCCAGGCTGGGGAGTGAGGAAGCTGGCAGGAGCGGCTGAGTGGGGGGCTAGTTTTGGTTTCAGATTGTCGCAATAAGCCATAAATCGTGGGTGGTGCATCCAATAGGCTGGCAAAGGCTGTGCATCCCCAAACAGCCCTGCATGGCCCCACCCATGCTCCTCCCCAAAACCCTCTCCCCACTCGCTCTTTTCCTCATGGCACCAGCCCAGGTTGCTCCTCAAGTTCTGCTGGGGCTAGGGCAGCTGGGCCTTGGGGAGGCTGGGGCTGCACTGCCCAGAACTGCAAGGGAGAGGGAGGCACGGGGGCTGCCCGCACTGTGCTTGGGAAAGGATGGGGGCACTGGGCCTGGTGGGGGGCCACCCCACCCATCATCCCTGTGCTCAGAGGCCAGGGGGGCCATGCACCACGCTGTACTCAGAAACTGGGATCGCCATGCTCTACCTACCCACCCTGCACTCGGGTGCAGGGCTGCGCACCACCCACCTGTGTGTCCCGTGCTCAGGGTTGGGGGGGGCACATGGCACCCACCCTGCACTCAGAGGCTGTGGAGGCAGCGCCCCACCCACTCGTCCGGTGCTCCGGAGTTGGGACAGGGGAGTCGGCGGCCACAGGGAGGGAATCTCCAGACTCCACCGGGGGAAGGGGCCCGAGTTCACAGGGTGGGGGGCAGCCAGGGGCTAGCCTCCCCCTGCCAGTGGTTCATCTGCCGCCCATGCCATAAATCCAGTGTCTCTATTCAGTCCATGATTTTTAGTGTCTAGCAAAGTTATGAATTTAAGCAATGAAGCCTTACAGATAACTGTATACAAGATATCCACAGTTCACCACACCTACCTTCACAGATCCAGTAACCCCCCAAACACATCAAAAAATTACTTATCTACAGCCAAGCACTCAGTTTTCACAGGATAGGCTCCTAGGAGAAAGTCTGGGATACACACTTTAACAAACTTGAAACTACCTTCACCAAACAAGGCCATTCTATCAGAGAAGTAGATCACATCATGGAGCAGGGCACCCAAATGCCCCAAGAGCACATGCTTCATACAGAAATAGAATCCCCTCTGTAGCAGCGCCTTCTGCTGCTTGTCCTGGGAATTAGCTCTTTCCAACATGGAGCGCCCTCTGCAGGCCAGTGTCCTGCTTGCCACTGGCCCCGTGTCCCTCCTGGACCCCAGTGCCCTCTTACCTGGGGTGCTGCCCCCGGCAGTAGCACTCTCACTCTGTCTGGGTCTCCCCTGCCCAGGGAACCTCCAACCTCTATCCCCACCTTGCTTCATCCTCTGGGCTACTGCCAGTCACCGTCTAATCTCCTTTCACTGGGACCGACTGCAGTCTGTACAAGCCAGTCATCATAGGCAAGGGAGATTTTGACCTGCTGCCTTCTTCTGCAAACCAGTACCTCTATGGGGACTTGGACAAGGCCCTGCTACCTGAGAAGTTGCCAGCCTGGATTTCCCTAGCCCTTCTGGCCTTTCCTCAGCCCTGCCTCACTCTAGGTACCCTTAAACTTCCCAGGCAGCTAGGTCCATCCCCCTCCTCAGCCAGAGTGAGACTGCTGAGTGCCTGGCTCACAGCCTTGTATACAGGCCAGCTGTGGCCTGATTGAGAAATGGCCCAACTGTGGCTGCTTCCCCATTCAGCCCATCTCAGCAGATCTCAGCCCCAGCCTTCTCCCAGGGCTGACTAACCCCTTTTCTGCTGGCAGTAGGGCAGCAGCCCCACTATACCCTCCAACAGCACAACCCTAGTTGTTACCTACCATCCCATACTGGAACCCATAAGGAGCATCAAACAATTACAACCCATACTCAATGAAGACTACATCTTGAAATAAATCTTTCCTGAATCCCCCCGCTCTCCTAGCCTTCAATCAATCCATGCAACCTCTCCAACCTCATCAGAAAGAAGTTCCCCACAGACCAGGACACACCAGCTCAAAAAGGCACCAGACCCTGCCAGAACAACAGATGCAAAACCTGCAGATGTATCTTCACTGCTACAATAATCAACACCCCCCACAACACACCTTTCAAGATCCATCAGTCCTACACATGTCCTTCACAACATGTGGTTTGCCTCATCCAGTTCATTAAATGCCCCAACAACTAGATGGGTGAAACCAGACATTCACTATGTTCTCAAATGAACAAATACAGAAAAATGATAAAGGACAAAAACATCCTATCACCTGTGGCTGAACACTTTTCACTAAGCAACCACTCCCTATCTGGCTTCTCAGTCTTGTCCTCAAAGGAAATCTGCACAACATCTTAAAAGAATGAGTCTGGGAGCTTAAATTCTTAATTTTGCCAGACACTAAAAAAGCAAGGACTAAATAGATACACTGGATTCATGGCTTATTACAACAATGTATAACCCACAAACCCCTTCTCCACCCAGTGACTGGAGAGGTGTCAACAGGCTACTTCACATTGAATGCTCCCTTGCAATAGATATTAACTACATATGCTAAACCATTTGTTCCACCTTGTATCTTAGCTGTCACACTCTGAGTATCTTTCCCAGACCTGAAAAAGAACTCTGTATAACTCACAAGCTGGTCTCTCTCACTACCAGAAGCTAGTCCAATAAAAGACATTACCTCATCCACTTTGTCTCTCTAGATGCTTCAGTGACAAAAATCCCACTAAATTAGATACGCAGCACTCCCTAAACTCAGTCATAGCTGCAGACCCAAAATGAATGGGCATGGTTTGGTTTTTAGATAGTAGAAAAAGTTAGTGCATCATTATAGACTATTTTAAAAAATAAATTTAAAAAAAGTGTGACATCTTTCTGCCCCAACTAGGAAGGGCAAAAAGTCTAAACAGGCTTAGACTCCTTAAAAACCAAACCCTGAATTCCTTACTCATTGAAGCCAATGAGAGTTAGAGTTATAGAACTTAGTAGAGACAAAAGGCTGACATTTTCAAAAGTAACTGATCATTTTGGTCCTTTATTTTTGGGTGCACAATTTGAAACAAAGGGGCTGAATTACCAGAAAATCCACTGTGCTGCAATCTCATCTGAAGCTCCTGGTGGGATTAGACCTCATGAGAGTTTGGCTTAAGCAAGAATCGCAAGATTTGGATCTCTAGAACTATCAAAACTTCATTCATCACTGGCCGAGACGTGGAGGGGGAGGGACAGAAAGATGAGGCAAGAGAGGCTGTTTATCATTTCCTGATTTTCAGGGCAACCAGGGACAAATTCAGCCCCCCACCATAGTCTTCAGGCTACTCCAGGTTATACTGGATTATAATGGCTTTTACTGTGGCTGGGAATGGCAGAGCTCTAACATGTGCTGGACAGGCTCCAGTATGTGTCTGACATTGGTGGGCCAGAAGTAATAGTGCAGTACCAGGTATACTGATTTTATATTAGACAGGGATTTCACAGGAGGAATGCTGTTTAACTGGAGCAGAACAAAGAGGCCATTAGGAAAGTCAGAACCTGGGAGTGAAAATAGAATCTGTCATATTTTTTGACATACGTACAGTCCGCATATATATCAATATAATTTTACTATCTGATATCCATATAATAGTTGGGATTACATCATGCCAGCCCTGTTGGCTGTTAGGGAAAATGATTCTATTAATTATGGTTAGTAACAATAATTTGCATAACTGTTTCTGTTCAGGGAAAGAATCATTATCCCCATTTTACAGAGGGGAAGCTGTGTCAAAGGACTGTGAAATGACTTGCCCTTGTTGCTCATTTCTGTTAACTTCAAGGATAGCTGTTCTATACAAACTCAAACTAAAAGTCAAAAAGGGAACGTCAAGAGAATTTATAGTGCTTTTTATGCCATTTTTGATTGCAAGGGAAATGTAAGCTGTCTTTAGGAGCTGTCTTCAGTGTAGTTTTATAGTTACAATACAGGACACTTTTTGCCAAAGTTTAACTGGTGATATTTCTCCAGAATTAAGGTTGGAATAAGAAATGTTGAATATACTCTAGCAGTAATCTACTACTAGAAACCCAGTATATTCCAGAGCAGTGGTTCTAAACCAGGGGTACACATACCCCTGGGGGTAGGTGGAGGTCTTCTGGGAGGGACATCCACTCACCTAGATATCTGCCTAGTTTTACAACAGGATACATAGAAAGAACTAGCAAAGTTAGTGCAAACTAAAATTTCATACAGACAATGACTTATTTATACTGCTCTATACACTATACACTGAAGTGTGAGTACAATACTTATATTTCAATTGCTTTATTTTATAATTATATGGTAAAAATGAGAAAGTAAGTAATATTTCAGTAATAGTGTGCTGTGACACTTCTGTATTTTTGTTCGTGATTTTGTAAGCAAGTAGTTTTTAAGTGAGGTGAAACGCAAGACAAAACAGACTCCTGAAAGGGGTACAATATTCTGGAAAGGTTAAGAACCACTATTCTAGAGAACTCAGCGTGGGGCTGATAGCTAGTAATCCCTATGTCCTAATCCAGGCCTGCACAACTTGCAAAGCAGTGGGGGCCATGTTACTCCAAAGAAAACAGCTGCAAGCCAAAACCTCCCAGTTCTGCGGAAACACCCCCGCCCTGTGCCGCCTGGCCCCGCCGAAACACAACCCGCCCCCCAGCGCCGCCCGCCTGCTTCACCTTCTGCCTGCTCCTCGCCCACTGCCACTGGCTCAACCCTCACTCTCCTGCTTGCCACTGGCCTCTTCACCACCCTGCCCACGCGCTGGCCGGCCAGCCAGCCATGGGCTTGCCCCACCCCGCCTCT
The DNA here is from genome assembly GCA_007922305.1 of Dermatemys mawii. Taxonomy (NCBI): domain Eukaryota; kingdom Metazoa; phylum Chordata; order Testudines; family Dermatemydidae; genus Dermatemys; species Dermatemys mawii. The sequence goes on from ML677342.1 coordinate 14,761,785, forward strand.
TGCCTACTCATGCCCTGCGGGCTGCACAGTGCATGCCTGTCCTAATCTCATATTTGCCTTTGACCGTAGACAAGTCACTTAACCTCTTTCTACCTCTGGGTTCCGCATCTTTGAAGCGGGGATAATACTTAGTTCACTAGGCTGTTGTGATACTTAATTAATAATATTTATACAGCACTCTGGAAGTGTAAGTTCTTTGTAGTTACAAATATTCAGTGTCACAGATCAGGGCAACTGCTTCTGTATCCCCTGTCCGTGGTCCCTCGAGGACTCCGACTTTAGGCTCTCAAGACCTCAGCTGTCACCTCTCTTGGGTAGAGTCCTACGTCTTTCTCCCTCCTGACTTGGGATTTTCCAGGCTGCACAGTTCCTGCCTACACTGATATCCCCAGCAAGCCAGCCTGCCAAAATAGGACTACATCTGCACTTTGCTTTCTCTCTGAAGGCTATGAATAGCACCACACAGCATTTTCTGGGGAGCACATTGATTACGGTGAAAGCATTACAGAGAAAACACATTAAAAACAGAAAAAGAACCTATGCACATGCTAAAAAGCTTACCAGTGGTCACCCCGACTCTAACCTCTGGCTCTGGCAGATGTTATTCTTTCCAAGCCCACAACTAGGTTTTCCCCATGGTCACAAGCTCATAAGTGTCTCAGATTCAGAACCAGAACAACTATGAGTAGTTCAGTTTTTCCTTTATCCATCTTGGGCCTTTGATCTTGAGACTCTGGGAAGATGTAATCAGCAAACAATGATCCTTTCCCCAGGGAATATCGTCTAAAGGCTAGGTTGTTGCATAACCAGAGGTGGGAATTTGCATTCTATTCCCCCTAAAGATTTCCCCGTGCAAACCACTTGACACTGTTTGGCTCGAAAGTCCGTTCTTGGCTGGCACATTGTTCAGTGGAGTCCTTGGAAGTTTGTAACATTTTCCAGGCTCCATATCACATTTCCTTCCCTTCTCCCATCATTCCCCCCGCAGAAAGATTACAGTCAACCCAGCCCACAATAATATGTAAATTTTGCATTTAATACAGCAGATACTTAAACTCAATTTAGTAAGGTCTCCCAGTGTTATGGTATCTGTGCCATATCTGTCACAGATAACTCTTCAATCTAACACACAAAGACACAACAAAAGCCAATGGTTAGAAGCTGAAGCTGTACAAATGTAGACAAAATGTTACAATTTTTAAACAGTGAAGGTAATTAACCACTGGAACAATTTACCAGCAGATGTGGTAGGTTCATCACCACCTGAAATCTTAAATCAAGACTGTGTAGATTAAATGGAAGTTATGGGTTTGCTGCAGAAACTGCTGGGTGAAGGTCCGTCCATAGCCTTTGTTGTGCAGGAGGCCAGACTTGATGATCACAAGAGACCCTCCTCTGGATTAAAATTTATGAATAAGGCTCAGAGGAGAACTGGAAAATGAGATGGGTAAGGAGAGAAATAATGGAATGAAAGATAAAAATTAAAGTGGAAAGCTAGAAGGTGAATAGTGGGGGAAAGATTATAGGACAAAAACAGTACTGCACTATCACTTCTGGCCCACCAATGTAAGGGTGAAGGGGAAATGGAAAGAGGAAAATTCCCCTCAGCAGATGCAGCACCAACTGTCAAGGAACATAACCTTTTGTTTACAGATTTATTGGGTGTAATTGTACATAAGGACACCTTTCCAGTCCTTTCATAAGATGTAAATATAAAAATAAACGTAAGAGTAAGACCTACAGCTGAAAATATAAGGGTGCATATGACAACGGTACGTATCTTCCCATGAAACAGCGGAATGAGCCTTGTGAGTCCTACCTACCATTCCTGTCCAGATAAATTCCCTCCAGGAAGAACTCTAATTTCTTGATGTTTACATACATAAGAATAAAACACAAACCAACCAAGTCAGGGAAGCACAAAACCAGCCCGGCAACAACAATACCAAGCCACAAATCAGAGATTTCCTGATCCCAAGCTACTTCTCAATATATTTGGAACTCCCGAGACCCTGCAGTTTTAGGCTGTGTTGGATTTTTAACCTTAGCTCTGCACATTAACCACACCACTTCCCACATCCATTTTATGTACTACTTTGGGCTTGTGCTGCAGGCAGCCGTCCAATTGACTTGTCCAGCTCTAGTTAATGGAGCAGCAATAGGATGTAATCCAGAGACGGAGGATATAAAAGGGACTAGCAGCAACACACTGTAAGGCCATTAATCAAGAAGAGATGTGTTCAGTCCAGTAGCTGCTTTATCATCATTTGGGGTTACCCTCCTTTATACTGCATCTAAAACCTAAGAAGTTGATTGTGATGCATGGAAACTAGACTGAGGGGGTTTTTTCTCAGCATGTGAAATGTAAAGCCTCTAGCTTTCAGCAACAGAGAATGCTTTTGTTCAGCACTGTATTTTCTGTATAATTAAGAAAACCGTGTCAGTGTGTGGCTGGCTGCAGCCTGCAGGCCCAGGAATTAAGTATGCATATCCTTGGCATTTAGAAAGTCCAGATGTCTTTATCTTCTTGGGCATCGAGTTAGAGTTTGTCCAGATGGCACCTTGATTGCTGGAAGCTCAACTGATTGAATTACTGGGGCTGTTATCTGTGCAGCATTTTAGGCACCTAATGCTTTTACCATCATGTTAAAATGTGTTTGCCAAGTGCCAGGTAGGAGGCCAGATGACTTACTAACAAGTCTGTAGCTTTTTTAAGCGTCTGTCAATAACACCCCAGCCCAGGCCATTTTCATATTTTTTTCATTGATCTACATCTAGTGACTAGGGAGATTCTGGTTCAGGAATTTCCAAAGGCCTGGTCTACACTGGGGGGTGGGATCGATCTAAGATACACAACTTCTGCTAAGCGAATAGCATGACTGAAGTCAAAGTATCTTAGGTCGACTTACCTGGGCGTCCGCATGGCAGCAAGTCGACCACTGCCGCGCCCCGGTCAACTTCGTTTCTGCCTTTCATGGAGGTGGAGTACAGGAGTCAACAGGGAGTGCGCTCGGGATCAATTTATCGTGTCTACCCTAGATGCGATAAATCAATCCCCGATAGATCAATCGCTACCCACAATCCAGCGGGAAGTGTAGATGCTTTTTTTGCAACATGTTACACTGTTGACTCGTATTTAGCTTGTGATCCACTATGACTCCCAGATCCCTTTCTGCAGTACTCCTTCCTGAGGCAGTCATTTCCCATTTTGTATGTGTGCAACTGATTGTTCCTTCCTGTGGAGTACTTTGCATTTGTCCTTATTGAATTTCATCCCATTTGCTTCAGACCATTTCTTCAGTTTGTCCAGATCATTTTGAATTTTAATCTTATCCTCCAAAGCTCTTGCAAGTGCCTGTATAATGCTAACAGACCCCGATCATCGGCAGGCAGGATTAAACCAGGGATCTCTGGAGCTTAGTGCCTGAGCCTCTAGAGCATGAGCTAAAGGCCAACTGCCTCTTAGCTAAGGCTGTAGAGCAGACTCATTTTCTTAAAGTGGTCTCGGTGCCACTAGATGGGACAGAACACCACACCCAGGAGGTGTCTGGGTTACATTGCTCTGGATCTCAGCCTCATATAGCTAAGCCCTCTGTGTGGAACACTGGTAGTACCTTTGGTTACCCCCATAGCCACTGAATGCGGAGGCTTCTGTTTTTCTGCCTGTCAGATTAGTTTCATTTTAAGAAAGAAACAGCTGTGTCTGCTGCCAGGCACAGCGAACAGAACAGACTGCACTGCACAGAGGCATCTTCTAAAGTGCTGAGCACTGCCCTAACACTGAAATAATTTCTTAATTAAGCCAAACTGTCCATCTTGGATTTGTTTTTACAGTGCCCCACTCCCAGTCCCCCCAGTATGCCTGAAATTCCCTTCCCAGGCAGAGCATCCACCCTCTTCATATTCAAATCCCTCTTCCAAGCTCACCAACACTGACTTCATGTCAGCAAAGCTACTGCAAGACAGGCCTTTGGGTCTCCTAGCATGTTCTGTGTTGTCCATTTATTTAGAAGCTGCAAACTCCTCAGGGCAGGGACTGTGTCATCTTCTGTGTCTTGTGAAGCACAAACTGCAAAGTAGGCTTTAAACACAGAAATAATAATAGTGAGAGCATGAGCATTTCAAAAGGAGGAAGAGCTCCCTTGCAAGAGGATGTCCCACCCACACCTTGCTCACGTTTGTCATACAGTGACCTCCTTTGCTACAGCTCTCCCCAGTCACCTCTTCACCCTCTCTCCTGTTCCCCTTTCGTACCTAACAGGTGTTGATCACATTGTTCCTGGTCTGACTGCTAATGAAACACTGTCTACAATTCTCCTGAAGGCCGACTTGGTTTCTTCATCTTAAGGAACAATAGGGAACATATTGTAGTTCTAACTGAGCGTAACCACAGTCAGGTGGAACAGAAGTGGTAATTCAAGGCATCTCAATTCCATTTGCTAAGCCAGGGAACTTACGTCTCAAATGTCCTGTACATGTTTCAACTGAGAGCAGGACAATTTGGGTATAAAGATGAGATCCAACTTAGATATGAGGGTTTTTTTCCCCCAACTAGAGTTATTAGACCAAATCCTACCCTCTCATCACATGCAACCTCAGTGAAAGAAATGAGCCCAGTTTAACTATGGAGTAAGCAGGCACCATTCCACTGAAGGCAATGGAATTGTATCCATTTGTGTGAACAAAGTCAGTTGGTCCCCATGGAGTTGCACAGGGTGTAAAGCCAGAAGATCAGGCAATGTTACAGGGACTAATGGCAGTCAGTATGGGTTTAGTTTTTGTTTTATTTCCTATTTGCATTCTTGCATTTTTATATGTAATCACAAAATGTTATAAATCTCATGCCCTCCCCTTTTGTTTTCATCTGTGGCTGTGCAGGAGAAACATGATTTAAAAGGGGAATGCTTTGGCTTTTCAGCCAATCAGCAGGCAACAGCCGAGGACAACTGTGGGCCAGCCTGCTGGTTTAGCAGTAGTAAAGTGTGCAAAATTTCAAATTCAAGATGTCAGCTCTGTCCTTCACTCCTCAGAAGGCATGGGCTGGGGGCAATACTGAATTTTCAATGTATTTTAAATGCAGCCACCCTTCCCCTTCCTTCTGTCAATGAATTTCACCCAAGATTCCCCCCCCCACCCCCACCCCACCCTCCATCTTTATCCCTTCTTCCAAATTGCCCAGGACCCCTGTAGCCCTTTTTCTATTCCACTGAGATAGCCACTCGTAGTGTTCCTCATGGGAGAGAAGAGCTGAGACCTGGTTGTACTAAATGCAAAGCAGACTGTTAACTGTAGTTCCTGCTCTGTTGCTCTCTCTGGCTTGCCAGCAGTCAGGCTGACTGTATTCAGCTGGTAGAAGCATGCTGTCTAGTAGCAACACACAGGAGCTGCCTACTGTGAGTAGTCAAGGAAGAAATGGCTGGCAGTATAGAAGTCACCCTGTTGTTTGGCAATGCTTCCTCAAATTCAGATCTGCAATACCAGCAACATTGCACAATGAAAGCAAAGTACTGTCACGCCACCTTTTATAAACCAGCCAAATTGCTCTCAGATAAAACCTTCCGCTAGATCTCTCAGTGCATTCTGGTCTGATAGATACTATCTGGCTGGCTAGACTGTAAAGTCCTTGGCGGCAACCTGTCTCCTTCTGCACCTTGTACAGGGTGTCTTGTACAGGACTGAGTATTGTTCTCTCCTAAGAAACAAACAGCAGCAATCATTCAAATAATCTACCAGCTCAGTCCTGTGCAGCTCAGATTGGAGATGATTCTTCCATAGTCACAGGTTTTGAGTTTCTAAAGCCCAGAGGCTGAGATTTTAAATGCTGTGTAGGGGGATTTAGTTGCTCAATAAATTCCGATAAAAATGTACTATGAATTGGATATCCAAATCCCATAGGCAGCTTCCAAAAATGTCAGCCATGGTGTACAAAGAGGCTCAACATACTGTAAATATATTTAAAGGCAGCCATCCTGCAGCAAAAAAAACCCTTCAGGACCAGACTGCAAAGAGAAACTGCTGAGCTTCAGTTCATTTGCAAATTTGATACCATCAGCTCAGGATTAAACAAAGACTACAAATGGCTAGCCAACTACTAAAGCAGTTTCTCTTCCCTTGGTGTTCACACCTCCAGATCAACTGCTAGACAAGATCCTCATCCTCCCTGATTGAACTAACCTCATTAACTCTAGCCTGATTCCTGCCGGCATATTTATACCTGCCTCTGGTCATTTCCACTGCATGCATCCGATGAAGTGGGTATTCACCCACGGAAGCTTATGCTCTAATACATCCGTTAATCTATAAGGTGCCACAGGACTCTATGTCACTTTTGCAGATCCAGACTAACACGGCTACCCCTCTGATACTGTAAATATATCCTATACCTAATGAAACAATTCTCCATAAACTCATGGGCTGTTGTCCCTGTTTGCAGATCACGGGTATTCTGTCTACATCAAGTGTTGATGGGTAACTACAGCCTCAGGTGTGAAGATGAATGTTCCTATAAAAGCCAGCAAGGAGGCATTATGGCATCTGGAGAAGAATTAATAGATAATTCAATGTGTAAAGGCTCTCAGTTGGCCAGAGTGCTGCTGAGTACAAGCGCATTGCTTTGGCTAGGGAATCCTGCTTAGCTAGATTCATCATACAGCTACAGTGTCATAAGTTTAAAAATATATACATCATGGGAGATTTATCCTCCTATGGCAGCATGACCTCCACAGCATCCCATTCTGGCCTACAGCTCTGCCTTCATTGCCCCAAATTCATGACTGCCTCCCTCTGCCCTTATTTTGGGGGGTCAGTCAAGAAGCGCACATTCTTCCCCATTTGTGATAGTCTCATCTCACAGCACCCTCCATGGCAAGACTCAGCCTTGCAACTACTCTGCCACACACTCCTCCTTGGGACTTCCATGGTCTGTGGTGGTGAGTTGGCCCTTTTGCCAGGTCACTAACTGAAGTCTCACCCCTTCTAGGGTACTCAAAGTCCAAATTAAGTGCATAGGAATGTAAATTCTTTTGAACTCAGTCCTTGAGAGACTCTTCTCCACCTCCTGGGCTCTGCAGAGCTCTTTCCCAGGGCTTTCTTCCTAGACGTCCAGCTCCTGCCATTCCCCTGACCTTCTGATCTTCTCCCCAGGAGTCCATTTCAGAGCCTGATTCTCTCCAGGCTGGGCCTTTGTCCCTGGTTTACCCCCAGGCTATCTGTGATGTTGGTCTTCTCCCAGGCCTGCTTCAAGAGTGCCACCTCTCCACCTCAGGGTCAGTCCAGCATATAAGCTGCCCTCCCCAGCTCCTCCATGGCTCCTTTCCCAGGGAGAGAGGAGAGACTCCAAAACTACCTTTCCTGCCTTAGGATCTATCTGGTAAGTTCTACTCCTCTCCTCCTGAGCACGTCCTCTCCAGGTGTAAACAATAGGCCCCCTCAAGCACTCCAGCTGTTCATTTAACCCTTTTCAGCCACTAACTTCACAGTAAGGAGTTAAATTAAATTATTGTTAAAATAACAGTGTTGTGCACCTGCAGCTCCCCATCGATTTCAGGGCAGAGTATGTGGCAGTGCTCAGCACTTCTGTAAATCAGGCCTCTTATACTGAAGAGGTTAAATAGGGATTTAGAAGCCTAATTTTTAGCATCCAGGTTTTAATATTTTAGTCCATACTAAAACAGATTTGAAATTTTGTGGGAGGGGGTTCTTGCAGAAAGTGGGGGGCTGGGTTGACAGAAATTCAAATACTGTACCTAACAATTTCATAGACTGCTGTGACCCTCATAACTGATACACCACCATTTATCTGATATGGAAGTCATAAGATCTCTGGAAAGTTAAAATAAAAGAACTCTACTCACATTAAATTATTTATTGGTGAAAAACACAATCCTAACCTCCTGATTCCTTTTTCCAGGAAACTATTTCTGCTCTGATTCCTACTTTACACTGATGTAACACCACTGACTTCCATGTAGCTATTCCTGATTTACAGAATGGTCTTGTGCAGTGGTTATCACCCTTTTTTTTAATTGGTGACCCCTTTCACATAGCAAAACTCTGAGTGCGACCTGCCCCTGCCCTTATAAATTAAAAACACTTTTTTATATATTTAACACCATTATAAATTCTGGAGGCAAAGCGGGGTTTGGGGGGGAGGCTAACAGCTCATGACGTCACATGTAATAACCTCACGACCCCCTGAGGATTCCTGACCCCCCCCAGTTTGAGAACCCTTGGTCTTGTGCATAGCGCACTGGACAGGACAGATAGAAGATTTGGGTTCTAACCCCTACACTGCCTCTGACCTGTTGTGTGACCATGGGCAGTCACCCACACTCTGTGCCTCAGTTTCCCCATCTGCAAAATGGGAATAAAGATACTGACCTTCGCAAAATGTTTTGAGCTCTGCTTATGCAAAGTACTCAATAAGAGCTAATTGTTTTTATTTATATCCATGTAAACAAGATTGGTATGAGGCACAGGTTTCTCCTGACTGAATCCCTCCATTTTCATTTTCTAGATAAGCTCTGAGCCCACAAGACATCACATGACTATATTTAAAATAGGGAACTTCCCCTTTCAAGCTGCTGACTGTGATTTCACTAAGCTAAGCCTGAGAGGTTTATCAAACTTTTTCCCCCCCTTTATCATGTAATTCTTTTCTAGCAGACCGTTTCAGTTGATCTTGGTTTTGCTGTTCTGTTTTGCTTTCATTAAGAGGCGATACTACAGGATTATCTGAGTTTGGAAGCCATCTAATGCCTTAATGGCTTGCCATATATATTGGTTGATTTTAATGGAGCTTTTCTGTGTTAGCTGCGACTACGTATCTGAGCCTGTAGATATGATGTGCACTGAGGTGAGTGATAGTTATTTCTTTCTCTTGAGGCAAGGGTGTCCTATAGGTAGAGGATCAATAATGAATTTTTGGTGATTATTTGCATGCTAACAGCTGATTGTTTTGAAGCCCAGGGAGATTTTTTTTGGCTGGGGGGAGGGTTCTGTAAGCCTCGGACTGGTAAAGTAAGACAAGTCTTTTCAGACACACTCTATGATACTGCTCAGGCACTCATATGACCATTTTATATGGGATCCTTCTTATCTGCCAGAAACAGACAGTGCTTTATACATTTCATAATGCTTTGGGCATATTGAAATCTCGCATGCATGTTTACAGCGAGACATAAAAGCTGAAAAGGAAGCAGGTTATAAGGGGGTTCTTTCCTACCATGTAGGTCCAAGAATTGGTATACATGTCTACAAAAGGGCAAGAAAATGATTATCTTTCATGTAATGGGCATTTGTAGCTGAACAGATACAAGATTCCACACAGAGGAATAATAAAAGGAAATACAAGGCACTCCTTAGTTCTTTTTGTCTGGTCCAGTTAGTTTTTAATTAAAAGGGCAGGGAAAGAGGGGTGGGGGGGAAGGAAGAAGGAAGGCAAGATGCTTCTCAGGGTTCTTTTGGTTGCAGGGAGGTGTTTTATTTATGGGGGTGGGGGGAAGGAATTGCCCTCATATTTTATGTCCCACAAAGGCCTATAATAGATTCTTTGCTTTATTGAAGTTGTACAACTCCCATAATCCTCGTAATTGTGCAAAACTGTACCATGTGGGGAATTTCTTCCTCTGCTCGATCTGGAGAGCAGTTTCTACCCTGAAGCATGAGGGCTGATCGATCTTGTAATTTTATTTGAAAGGGCATAATGCAGGCACTCCTCATTTACATCAGCAGCTAAACCTTTCTTTTCTTTCGTAAAGCTTACTCAGTCATTTGTCCCAATAACAAGCTATAGCAGCAAGTTCTACAGGTTAATTATAAAGTGCATAAAAAGTTTTTTTTCTCTCATCAGTCTGGAATGTGTTGGTTTTTCTTAGGTCTGTATTTGACATTTCCCTTAAGTGATCGTCTAGGAACTTCTAAATTACAACTGTCTCTTGTTATCTAATTCGGGGATAGAGCACATGGGAGCTACTCATTTGCTGTCACTCTATGGTTATTTTATACACTTCTTTATATCTCCTGTTATTCATAATTCCTGGCTGTGGTTCTACTGTCTGTATTTGTGTTACTTGCAAACTTCCTACCAAGTAATGAAAATTTTGAGTGACCTAGGAATAATTGGACCCTCTACTTATAAAGAAACGGAATTATTTTGTTACAAGTCAGTTTGCATCAATAGCTTTCTGTGAGCACGCCCTGTCAGCCACCCACTGGGACTGCTCTGGGGGGGTGTTGGGGGGTGGGGTGGAATACGAGCCTTTCTGCACTGGCTCTCCTGGGATAGGTTAAGCTTTTAGTGCCCAGGAAATGTGGCAGAGGGACCAAGGGAGGAACCAGTGCAGTAGCCTACCAAGGCTCAGGCTATTACCCATTCTCAGAAATGGGGCTCCTCAGCCCACCTGACCTAGAGGCCCCTAGGGCCAGCACTGACTCCCAAGATACCCCAGTTACTCAAACACACCCCTCTCCCAGAACTCCACCCCAAAGGTGCATAGCTTCCAGTACACAGCTTACTGCTCTCAGGGGCACGCAGTAGTTGTGCAGTGGTTAACATACAGAGACACACTTTGTTCAGAGTCTGTCACCTCTTTGCCCTTTTACACTTATGTAAAGCACAGGAAAGTACAGATCATACAGAACAATAAGCACTGAATGCATGTGTCTGTTCAGTCGTGCTGGAACTAGGAGTGATGCGGGGTGCAGCCACAACCCCTGGCTTGAAGTTGGAATAACAAACATCAAATATAGGACTTCCAGCATCAGCACCACCACTCTAAAAATTTTTCCAGCAACCCTGTCCCTGACTCAGTTTCCTCACCACTCCATGACATTCTTTAGGCTGGGGTCCAAGTCTCTTCGCTTGTCCAGAGTCCCTGGAGCCATATGGGCTCAGGAAAGCAGGCAGCTATACTGCTGGGTGACCTCTTCCTCCTGAAGACCTTCACTCAACTTCTATGAGTTCTCTCTACTGACCCGTTTCCTCTTCTGGTCTGCTCTCCTTATCTGAGGGTTTCTTCAACTGAACTGCTGCTTATCACTTCGTCTCTTTTGTTCTACTCCTGGTAACTTTCTACTGTGCCTACCTTCTCCGGTCCCTTCAGACAAAACAGTAAAACTTTTTTTCCCTAATGGTTTCTTTATTAGCTGCTTTATTAGCATGAGCTTGGTGCAGTCTAAGTATCATTGTTAACCCTAAGTGTTTCCCATTGTCCCAGCCTGCTGTGTATATGCTATAGTTCCAGTTAGTAATGGTGGATACATAGTCATATAGGCACAGGAAGTCATAATATAACTTCACATTGTCAATCAGAATTCAAAAATGGTACAGTCATAGCCCAAATTCACCACACCTTCCCATTATGTGCTGCAGACATCTATTTGTGATAAGGATTGGTTTACACTGGAACTTATATTAGTATAGCTACATCTCTCAGGGCTGTGAAAAATTCACCCCCCTGAGAGACTTAGCTATACCAACCTAACTCCCAGTGTAGACAGCACTAGGTCGACAGAAGAATTATTCTATCAGCCTAGCTACTGCTTCTTAGGAAGGTGGATTACCTGCACCAGTGATTGTAGAACACCTCGTCAGCATAGGTACTGTCAACACTGAAGTGCTGCAGTGACATCATTTTAAGTGTAGACGTACCCTGAAGTAATCCAATAATCATTTTGGTTGTACATGAAGGCACTGCTCTTGTCAACACAAAGATTTAAATAACGCTTCTCCTAGTTAGTAAGCCAGTAACATTAAGAAAGCATGTGGTCTGACTGGCACATTTAGGAACCATTGTTAGAAGGGCATATTGAGATGTGGGTAAGTAAATAAAAATAGTTCCACCTCAGAGCCTCCTGCCAGGATCTCATAGTGGCTGCTAACCAGTCAAATCAAGATTTCCCAATATAGGGAAAGCTCCTCACCCCTTCCCTATCTCCTTTACAAAGAGGCAAAGTGGCGTAAAGGGAATTTCAAATTCCAGGATCGGACTGGGGCAGGATTCCCTCATTGCAGGAACTAGGAAAGAAAGTCCCTCACAAACTGTGGTTTTGTGGGCAGGAAGCAGCATAGCTGGGGGCAAGAAGGACAAGTCAAAGTCAGGACTGCAGCAAGCAGTGCTGCCTCCCATCAGGCAATGAACAGAGGCTGCTGTGACAGACAGGCCCACAGGACTGTACAATTTACACCAGGAGTCCCAGAGCAGCCCAGGGCTAGGAGGGCATCATAGGCATTCCAGGGCTGGAGCACCCACCAACAGTCCCCCATCAGCTCCCCTCCATCCACTCCCAGCACCTCCTGCCCGCCAGCAAGCCCTGTGAGTCAGCACCTCCCCGTCCCTCCCACCCACTGCAAACAGTTGTTTTGTAGTGTGCAGGAGGCTGGGGGAAGGACGGAGAAGGAGCCAGGATGCAATGCTTGGGGGAGGGATGGAACTGGGTGGGAAGAGGCAGGATGTGGGTGGAGTGGAGGTGGGAAGAGATGGGGCATGGTGAGACTTTGGGAGGAAGGGGTGGAATGGGTGCAGGTCCTGGGGAAGAATCAGAGGTCGAACACCCTCTGGCACTTTGAAAATATGGCATCTGTGGAGGACATCATAGGCTATGTCTACACTAAATTGACCTATGCTACGCAACTCCAGCTACATGAATAAGGTTGACTTACCGTGGGGTCTACACTGCAGGGTGTGAGGGGGTCAATGGGAGAAATGTTCCCGTCGACTTACCTTACTCTTCTCGTTGGAGGTAGAGCACAGGGGTCGACTGGAGAGTGATCTGCTGTCGATTTGGTGGGTCTTCACTAGACCCACTATATGGACCACCAGTGGATCCATCTCAGAGCATAAATCCAGGCTATAGTGTAGAGATAACCTTAATTTCTTTGTTTCTCCTCTTAGAGACTTGTCCACTTGGGCTGGCCCAGATGTTTTGTCACCCATGGCAGAAAATGTTTTTGGCACTCCCCACAAAGGTACATAAAAGGCACAAGCAAAATATATTATATATATATATATATATATATATATATATATATATATATATATATATATATTACATACATACACACACACACACACATATATATATATATATATATATACACATACACACATTATATATATATACATATATACACACACCAAAAAATCCATCCACCAAAAAAAATGGGAATTTTTGGCACACTGAACATTGGTGCCTGGAGTGACCGCCTGATCACCCAGCCACCCCTCTTGCCCTCTGTTTCATGATCAAATGTAATGAAAAAAAGTGTTAGTTTAGTTCTCTATTTGGCAAAGTTGTGAAATTCTCAGCATAGCTGAATAGCAATACAATAAACCATGGTTTATTAGAGGACACCATTAAAATTATTCACATCCCAATAGCTAATGCAAGATGAAGCCCATACACTCCTTGCATCACCCATCTGTGGGATGCTCAAAAAACAATAATGGTTTATAAATGGAAGTGTGTAGATTATCAGCTACTAATAGACTAATACCTGCTCTTAAATCTGGCTGGCTTCTCTTGGGGTCTGGGTGTTACATTAGCAATAGTTTCCAATGAACATATTACTGTCTAATAACAGAAATTCTTTATTAAAAAACAGAAGAGGGTTGGTCCAAATACTTTTATATCCAAAATTTCAATGAAAAACTGGGAAAAAATTCAAGTGTTCCCAAATTTTCTTTCTGTTTTGGACCAGCACTTGTACATATCTGTTCTTCCTCCAAAGCTTAGCTGTGTTTTCTGTAGCAAGTTGAGAGTTACTTTATTTAAGACTTTAAATAACCCATTATATTTAATCTCATCATTTGAGAATCTGTAGAGTAGGCTGGGAAATCTTCAAAGGATTTCTTCTCTCCTAGGAGCTAATTTCAGCAGTAATTAAGAATCTTTGAGGAGACAATGTAGTTTTTTTCTGAAGGTTCCTTTAAGAAACAAGGAAGGCTTGAAGTCCTCTGGTGAGTGGCTGCCTCTTTCCTGTGCTCATATTGCATTTTTTCTGATTGGCAGCCATTCCTTCGGCACTGATTCCACTGCACTTGTTTGCTTAGGGCTAGGCAGTGATCATGGGTTTGAAGCCTGAAATAAAGTTGGACTTTTCAGGCATCTCTTGTTCACACAATCACGCAGATCAGCCTACTGAGGAGTGTGGCTAACACCCTTGTGTTTTGATTGACAATGTAGTCTCCTATGAAGTCAGAGGCAGGTCTGGTATATTAATGAATCCCCCTGTTTTAGCTTTGGAGAGGTGAATATATTTGCATAAGAGACAGATTATTCCATTTCCACTTACACTGCAAAGTCTTTAAAAGAATTTAAAAGTCTCAGTTTCTCAGATACTAATTTTTGTCCAGTTTCAGCTAAATGTGCTTAGCAGTCCCTTGCTGTGAGTATAAACACAGCTCAACTCCTTTTTATCTGAGCAGACATTTTCTGTTATAAAACAGTATTTTAGCACTCTGAGTTGATCTCGCTTTGCAAGAACTTCATAACTCCCTTCAACTTATTTAACACTACAGTGAGCCATGTTACAAGACCCACGGATTATTTACTGGGGATTAATAATTCATACTGTCCTATATATTTTAATTGGTTAATGAAATACAGAATGATGTGCACTTAATATTAGCATAAAAGATCCAAGCATTCCGTGAAGTCCCAGTCTCTGCATATTTCAGGTTGATATTAAGATTTCAAAAAACACTCACAGATGTTGCCAATAGGCTCCTGCTTTCTTGCTGCTGATCTGCCCCACTCCCAGCTCCATCCTTGCAGAATCCAGCAGTTGGGTTTTTTTAATTGAACTCAGTTTCCTCACCATTAGGCATCTGGGTCTCTGTGGATTAAATAGCTCTTGCTCCACTCACTTTACTGCTATCCAGACGTTTAATCTTTAAGGGGGGATTGTTTGTTTTTAAATACGATACATTAGCTTTTTTAATTGTTCTAATTCAAGGTTTTGGAACGCAGTGGAATGGGATCAGGTATTGTAAGTGCTATAAGATATGTTTGACTCATGTTTTTAAATGATTTATTTCTAAGGCAGTTGCTTGGTAGAATGTGCATATCAGAGTTTCATGTTTACATTCACAGTATGCCTATATTGATGTATTTAATAATATATATATATATGTATCAAATATCCACAGGTTATAGCCAACAAAAGCTATAGCTGTGAAGATTTAGGACTGAGAGAGATTCCTGAAAGACTTCCAGCCACAACAGAAATCCTTGACTTCAGCTTTAACTTGCTTTTTTCCCTTCACAATTCAACCTTCAGCAAGCTAAAGAATCTGGTAAATTTAGACTTAACAAGGTACTGGAAATCTTTGTCCCTTCCACTGATCACACAACTCATAACTTATTTTGAATCTGCCATTGCTTAGATGCCCTTATTTCAACCTTTTGCAATACTAATCAAGAACTGAAGGCTTCCATAGTATATCATGGCAACCATCTTCACAGCAGAACCTTCAGAGACCCTTGCAGATAATTGTTGCATTGTCTTGCCAATTAAGAATGCCTAGCTATTTGGAAATAGTTTTTTTCTGGGAACTCTCCTCTTAAGGCCTAGAGTCACTGGACCATTTGCAGGACAATGGGTGAAACCCTCACGTCCTATTATTTATGTCAGCACCAACAAATTTGCTGTAGGAAACATCTCACCTGCTTTTCCATGAAAATATCATTCATGAAATGTGGGGAGAAGGAGATTCTAGCCTTGTGAGAAGTGCTCTTATTATTGAGATAAGATTTTGATTGTGTTGATTAGGGGAGGCAATGGGTAAACCCCCCTTACTTACATGTCTCGGTTGACTTTCATGATCATCACCACAGTTGGGACCTCCACACCCAACCAGCCCTAGACAGTTTTCACTTCCCATTATATTCTCTTCTTATCTGACTTTAAAACATAGGGGCTTCTGAATATCAGCTATGTGCCGCCAGCAAAGACAATAATAGCTTTTAACTCAAGGAAACCATAGTTCACTGGGTTTTCTTTGTACATGACATTGCATTTCGATTGTTGTTTTTAAATGACCATGTAATAGTGGGAAAATTTTATCAGATTGATTTATTACTAACATCGTTGGATTATTCTGTTCTTTTCAAGGTGTCAAATTAACTGGGTGTACGAAGGTGCCTTTCAAAGCAATGCTCATCTGAACATTATTGTCTTGACTGGAAATCTACTCATGTTTCTGGCTGACACAGCATTTGTTGGCCCACAGTCTCTGAAGCATCTTGTCTTAACTCAGACAGGTCTCACCAGTTTAGCATTTATTCCAATGCAGAATCTGGATAATTTAGAGACTTTTGACTTGGGCAGCAATCACATCTCCTCACTGCAGCTCCCTCCAAACTTTCCAACCAGAAACCTCAAATACCTTGATTTTCAAATGAACAATATACAAAGAATAGCAGCAAAAGACATAGATATTCTGCAGCAGACAAAGAATATAACTCTGATCTTGAAGGGAAATGATATTATGCACATTGAAACTGGGGCGTTCCAGTCCAACTTATTTTACAGCTTGGACTTTGGAGGTTGCATTGACATTTCTGTGGTTTTAGCAGGGATGCAGGATACCAAAACCCATACTCTTTGGTTGGGGTCATTTGAGGATGTAGAAAATGGGCTTCCCATAAACCCTACTATGCTACAGAACCTGTGCAATATCTCTGTGGTTGATATCAGTCTGCAAAAGCGGCAATTCCTTCACCTGACTGCTGCCACATTTCAGTGTTTGAGCAAACTCCAAAGGCTGGATCTGACTCACACCTACATCAGCATGTTACCTCCTAACATCAGTGGCATGAATGTGTTGGAAGAATTAATTCTCAATAGGAACACCTTTAAGCACCTTTGCAACATTAGCTCCACCGCATTCCCCATGCTCACCCACCTCCATATCAGAGAAAACGCTGAGTATCTGGACTTAGGCTCTGGCTGTTTAGAAACACTATCAAAGCTTCAACACCTGGATTTAAGCAACAGTTACATAATAATTTTAGACTGCTGCAGCAAGCCGCTAAAAGGCCTGATTGGATTACAGCACCTGAACCTGAGCTACAATAAGCAGCTTCAGCTCCAAGATTTGGCCTTTAAGGAAAGTGCAAACCTGGAGCTCCTGGATTTAGCTTTTACACGTCTTCACATCAATGCTTCCCAGGGTCCTTTCCGCAATCTGCATCTTTTGCGTGTCCTGAACCTTTCTTACTCCTATATTGATACCAACATTCAGCACCTTTTACAGGGGCTGCCAAACCTTTTCCTGTTGAACCTTAGGGGGAATACGTTTCAGTCAGGGACCATTCCGAATGACAATCTCTTTCACCAGGTACCCAGTTTAGAGGTGTTGATTTTATCATTCTGTGACCTGACAGCTATACAAAACCAAGCATTTCATACCCTCAAGAAGCTAAAGCAGGTTGACCTGAGCCACAACAAGCTTATTGCATTCAGCACAGATGCATTTTCCAGTCTCAAGAGCATCTATCTCAATTTTGCCAATAATAGGATCCATATTATACCACGTGACATGTTAACTAACTTATCTGGCCAGAGTATAATCAATTTAAGTTACAATCCACTGGAATGCACCTGCTCTAATATTGGTTTAATAACTTGGTACAAGCAGAATATGGATAAAATTGAAGACCCTGAAGGGACAGTGTGTTTCGAGCCCAAATCTCTAGCAGGTGCTAAGCTGTCCACTGTAATACTGTCCTGTGGGAACAGTGTTGCAGGAATTCTCTGCTCTGTGCTGATTTTGATATTGCTTGCTGCTGTTATCTTGATTTGGATCGCACGCTTTTTAAAGAGACATTACCAACAACTATAAGTGAAGGATGGCTCCACAACAGTCGTTTTTAAATAAAGAAAGGAAAGGGTAATTTTTCCTAATTGTTGCGTTTTTCCTGGGCAGTACTCCTTTAAACATTAATATTACATACCCCATTATCATTCTCAGTAACTGATTTAAGAAAAATTACTATGAAACAACAAACCAGAGCCAGATCCTGTGAAGAACTTTAGCCACACAAGTAACATAGTAGGGTCCTGATCTATGACAAGGGTTTGTGGGGAGCCAGGGGCAGTTTGTGGCGGGAATCAGGGCAATCTGAGGAACTTTGCAGTCTCTGGCCAGAAGGGAACCTCTTATCAGGGAATATCTAGACACAGTAATTTATGTCATCTCTACTAGCCTGTCACCCACTTCCATATAAAGCCCCCATGCTGGAGCCCTGACCCTGTGACAACCAGCTCCTCCTCCTGCTGGGTCTGGAATAGACCAGGCAGAGAAGCTGCAGGAACATGGGGGGGGGGGGGGAAGGGGGGGGGGGGTGTTTCAGGAGCCTTATGCATTTTGCAGTGTTGAATATGCTGTGACGATTTAATAAGTTAATATTGTTTCTTTTCTCCATACACTAATTGTGGAGCATTTGTGACAGCAGTCATGACAATACCCCTTCGCAGCTGGGCTTGTATGGGGAGAAATAACTGAGCCAACAATGCAGCTGTGATTTGTGAAATGCAGTAAGAACAACAGCCAGGGCCAGGCATTTCCTGGAAGTTGTTGGCCAGCTGTTTTCAATTCCTCCAACTGCCAGGAAAGTGCCCAAAGCTGGAGGTCATCACCGTTCAAATGAGTCACTCTCCTCAAAATAGAGAAGTCCTGTGGATCCTTATCTGTAATGCTCTTTACAGAGGGGCTAGAGAGGTTAATTTCTCCATCCAGCAGAAGCCTCCATCCCACTTTCCAGCTCCTGCTTCCACCCACAAGTCAAGCAGCACCCTTTCCTCTCCCTCTTAGGGGGGCACCAGGGAAAGCTGAGCACGTTCTCTTGTGGCTCACAGCCCTCACAACTTCGTTGCTTCTGGCGTGTTGCAGGTTCTCCCAATTTAACTGGCCTCCCATCTGTTGGGTCATGGACTGAGGGAGGGGTCAGGAACCTGCAGCAAGAAGAGATGAGTCATGTCAAGGGGTCAGGACAAGTGAAGAGGGAGGCAGATTCCTGTGTGGCGACCATCTCCACCCAAACCTCACTTTGCCATTCAAGCAGCCAGAAATTCTCCTTGCTCCCCAAGACCATTCCTCAGCTGAAGGGTCATAGATATCACAGTTATAGGTCACACTTACCTAGCATCTTTTGTCAGAGGAACTCAAAAGTACTTTGCAAAGTTGGGTTAGTCTCACCTCCCCTTGACAGATGCATGAACAGAGGCAGAAAAGTTAAGTAACTGGCCTCAGGTCACATAATGCAGAGATGGGGAAAGCATCCAGACATCATGAGTCCCAGTTTTTCTTCTCCATTTTGGTTTCAATGCTCTGCAGTGCACTATTGTAGTGGCATGGGCAGGGGGATGGGACAGATGCTCAAGTACTCAGGGTCCAGAGAATGATTGTAGTCAGAGCCGCTAGCCCCTTCCACTTCCTGCACCATTGAGGCTACTCTGCTATTTTTAGTGCATTAGCTTGATCAAAGCTAATGCACATATGGCTACCAAGCCCGAATTTACACCTCCAACTCAAATGCAGACATGACCACAGAAAGAATGACAAACCAGCACACAAGAAAGGAAGACCTTAGGGAATACAAGATGATATTCAGTCCAGGATCATAAATGTGTCTTTGCAACTCTTGATATATTAAAATACCCTCCAAATATCGCAGGCATTGTATCTAGTTTTCAGACATATTTGTAAATTTGCTGCTTTTTGTACAAATTCTATTGGGTACTTAACTTTAAAACGTGCTTTCTACATTGCAAAAAGATGCATGCCAGGTTAATAAGTAAAAGGATTTTTGGGGGACAGGGGAGGGACATGCATGGACCTAAACTGTGGTATGTAATCCATCATTTAAATCAGCTTTGGTACCAGATGACTGGAGGATAGTTAATGTGACGACATTTTTTTAAAAAGCCTTCAAAGGTGATCTCAGCAATTACAGATGAGTAAGCCTATCTTCAGTACCAGGAAAACTGGCTGAAACTATAGTAAAGAACAGAAATATTCAACACATATTCAGTGGTTCTCAAACTTTTGTACTAGTGACCCCTTTCACATAGCAAGCCTCTGAGCGCGACCCCCTTTATAAATTAAAAACACTTTTTTATAACATCATTATAAATGCTGGAGGCAAAGCAGGATTCGGGATGGAGGCTGACAGCTCAGGACCCCCCACCCCCATGTAATAACCTTGTGACCCTCTGAGGGGTCCCAGCCCCCAGTTTGAGAACCCCAACATAGATGAACATGATTTGTTGGGGAAAAGTAATTATGGCTTTTGTAAAGAGAAATCATACCTCACCAAAACTGTAAGGGGTCAACAAACATGCAGACAAGGGTGATGCAGTTGGTGCAGTGTACTTGGACTTTCAGAAAGCCTTTGACAAGGTCCCTCACCAAGGGCTCCCAAGTAAGGTAAGCAGAGATGGAATAAGGGGAAAGTCCTCTCATGGATCAGGAAGTGGTTAAAAGACAGGAAACAAAGTGTAGGACTAAATGGACAGTTTTCAGAATGGAGAGAGGTAAATAGTGGTGCAGCCCAGGAGTCTGAACTGGGTCTAATCCTATTCAACATATTCATAAACGATCTGGAAAAAGTGGTAAAACAGTGAGATAGCAACATTTGCAGACAATACAAAATTACTTGAGAGAGTTCAGTCCAAAGCGGACTGCAAAGAGTTACAAAGGGAACTCACTAAACTAGGTGACTGGGCAACAAAATGGCAGATGAAATTCAGTGTTGATAAATGCAAAGTAATGCAAATTGGAAAACATAATCCCAACTATACATATAAAATGATGGGGTCTAAATTAGTTGGTACCACTCAAGAAAGAGATCTTGGAGTCATTGTGGATAGTTCTCTGAAAACATCCGCTCAATGTGAAGCAACAATCAAAAAAATCTAATAGAATGTTAGGAATCATTAGGAAAGGTATAATAAGACAGAAAATATCATAATGCTTCTATATAAATCCAGGGGATGGATCACTTTATAATTACCCGTTCTGTTCATTCTCTCTGAAGTACCTGGCATTGGCCACTGTTGGAAGACAAGAGACTGGGCTACATGAACCATTGGTCTGATCCAGTATGGTCATTATATTCTAACACCCCCTGCTCCTGACAGACTTAGACATGAAAGTCTGCAAGGACTCTGGGTCTTCCCTATTTCCTGAAAAAAATCTTTGGTCCTTGGAAATCATTTTGCCATTTAGGCTCCTCTGTTGTCTCAGGAATATGCCTTGCAACTGGCCTATATATCTGGCCTAACTGGTCAGCACGACCCCTTGTTAACAGGGAGTGTGAGTACTCTAGCTTCAAAACAAGGCCTGAAAGCCCAGTCACATGCTCCACAGAGACAGAACTAAACAGACCATTAAAACACCAGAACCTGCCCCAGGGCCTGAAAGCAGAATCCTCACGGGGCTGCAGCTACAGATATCATCATTTAAAAATGCAGATAATATTTTATGTTCACAGAGAATTATATTTCTCTTAATTTAAAAGGGAAGATGGCTGTATTCTTATTCACATGATTATTGCCATTTAGGGGGTTGGCTTTTATGGGGCATTGAGAATGAGAGTTTAATTAGTAAATGAATATATAAATACTATATAACTCAGAGATCAAACTAAGCCTTAGAAGGATTTATAATTAAGTTAAATTGTAAATGGGGAGTGGTTGGACTAAAGCCATATCACCACTTCAGTATTCTCCTACCTTAGTATTTGAATGTTCACATCAGAGTGGTGTTGGCAGCCTGTGTGTCAGCTCTGCTGGTAACTGCCAACGATTTCCTTTTATGGAAGTGCAGAAACGGAAACTAAAGGTTGTAAGCAAAATCAGATGAGATGCCTAGTAGGTTCATGTGCATTCGGATACCCTGAATGCTCATAGAGCTGATGGCTATTTCATAGTGGGACTGGGGTCTGTACTTAGGGTGACCAGACAGCAAGTGTGAAAAATTGGGATGGTGTTGGGGGGTACTTATATAATAGGTACCTATATAAGAAATAGGAGCCTATATAAGAAAAAGACCCCAAAATTGGGATGCTTTCTATAAAATCAGGACAGCTGGTCATCCTAGCTGTACTTCTAGTGCATGGCCTTTTCTAGTGAGCTCTGCAAAGTTCAGAAAAGACTTAGTGTTACTTAACTGTGTTGAATGAGGGAGTTTCAGCTTTACTTATTCACAGGTTACTAAATCCAAACAGCAATAGTTAGGAGTTAATATTTATAACTGGCCCAAAGCCCGACAAATACTAGGTGTGTCTATTAGTCTGCCCTTTGTGGCTAGAAAGCACGTTTTTGCACCAGTGCTTCCATAACAATTCAACCCTGATGTAAAGAGCCAGTCTCCTCTAAGGCTGTGCATTGTTCTCTCTCCACAAAAATGTATATATACTGTATGGAGCAAAGGCTCTCAGCTGTGAGGAACGGAAGGTTGCATTTATTCAAATGATGCATGGGAGCTGAGTTCTCTTTGAACACTTTACACAGGGGACTTCCAGTTCAACTTCAGCTATTATCCCAGAGGCTTTTCCTTGAAAGTTCCCCCTATAAAGTCTAAGCTAGTTAATGTACTGAAAATCACCACTGGGTTGAAAAGTTTCCACTCAATTCGGGAGACTTACACGATAGAAGAGAAAACATTGATGATAATTCTTTCTCCTGTCTAGCAGGTACCAAGTTTGGCTAGTGTCAGTCTACAAAACGGAGACTCTTGTAGCTCTTTAAAATGTCTGCATTTCACACACACAGACTGACCTACAACTTCCCTCAC
Organism: Dermatemys mawii; assembly: GCA_007922305.1. Classification (NCBI taxonomy): domain Eukaryota; kingdom Metazoa; phylum Chordata; order Testudines; family Dermatemydidae; genus Dermatemys; species Dermatemys mawii. Next base: position 14,784,587 of record ML677342.1, read on the forward strand.
ATATTATACAGCCTCCAATCTCTAGAGTTTAGTTTAAAAGTTATCTGATGGCATCCCTATTTTAAACAGGAAAGTCACGATGAAAATTGCATAGTGGGCGCTTTTTGATGTATGCTGTCAATTTCACAGCTGCTTATAGCACTACCGTACCTTGGTTATGATAACATAACGTGTCCACACACTAATGTGAATTGTTTTTTATATATTACAAGTTGTTGCTGTCACAGGCAAGATATCTGATGTAAAAATGTGTTATTGTGACCCAGTGGACTGACCCTGTCATGCATATGGTATTTGAATAGACAAAAGCAGTAGAACAGGCAGCCTCCATCAAAACAATGCTTGCACATAGAGCGACTTAAGACAGGAAAAATGTCTTGGAGCAAACCATGTCTTTGCAAAGCCCCCTTTAAGCAAAGAAGCTCATCAGCATAGGACTGGGCATTTGACTGGTCCACAAAGAATTCTTTGCAGTGCGGTTGGAGCCAGGACCTGAGGAAGAGCTCTGTGTAAGCTCAAAATCTTGTCTCTTTACCAACAGAAGTTGGTCCAATAAAAGATATAACCTCACCACCCTTACCTGAAAAATAATTGCTCAATTAACTGGACAAACATTGGTCAAATAATCTCAAAAGATGATCAAAAATTGTAAAGCACTGATTTATTAGAACAGTAAGACATTATGGTCACCACTAGGCTTCGCCTGAGGCAGATGCTAATGGATAACTACAATAAAAATTTAACTGAGTAGTTTTAACTCACAATAATGGAAACACAATGAAATGTAGTGCTAGACAAATGAAAGAATGCAATGAAAGATGCAACCGAAAAGGGAGGCCGCCACTTACAGCAGGCCATTCTTGCTGGAATATTTAACAATATTTGAATGTGGCCAAATTATAGGTGGTCAATTGACATGATTTGACTGGCTTGTCAAGCCCACATCAGCATATCTTTGAGAAAAGTGCAAAGCAAGCTACATAAAACCCAGAAACCACTGAACTTTCACTAGCTGGTTCAAGGCACACAATCCAAAACAGAATTGGTTCAACACAGTAAGCTCTGCAATGATTTACCTGTATTATCATAGTGCCTGGGAGTCCCAGTCATGGACCAGGATCTCACTGTGCTAGGCACTGTACAAACACAGAACACAATGATGGTCCCTCCCCCAAAGACTTTACAATCTAAGTCTAAGACAAGAGTTAACGGTTAAAAATAAGGGAGTACAAGGAAGATGAGGACAATACCGGCCAGAATGACAGGCAGTGGTCTTCGCATACCAGCAGCCTAATTGTTGTCAAATTTTTAGAAGTCATCATGGCAAAGGAGAATTTTAAGGAGGAATTTGAAGCAGGATAATGAGAAAACTTTGTGGATGTTTATGGGGGCACAGCAAGGGGGAAACATGAAGGTACCTGCTTGAGAATTTAACAAGTGGGCAATGGAGGTTGGCATCAATATTTTGGTAGTGAATGATAAGGCTGGGTGGGGATAGAGTATGAAGGGCCTTGAAACTCAAGACAAGTAGCTTATGTTTGATGCTCTAATAAATGCCCCATCTGAAGGCACAGCTTCACAATAGCGTAAGGGGAAAATTGTAGCTAAAAGAATCAGTCCAATTGTGTAAAACTGTAAAATGCCCAAAATCTTGTATGGCTTTTTTCCAGCATTTTAAATTTCGTCTAGCATGGATTTTTCTAAAGGAGCGGGAAATAAGCATGCATCTTGAATCATTTATTCTCTGCAACAGCATGAGTGATTGACGAACAGTGGAGTCAAAAGTGAGCAGAACAGCGGTACAGCGGGTGAAAGCATTGTGCCAAAGTTTCCTAAACATTTCTGCTGACATACCTCAGCTGTCGCCTGCAGCTCGGCAAGTACCAACTACTCACCCCTGCCTGGGACCCAAAATTGTAGCATCAGCAATCTTATTCCAGCATGCATCACCATGCCTTCTGCAGCACCGCATCATCTTGAAAGAGGAACTTCAGGCTTAGACCTTGCTCAGCTCCCAGAGACAAAATGTCCAATGTGAACCCCTTTGTAGCTACAGAAACCCAACCCAGTCCCCTAGGGCCAGGAGCAGAGCTAAATTTCAACCACTTACAAGTCAACTAAGAAACAAAAAGTCAACAAAGAAGGTAAAAAACTGAAAATGAGCAAAAATAATTTAACAAGAATTGAGTTGTACCAGGGTGCTTGGAGGGCCAGGTGGCCTAGTGGTTGGCATGCCTGACTTCTAGCCCCTTGCTTCCCTGGGTCAAGGTGCCTCAGTCTTTCAGGCAGTGGGGTAGAGGGATCTAGGACCCCCCAGCTCCACCGGGTCTCAGCCCAGGGCCTTGCGAGAGTCAACACGAGGGGGGCTGAACAGGAGGCACTCCAAGCAGGGAGTTTAAATCCACTGCCCTGGGCTGCTTCTGACCAGAATGTCTTCAGTTTGGGGCATGACTGCTATAACTCAATTAACTGGGGTGGCTTGTCTCCCATGGCGCCATCTCATGGATCCTGGGTAGCACCCTACTGTGGTCCCAGGCAACTTCAGGCAGGGCAGCTGTAAGTTTGGTACAAACCCCACAATGTCTTTGGGTTGTCGTCATCCAGTTACCTCACTTGGAAGAGACTCCTAGATCTCCACAGAATCCCTTGGCTGGGAGACAGAACGTGCTCCCTGGGGGCTGCGTTGGCTTCTTCCTTTCAGGCACCTGGCTCCTGCCTCTTCACCAGTCAACCCTGAACTGGCCCAGGCTGTCTCCTTTTCTCCCCACTTCAGGCCTGGCATTGGCTGCAGGTATAACAAGGTGGGGCTAGCTGGACTCAAAGGTTCTCCTTAACCCTTGCTTGGCTGGCAAGCAGTTTCTCCACTTCATCCCATGAACATATTTGCTCTCTGGGGGAGATCTGTGTTCTCCAAATACAATACGTGTGTCTGCCACTTTACCATCTCACTTCTTTTTATTTTTATCCCACCTTGGTCTGCTGTCATTTTTGCTTTCTCTTTTATTTAATTTAGAATGTTAACTCTCTCTGAGCAGGGCCTTTGCTTTTTTATTTGTCTGCTAAGCACCATTCACTCCTAGAAATTACACAAATAATAAAGGTGCACAGCATATGCTGCTCATTACCAGGTACACAAATCCTAAATATACAGCTTGGACTGCCCCCTTTGAAGGAATATTTTTATATAATCACAGTGCATCACAAAGCACTGATTATATACAAGGAAATTCAGAGACTAAAGGTTTAGGTTTTTGGGGATTACTTAGTCAGGATATAAATCAACAGAAAGTGACACTGGATTTATCTTTCTTTATAGGATTTATTTACCCAGTAGAGCTCTGATCTGATGCAGCACTTGGTTTTCAGTCAGGTTTTGCTTTTATCTCTTATTTTTTAAGCACAGCTGGAGAGCTGACACACAAAGAGATGAAGTGAATTGCCTGTGGTGAACGATGGCTGATGGATTTGAACTCAGGACCATCGTGGCTCGCAGCCCACTGATGTAAACAAAATCACAACACAGTACAAATCTTACAGTTATGTGCAATGTAGTTTTTGACGCAAGTATTTAGATGGGAAAGGAACCTAAACTGCTTGTAACTAACAAGTTATGTTTCAGGAGATAAAGGAGTAAATTGTTAGATTTAAAGTAGCACATATCTTATCTCCACACTGAAAAACCAGCAATGCTCAGAGCAAAGTTCTTCCTTCCCCATCTTTGGCTTGGAAAAGGCTGACGTGCTAACCAAACTGCAGACTCCATGGCAAGATACAGGCCAATTTCTCAAGCGAATATCTTAAAAATAAACTGTGTGTGTTCATCCCTTTCCATCGCCCAGCTTATCCATGTCTGGGACTGACCCCTCCGACCAATTACACTTCTGATTCTGTGCCAGCCACTCAGACCATGATACGCTCCCATCCGAATCTCTTCACTAGTTTCCTGCTTCTGATTCAAGTACAAATTTCATGCCTGCACCTTGAAGTCCCTACATTACACACCTATCCCACCTGCATCTTTGCTCTTTGTTTCTTCCTATTCCTTCCTGGCCCTGCTAGAGCCCCTCACCTCCCACCTTGCTGTCCCTGTAGCCTTCTCTAGTTATCTTTGTACTGTCATCTAGGCTACCTCTTTTAACTTGTCCTCTACATTTTGGTGTCACCTATCGGTCTCCCTTCATTCAAATCCCTCAAACACATTTTTGCTGAGCTTATCAATGCAAACCGACCCACAGCCTGGAAGAAATGCTGTGATGCATCCGTTGAAATGTGCAGCGTGCCCTCCTGCCGGTTATCCAGGGCAGATTATCTGTTCATTCAATCACCGCCAAATTCTCTGCAGCTCCAAGTGTGACATCTGTTTTATCTTACTAGCTAAGTTACTGTCTATCATTTGTATATGGGGCTAAGTACCATAGGTGGCGACTCCATGGGTGCTCCAGGTTTGGAAAAAAATTAATGGGTACTTAGCATTCACCGGTAGCCAGATCTTCCCCCTTCCTCCCCAGTAGCTTCCAGCCACTGGCGGCCCCGCCAATCAACACCTACCCCTCCCTCCCAGTGCCTCCCACTCACCATGATCAGCTGTCCTGCGATGTGTAGGATGTGCTGGGTGGTGGTGAGGGCAGGGAGAAAAGGAGAAGTTGTTGGGGGACAGAACTAGGGGTGGGGGCAGGGTCTTGAGCTCCTCAAGGCCTTGAGGAAGCCAATGACTGTTGGCCTTGAGGAAGCCAGTACCTGTTCTGAAAACGTCATGTGTATTTGGTGCTGGTGAATAGCATTGAATAAGGCTAATTTCCCTTTCACACTTTTCCAGAGCTCCCCAGAGCAGTTGGGAGCAAGTGTGGGGACTATGATAGTGTACCCCATATTCTTCACAGTGATATTATGATGATATCAGCATGATATAATTATAACATATTTTATGCAAGATAAGTCATCTAAGTTGTCATTAGAGAGGTTATGGTCTGTGGAATATAATTATCCTATTTGTATGCATGTATCATTTTTGTAACTGAAGTTATGAATATTGACTATGTATCTGTATTTCAAAATGTAGTTACATCTGGGCAGTGCCCAATACGCAAAATACTTTCAGTCTAGATGGTTGGCTGGGAAGGGCCCATTCAGGTTAATGAGCCATTAGGAACAAACAAGAGACCTTAAGAGAAACTTTTCTCCCATCTGGGGAGCCTTCCTGAGGACACTACAGACAGCCTCCGAGTTACGGCTGCTGTGACACTACAGGGACAAGTGACCAGTTCCCTGGTGCTGAACTCCATCTTAGGATGTCAGTATTTTTCCACTGACTGGCATGGGAACCAAGATTTGAAACAAAGGGTTCTCGCCATAGCTAAAGGGACTTTTAGCCTATGAATGGAACAGCTGGGGATTCCAAGCTGTAAGCAAGTGCATCTTGCCCCTTGAGAATCTGCAGCTTGCTTGTATCGTCACTTCGGGTGAGAATCTGCTATTCATCACTGTCACAAGGGCTGGGGGAGTCAAGTTCCCACACACCCCCAATTCCTGGAATTCACAGTGATTCTTAGCCAGCCAGTAGATCAGAAGGTTTATTTGAGATGCCAGGAACACAATCCAACTCAGAGCTTGTCAGTACAAACAGGACCCCTTAGTCAGGCCCTTCTGGGGGCAGGGAGGTAAGACCCCAAATCCGGGCTCCCTCCTCTTCCCCAGCCAGCTTCTACCCCCTCAAAAACCCTGCAGCCATCTCCTCCTTCCTTTGTTCACTTCCCCAGGCTCTAGTGTCATCTCCCCTCTCCCTTCTCATCTCAGGTTATAGCTCCAGGTATCTCCCTTCAGAAAAGCCTCCCCCCTCCAGTGAAACTTTTGAAATCATGTCCACTCTTCTCCTTGCTTGTCACAATCACCAATCTATTTTGTGTATTAAGATTAATTTGCATTTTTTATTTATTTGCAAGGTAATCTGCTTTGATCTGTTTGCTGTCCCTTATAATAACTTAAAATCTATCTTTTGTAGTTAATAAACTTGTTTTTGCTTTATCTAAAACCAGTGAGTGGAAATCTTAACTCAGGAGAGAAAACTGTTGCATATTCCTCTCCACACTGAGGGACAGGATGAATTTTATGAGCTTATGCCATCCAGTTCCCTTTGCAGCACAAGATGGTATAATTTTGGGTTTACACTGCAGAGGGGGTGTGTGCCTTAGGAACTGGGAGGTGCCCTAGCTGAAGCCTTCCCATGGGAGGGGCTGGTTGAAGAGCCTGCCCGTGTGTACTGCAGCTGGGTGTGTCCCTACCTGCATGTATACTGGTGAAGTGCAGGCTGAAGCCTGGAGGGCTTGACAGTGCAGTACAGTGTAGAAGGGAAGTCAGGCTGGTGGGCCAGGGGGCTCAGTGGTACCCCACTTCCAGGTGGTACCCTAGGGGGAACCTGTCACAGGGAGGAAGGAGAGTCTATAGCTCAGGTCGGTTCATTTATGTTGCCAACTCTCATGATTTCTTTTGTGAGCAGTAACCTGTGATTCACACTCTCCTCCCTCCCTCCAGCTGCTCATCTGACATTGTATGGCCCCCTCCTTCTCTCTGCTGGCTTGGAGCGCTGGAGAAAATACTGGGAGAGGCAGAGAGCAGCCTGCTTGGCAAGTGCAATCACTACCCATGGTGGCAACAGGTCTGACCAGTAGCTTCTACCCTTCTGCTTGTCCAGAGTCCAGCATGGCATTTAGTCTGGGCCATGAGACTGTAGGAGGGGTGGTGAGAGTGACCATCCCAATATTAGGGGCTCTGTCTCACATAAGACTATTACACCACCACCCCAATTTTTCACACTTGCTATCGGGTCATCCATGGGGTGGCCTACACGAGTGTCAAGCAAGATACAGATAAGTGTCCAGCAACTCTTTGACAAAGCCCAGCATCTATCGTTCTATGTATTTTGTACAGTGCTGGTTTAACTAGTTTAATCGTATCACTGTAACAACACTGACACCTGGTTTTGTAGGGGAGAAAATAACTGAGGAAACAAGCCAATTTTGACTTGTGAATAGCAGCAACAATGAGGGTCAGGCATTTCCTGAGAACTGATGATCTGCTGTGTTCAAGTTATCCCACTGCTAGGTAGTGTCCAAATCTGGTGACTATCACTTTCAATGAACCACTCTCCTTGGAGCAATAAAGATCAGTAGAACCTTGTCCATCGTGCCATTTACTGAGAGGCTGGACAGGGCTCAATCACTCAATCACCATACCCACTTCACTGCTTTGTCCACCGGCTGCGTTTCGGCAGCAGCTTGAATGGGTAAGGGTTTCTTTCCCCCCGCTACTTGGGAGCCAGCAATGGAAGTGGCGCGTTCTTTTTTTTTTCTGGTTGCTCCCCCTGTTGTTCAAAGCTGGCGACGCCTCTGCCCCTGAAGAGTCCCAAATCTCAGTTTGAGAATCCCTGCACTAGACAATGCTGCCTCATGCAAAATATTTGGTTAGCCTGTTCCAAAGTTACTAAACTGACTTGATGATAAGAAAAAACAAACAACAAACACATTTAGATCAGACTAGAACTTAATAAATTAGAGCATGAGCCATCGAATTACATGTAAATGCAGCATAGCACAGAACTGCATTTAGTAATGGGCGAAAAGGGATTAAAGAAACCTAATGACTATCTTTTCATGCTCAATTTTTATTTCAGTTTTATGCAACTGCATAAGTATAAATATTTTTGTTCAATATACAACAATTATGACATCCATAGGGAGTTTCTTAAAGAAAATAAGACTGCAAACACTTTATTGCACAGACCCTAACAAACTGGTTTTGTAAGCTGATAAATCTACAGCAGGAAGTCTACAAAGGAGCATGTCATAATCAACAATCACACAAAGATAGACCATCTAGTACACAGGTGAAAGGATCTCTAACAGCTCACTGGTAAGGTAAACACCAACAAACAGGTACTACATGAACACGAGCTTAAGCACTGTTACACTTCCAAAATGGCGGGGGGACGGGACCCAAAGAAACAAAACAAAAAAACCAACAACCCTTATTTGGCAGAAGTGATAATGCACTATACAAAATATACATGAAAGATACATTTGTAAACAAATAGCTAGATGTGTTTTAAAGGAAACAAGAGGACAGTTTAAAAATGCAAAAGACTATAAACCAGGAAATATCTCCCAGCCAGAAATGTCATGATCCCTAAGTGCATTAGTGTTTGGTTAGAACAACCGCCAAAGCACAGATATATACTGTAAATGCCGAGACCACTGTCTCTTCAAAACTATTTCCTCCGATTGTTGTATCATGTGAGCGCACAGAAAAAAAACATAAATGTAACAGCGCAATGTGAAAAATTAGGAGGACTTGTTGGCAATTTTATCTGTTAATCATAGACTCATTGGAATGAATCTAATCCCAACTAAACAGTGGGGGGAAAAAAATCAGCATACTAGTATGTACCTTCCAAATCTCCAAGCCAAATTTACACTGTGCTTTGAGGAAAAATTGTACAACTCTAGAAACAGAAAGAAATTCCAGAGGAAACTGATAGTAGATTGGCTCTTACATGGATATTTAACACAAATAAGCAAAAATACCATCTTATTGATGCCAATAATTTAAGAATACTCATCTGTGTGGATATTTCTGCAGTGCTCCTGTACATATTTCAAACTTTACCTTTTGTCCTTCAAAACAAACTAGATACCTCCACACTAAAACATCAGACAAATTCAACATGTTCCACAGTATACAAGATTTAAATAAGGCTTAGCAAAAGTAATAAGGACAGTCACATTCTAGCACCAAATAGCTCCAACGGGTCCCTTACAAAAATGCTGCTTTTTTAAATTACAGTATTTACTTTTTTTTTTTTTTTTGCATACAAATAAAGAGATCATGTTATGAAATGCCCGGAGCTACTCAATGCATTTAGAAATGAATGTGAAACCCAGGTATTACTTGCTAAAAACAGCAAGTTTATTCTACAACATAAGGCCCCAGCTATGTATTAAAATGTATCAGATGTCCTGATCTTCTATGAAGATATGATACTGAAATTACTTTTTTCATTTTTACCAGACTTGTCATATAAAAGAGAAAAAAGCTAAACTGCATGAAGCTAGTTACTTAAACCTACATACTATGATAACTGATATTTCTTAAATTCATTAAAAAACAGGGATGGGAATAGTATTGCAAGTCATTTGCTTCTACTTGTGCCTCACCTCTATAAAGTCCTGAATTTAAAAGAGTTAAAAGGGAACCAAGACAGGATTGCAGCAGAAACTAAGCACACATGCTTACAGTCTCAGCCTTGTCTGAAGTGAAGGTCCCAGGTACCCTCCCTAAAGACAAGATGAGAACATCTGTTTCACCAGATAATGCTACTCAACTAGGTGTAGTGTTAACGGGGGCTTTTCCCTTCACTATAACTATGCATATTCTAAATGAGAGGCAGACTGTCCACTGAGGAGATTCGGTTAGGTCTTACATTCAATCTGATGAAGCAGTTAGCCAGATACAGTACTATCAGAATCTATGGTTATTTAAAATATACATAAAAACTTACAATAAGCCACCATATTTTTTCTATTGTTTTTAACACCATATAGAATTTTTTATAAGTAAAAATGTGGCTTATTTTCTTTCCCTTTAAATCAGACTGTATTTGTGTGTGTTTATCCTAGGTCTGAGTTTCAGTAATCCTGCTTCATATTCGGTTATGGCATATAAGTGTCAAAGCAACTATCTTTAAAAAAAAGAAAAGGTAATAGTAAACAATGCAATCAGCAGCAACGTATATATGCTACATTCAAAACCAAACACGTCATGAGATATTTACAGAGAAAATCTTTTTCTCAACAACTCTCAACTGTAAAGGTACTTGTCTACAAATACTCTATGGTAACAGTTTTACCGGTTACATTTGGGAAGGCATTTTGAAAAAGGTCCTCTCTTTGTACACACTGCCACCTGCTGGCGTGGCATGAAAGCTTTGCCGTGTAAAGATACCACACAGTGCTGGTTTCAGAAGGTAGTCAAGACACATCAACAATTTTCAGCTAAAGTCTAAGTCATATCTGCCAAGTTTCTGCTATTGAGAAGACTTTTTGTGAGGACTGCTCCGTGAAGCATCCTTTCCTCGCCTCTGCCGCACTGAGTCTTTATCAGATGAAAGTGCATGAGGACGGTCAGGGGCGGTTACTAACCTGGGTAAATCTTTACCTACATTCTGTTTTTTTGCAGCAGGAGGCTGAGCTTGAATGGGATCTTTTCCCTTTACATCCACAGTGTTGTTAGCAGAGAGAGGCTTTTCTTGATTTCCAGGTTTACTCCCAAGGTTTGAAGTAGGATGAAGGGCTTCTACTGGGATAGCAGAGCTATGCAAGGTCAACAGTGAAACGCTCTTAGTGATTTCTCTTTTATCATCCCCTGTAGAAGAGGTGGCTTGCTTTTTCAGTTCCTTGCAGCTGGTGACAGGAAGCTCTGGTGAGCCTGTTTTAACGTTGGTTGAAGACACATCATTGTTTGCTGAAGACAAACGAGATGCTTGTTGCCTACATTCGGGGGAGTTGGGTGGACAATTCAGCTGCTTTGATGGAGCTACAGCTGAATGACAAGAACTCTGCACAGTGGAAGCTGATAAAAGCTTTGCTGTAATCTGCTTGTTCCCATCTGTTACGTATTTTTGATTAACTTGTGCCTTCCCTTTTGAATCTGAAGAAACTTTGCTAACTATTGCTGCCTTTTCTGCTATTTTCCCCCTGTCACAGTTAAGGAAAAGGCTGGGCTCCACTTTCCCATTGTCATTCTGAACGTAAAGTGCTTCAGTGCATTTTTGTCCTTCAGGTCTTTTGTCTGCAGCGATGGCCTGATTACCTGGACCCTTGTCTGCCAATTTGTTCAATAAGAGACAGTCTTTCACAGTGGAAGACTTTGGAGGCATGTTTTGCTTTTCACTTACATAGAGTTGCTTTTGATCAGCAGTCTCAATGAAGCCTGCTGTTTCCTGACTTAGAAAAAGCTTGGCGTTTTCTGGGCCTGCTGGTGCATGGCCATTACAAGAGGATTTAGGTTTGGTTTCAGGAGTGCTGCTATTGATTTGGATTGAAGGTGCAGACTTGTGGTCCAGACCCAGAGGCTTTTCTACCTGAACATGCTCATTGTTTAGTTTTCTCTGAGAAAGTGGAACAAAAGAAAGAGAATCCTGCACATTTTTATTGGCATGTTTCCCATCTTTCCGAGAGCCAGCAGAGGGCTGAAAAACGGTTCCTTTTATGTTTGCAGTGCACTGTTTTTGTGCAAATGTTAATTTGTCAGAGTGCTTAGATTTAGAGGAACAAGTTTCAGTTATTTGCCTGGATTTATTATTACTGCTTTCCATGTAGGCTGAACCAGTTTTGATTTGCTCTTGAACACCTAAAAGCACATGAGCATCTATTGTACAGTTTCTGTTTACAATCTCTCTTACAGAACGGGAATCTGAAGAGCTAAATTGCTGCCTAGGAATCAGGTTAGGTAGCTCTCTCTCCGTAGTTTGAAGCTGTATATTGCTAGACTGTTTCTGATCTTTCTTTCTCAAATCTTTGGAGTTCTCCTTCTGCACAGAGGAACACACGAATGATTTCTCACTTTTAGTATTAGACTCTACTGATTGTTGTACTGGACTTTTGGGCAAAGACGCTTCACTCTTTGAATCCATCACTTTCTGCTTGTTCATGTCTCTCTCTGCAGAAGTACCAACAGGGGTAATGTCATCTTTGGCAAATTGTTTTGGTAGATCTTTGCCATCTTTAGACTCCACCTTAGAGCCAGCTGGCAGCACTCTCATTCCATATGTTTGAAGGGGAATGGCAAAGTCAGCAGAATTTCTCTGAATGGTTTTGGAGTCGCTTGTTTTCAAAGCATCTGAGATAGATTTCTTCACAGATGAATCTGTGATCCCCTCGGCCTTCGCAGGGAAATATTCGCAATTTCTTTGTGCCTCTGTGTACTTGACAGGCAACTCCTTTCCGGTTTGCCTCTCTTTCTCTGCAGTTTTTTCAAGGGTGCCTTGAGCTGTGGAAGGTGTGGCAGATGCCAGGGCAGTGTAGAGACATTGATTTTGGACAGTGTATAACTTTGTCTCAGTCACATGGTCCTTCTGTTTTGAATGGAAAGCCTCTCTCTTTTGATCAGCTTCCCTGACAGAAATGTTGCATGTAGCACCTGGGCTGGAAATCTTTTTTCCTGTTTCTAGTTCTGCAGATATAGGCGTTGCTGGTGCATTTTGAAAACTCTTGATTGACTGTGAAAATTGGGGCTCTAGTAGATTAGATTTACTAGACTTTGAACGGGGTGACATCACTTCTTTCTGAGAGGATGTCTCCTCCTTTATACCATTGCACTGAGATGGCAGAGGCATGGAAGAGCCCACCTCATTGCTGGTGTTTTGACTTTCGGATAGCTGGCATGAAGGCAGTTCTGTCTTTGAAGCCTGTGGCCCAGACAGTAAGGCAATGTCTAAAGTGCCTTCAATTGGTTTCAAACAAGAAACCGATCTCCCTTCTAGTTTATACTCTGATGGACTTTTTCTGACAGGAGACTCAGTAGAAATCAGGGCAGATTTTTCCACACCAGTTTCCACTCGGCCATTCAAGGCTTTAAGAGGAACAAAAGAAACAGAGCTAATCTGAGCAGCATGCGCACTACTGATAAATGCTTTGCTATCAGCAACTGTAGCGGAATCCTGCTGAATATTGATGGGTCTGACTGTATTAAGTTGAAGGCATTCATGAACATTTGATGTCAGTTTGGGCTTTAATACTGGACAGAGACTGTCTTCTTTTTCTTCAAAGGACATTTTCTTTCTGAGATAATCAATATTTGCAAGCTTACCATCTAGTCTTTCAAATTTGACAAATTCTTTTGTTGGTGCATTTTTATCTGTGTTTTCTCCCTTTCCATTTAGCAGCCTGTCAGATGAGTGAGGTAGCACATCTTGCAATGTACACGGAGGGGAAATTCTTTTGAAGTCGTAAGAGAGATGACCGAGTTCATTAAGAGGAGGCCCATGACATGGCATGTGTGTCTCTAAAGGAACAGTCTCATTTGGTCTCATGTTTGCGTTCTTGTGAAGGGTGTCTTTGAGTATGCCACCTACTGATGGAGTCTCCAGAGCATTAATTTTAGTTTCAAAGTGATTTGATCTTTCCAAAGCCTTCTGAAATGTTTTTTTGTCTCTTTCTTCCAGTCTTAAGGTGGCAGGATTTTCTGATTCACCACTAGGTTCATGTATAGTGCTTGCTTTCTGCAGACAATCTTTTTTCTCAGCAAGATCTTGCTTTTTCATAACTATCTTGGCCTTTAATTTCTCTCGATCCAGCTCATCAATGGACTCTTGCCTACCCAACTTTCTGCAGACAGGGCGTTTCAGGCAGCCTTGCTCTGCTGGCCTGACTCGGGTGAGTGATGGCACATCACACACGTTCTCCTCCAGGCTCTGAAGAGTTACTTCTCTTTGGGACAATTCCCTTTTCACCTCTTCTTGAGTCACTTCCAGGCTGTGTTTGCGTGAACATAAGTGTTTCTTGTCACAACCATAAGAAGGCGCAAGTTTCTCTTCAGACTGGACCCTCTTTAGCAGCGGAGACCTGGGTGGCTCGGCACTCTTTGGCCTCACTATGTGTCTTACAATAGTTGGAGGGGAGTGCATCTTGCTGGGGAATGCCTGGGCAATTTTTGAATTTCCAATTGAATGCCCCAGTAAAGGTGATGGAGATCGCTGAGGGGATGGTGGCTGGGGTGTTGGAGAAGGGGTGCGTGCCAAAGGGGAGAGAGGAATGCTTCCAGCTGACTTGCGTCTTCCTGACCGGTATCTTTGTCCGCCAAGCTTTGGACCCAACCCGTGAAGAGTGCTGGGTCTTATGTGACCTGAGCCAGCTGGAGAATTGGGTGCACTTGAGCTAGGGGAGCTGCTCTGGGAGGAATTGGTACCTAAAAAAGAAAAATATAAAACTAGGAAAGTTCTTCAGCTCGTCTCTAGTAACTAATGCAGATGCAGCACACAAAAAACGTACTGATAAGCATTTGTTCTACCTGCCAAAGCCTTCCATGGTTTGGTAGGCTGCAAGTTACTGGACTGTAAAATAACATCTCTCTTATAACCATGTTTTTTCCCTTACATTTAAATTAGCAATTATTTTCCTACAGGTTAGAAGCTAATATCTTCTGCCATTTCAAAGAAAAGTTCCAAACTTTCAGATGGTTTAAACCTTCAGCAATGGAGAGTAAGCAACAACATTCATGTTTACAACTGCTAAAATCATGAGAACTAAAATGGGGCTGGGGCGGCTAAAACAATTTAGAAATCAGAACAAATGTGATGTTTAAAGACTCCTGTACCTCTAAGCCCACCCAGCTTTCCAATGGTAATCCACATTTATTATATCCTGCTGTAGTGGGGCACTTGCCCCGCTCCTGGAGAAAAGGAGTAAAAGCAGCCCTGGAGAGGGATGCAGCTGGGAAGCTGACTGAGAGGCAGCCACAACTGTTGCCACCTCAGTTAAGGCCCAGATGGCCCTGATAAGAGGGCTGTGGGCCAGGAGCTGAAGGAGTCTCTCTCCAGCCCTGGAGGGAGAAGGGCTAGCTGCCTGAGAGGAAGGTACCTGAAACTGGAGCAGTGCTGGGGAATAGGGCAAAGGGAGATGAGGAGCTTCAGCCTGGTAAACCCCCAGGCTGCAGGTTTTGTTGAAGGCCTATAAAAAGGTACTAGGGCTGCAGAGGTGCAGTCCAGGGTTAGGCAGAGGCAACTGGTCCGACCCCCTTGCCGATGATGAGTAGCCACTACAGATTGCAGTCTGCTCCAGTGAGCACAGGCTAGATGATTACTGGCAGTAGCCACTGAGGCAGGTGAGATTAGAGTGTTGGGGGTTCCCCTGGGAGGGGAGACAAGAGCGTTAGGGTACGAGCAAGGGGCAACACCCTGAAGTAAAAAGGCACCGAGGTCCAGGAGAGACTCAGGAGCCCTAAAGCAGATGAGAGACCTGCCATCAGGAGGCACTCTGGAGCTACAATGAGCTAATTCCCTGGATGACCAGCAGGAGGAGCTGCAATGGTGAGTCATCGCCCTGCTGCACCTACACACTGGTCCCATGCTCTAGCAATGCTTTTTCTAATACAATTTTAATTCCTTTATTAATAATATTCTCTCAACTAGTTTTAATTTTTCCATAGTTTTTCCAAAGTATAGCTTCTATACATTATGTATTCATTCATTAAGTTTTATTTTCTATTAATTTTAGATTTTAAAAAAACAAATAATAAAATTTCAGAGACAAACCTAGCACACAGTTTCCTTTTCAGTGCTTCTGTGCCATACTATAAAATCTTTGACTTAGTTTCATAGTTTTTCTTAATCCAAATGAAATCAAACTATTCAAAGTGTCTTGGATTTCACATAGGTGACTATTCTAATTGGAATTCAGTACAGACTAAGCTTTATGAAAGTGGCACATATTTCCATCTTCCTTAGTTTTCTCCATAACAACTCACCGGATGGGAAATCAGGAGTGGAGCGGTAGCTCGGGGTAGGAGACCTGGGAGACAAGCTGTGAGTTGGGGAGCCAGGCAAGCTCTCTCCTGATGAAAGGGATCGGTTCAGGCAGGAGAAACTTCGGCTTGTGTGAAGAAGTGGAGAGGGCTGCTTGGCCAGCTTTTTGAAGAGAGACCTCCTCCTAGCGTGAGAACGGGAGAAAATTCATTAGGAGAGACGCTGCCCAAATCATCATCCCAGCAGAGGCTCTTAATGCTGGCTTTTAATAACATCCCTGTTACCTCCTCAAAAGTGAATTGTACAAAACTGTAGACTTGCTAAGGCTTTAGAAAACATGATGAATTGCAGATAGATGGGATAGAAAATGTGACCACAATCTATCATCTCTAAAAATTACTCACCTCGCTTCCAGAGAAAGTTTGAGTTACATATAAATGAGTATAAAATTTGATACATTATTCCTTTGTTTCCCAACCAAAATGTATGGAATTGTTTAGTACCAGTATATGGGGGAGGGGGAACGGTGCCCTCCAGCCCCTCTTCAGGTTTTTACACTGTCTTCCTGTCTCCCTCTCCCTGGCTAATGCCCAAGGGAGTTCTTGGAGCAACCAAACAAAAGAAAAGTCCTCTCCCCTCTTTCCTCCCTTATGGGAGAAGGGAGTCCGTGGGAAAATAAAGGGAGGTAAGGGTGACTTGGAACTCAGGCAGGATGAAGCCACTTTCAATAGTGTTCTCTCAACCACTGGGCCACTGTCTGGGGTCTCACCTCCAGGGAGTAGCTCTCTGTTCTAAACCATCGATGATGGGTCTCTTTGGAAATACCCAAGTAGTCCAAAATGGCGGCCTTTACTTGTTTGTAGTCTATTGCCCTCTCTAAATGCAGACGACAAAAAGTTGCCTGGGCCAGACCCATCAAATATGGGGCCAGAATCAGAGTCCATTGTTTGCGGAGGGAGGAGTGAGGGTTCACTGGGCTGCTACCACCACCTTCTGGAACCTAACAAGGAAGGTTCAGGGTCATCGTCCAGCTTCATCTTGGTTAGCTTCACCGGTACTGGCAGGGGAACAGCCTTGCATGGCCTGCTGGGACTCCCTGGGGGCACAGAGATGGCACCATCTGTGCATCATCTTCTTTTGATACTGCTGTTGCTGTGCCAAGTTTCCTCAGCAGCTGCTTTTGTTGTATGGTCTGAATTTCCTGCTGGGTGTCCCACTGCTGCAGCAACTGCTGTTGGAATTGCTGTTGCTGCCGCATCTCTAAGCGCTTATACCACCGCTCCAGCTCCATCTTGAATGGAGCAGCTGAGTGCTATTTCCTCTAAGGCTTTTTTAGAACCCCTTGTATCAGGTGTGGTTCTGACTGCATTCTCCAACATTTGTGTGGGGCAGGAGTCCCAGTCCCCTCTTCAGGTCCTTATACTGTCTTCCTCCCCCTTTTATCCCACCCTCCCACCCCGGCAGACGCCGAAGGGATTCTTAGAGCAAACAAACAAAAGAAAAGTCCTCTCTTCTTTTCTCCCTCATGGGAGAGGGGAGTACATGGGAACATAAAAGAAGGTAAGAGTGAGCTGGAACTCAGGTAGTCTTCCTGGATCAGCTCTTTTATACATGATTTATTCATTCATTCATTCAAGTTTTATTTTCTATTAATTTTAGATTTTAAAAAAACGAACAATGGGCTTGCTCCAAACGGGGTCTCCTTTCAGCACCTCCTCATGGGGGCATTGCTCTGAGGCTGGGTCTTGCAGCTTTGAGAGAGGTGAGGCATGCTGCTGTTTACCTCTTGGCAAGCCTATCTCTGCTATCAGAGGCAGGGCAGCCCTCTTCCTGTTGACTGCCCCTTCCTGTGGCCGATTTTCCCTCTGAAACTCTACACCCAGTCACCCACTCTTGCCCCAGGTAGAAGAGGCCTTGCAGGACAGACCCAGAGGAGTTTGCTAGTCTCCTCTTTGCCAGTATGAGGGCATGTCCCTTCCCAGCAAGCAATATGTCTGGAGCTGTAAAAGATACACAACAAGACAACCCTAGTCTCACAGAGGTTATTTAAAACAAAGATGCACTGGAAGACCCAAAAGAGGTGGCAACCACAGTTATTCTCTCTTTCGTTTCTGTGCCTTGCAGCAACAGTGCATCTTCAGGAAGGATTTAAATAAGGATGTGGGGGGGCATCCTGGCATAATAGGATGGGGAGGCTGTTTCATGAGCATGGGATACTATGGATGAAGGTAAAAAGACAGGCGAGGGAGGTGGAAGAGAAAGCAATGGTGTAACGATGATTTTTAGATGTGGTTATACATACATCCTACACACACATGCAAAAACAATATATTTGTCATAAACAAAACTACTACTTACCTTTCTAGACTCTCTTTCTTTTTGGTTTTCTTACTGCGTCTAACCATTCGGCTCCTGTAGCTATTCCTCCTGGCCGGGCCTGTTTTGATTGACGTGTTCTCAAAGGGAGTTGTAGTAATTGACACTTTGTTTCCACTCTGCCAAAATGATTAGAATGTTTCAGAGTGAATAATACAGAGCCATTTTCCTGTCACCTGGAAGTTCCATTACACCACAAATGCAACAAAACACAACTCCAACTTGGGAGTAGGAGCTGACAACATATGCAAGCAGACTATACACTTATCATAGAATCATAGACTATCAGGGTTGGAAGGGACCTCAGGAGATCATCTAGTCCAACCCCCTACTCAAAGCAGGACCAATCTCCAACTAAATCATCCAACAGATTTTTGCCCCAATCCCTAAAAGGCCCCCTCAAAGTCTGAACTCACAATCCTGTGTTTAGCAGGCCAATGCTCAAACCACTGAGCTATGCCTCCCCCATCTTATGACTAAGTCATGTTGTAGGGACTAATCACAAGGAACCAAAATGCACACAAATTGGCTGGTTACCATATTTACCACTTACACATTCAAATCAGGTGCCTGCTATTAAATGTGAGCACAGACAATTCTCAGTCAAGCTTTTGTGAAGGTGGTCACAGTGAGGGACACAAAGTTTATACATTTCCTTCATGCCCAGACCCATAATTTTCAGATCTAGTGTAGATTTTTAAATTATTTTAATTAGTTGAAGGAGATCATGGGGTTGGCCAAAATCGCAATTTATGAAAGAATTTAAATAAAATTTTGTAGACTCCTCTCCCACACCCATTTTCCCATTACAATAATACAGCTGTCATTATATATTGAATGAACTACTTCAGTGAACAATCTCTCTCTCAAGAAACCAGTCATTGCAGCTGTGAAGATGAGCTAGAGAACCGACCTCCATGCCAGCCCCATACAAGTAGCAGCAACGACATTTATACATGTTTGCTGTTTACACAAATGAGGACTTGGTTATTTTAAGCTAAAAGCTCTCTGCATTGTTTAACTGAACTGCCATGGGCTGTCCCATAATTCCATTCACATAGAAGCCTGACTGAAAAATAAATAAATACCTATAGTTCTATGTCAATAACAAAACCACTCACCAAGAATAGTATAGCATCAGGATAAAGTTTTCCTTTGTAACAAGACTGTGATGATAAATCGGTAATTCCAGGTCTGTTTTTTTGGATGAACTGCATCATCGCATGCTGAATTTCAGAATATTGTAAATACCATCAGCTAATCATTTATTCTTTCCTTTCTGTCATTGTTACTAGTTTTAAAAATGCTACTTTGGCTAATAAAAACTCAAATTTACATTAATTCTTTGGACAAGGAACACACATACAAAGAAGAGTGAGAAACCTAGTATAGAAAATTGGTTAATTATTTAACCAGTGGGGGTTCTATAACATATCCTCACATAATATATTAATTTGAGAATTCCTCTGGTTTCAGAGAGGAGAAAAAATAATTTCTGAGCAAAATATATATTTTGACCTTTTTTATTATCTCTATATTCTGTTACAAATGTGTGGCTTCCTAATCCACTTTTATGACTATTTATTTTAACAGGTGAAGTTGCTCAGACACCACCAGGAAATTGTTAATAATGTAGGAAGCAAATGTACTGATGTCTAAAATAATGCTGACCTACTTTTAGTCTGTGCTGCAAATATTATAGAAGAGCTGCAATATAATGAGCTACAGTGGAGCAATGCGTAAGAGAATATTGAACTCTGAAAAAATGAACCAGGCTGTAAAGCCTCCAAGGAAAAACAAACATCAAATGATCTAATAAGGTAAGTCCTGGTATGCCCTTGCAGAACCCCAATGGAGCCATGTACAGGTACAAGGATCTGTCTACGTAGATCCATTTGCAGGATCAGGGCCTTCGAAGCTCAGTTGCCTTCCTCCTTTTGAGACCTCTGGAATTTGAGACTTCATGGTCCCTATTCTTCTCTCTTTATCTTAAAGAACAGGAGAACTATTTAATTTAATTCTTTTCTTTTGGAATTTTCTCTATCGATTCCATTCTAAAACGGGCATGCTCTAAACAAAGTTACCACCTATAGCCTGAAATGCACAAAATAATCCCTGCTATGAACCAAAAGAAAGTGTAATTAAGGACATTAAAGGAACTATGCTTTCCTATTTCTCCACTAAATGTTATCCTCACTTTTGGAAAGAGAATGGAATGCTTAATTTGGACATGTCAGTACCCTGAACATACTCCTAGCTACCAGCTACATCAATAGCAGTGTCAAGCACTAGCACAGAAATGGAAGGCTTGGTTGTGCTTATGGATTCAGTGTCTTCTTTCCAGATTTGTCCAGCTATCAGTTTAGGATCTGTCCAAGCACTAAATAAATTTTCTGATAACAACTAAACTTTGAAGGAAAGGGATATGTAAATCAGACAGGTAGGGTGTAAAATATGAACTAAGATACAATGGTCTAAAAAAGTAATACTGTACCTTTAACAACAGCTCTATGACTTCAGTATGAACAAGACCATGAACTGGCTCTCCATTGATATGTGTGATCAGATCCCCAGCCTTTAGGCCCGCTTGATAAGCTGGGCTTCCTTCTTCAACATTCTGGAGGTTAGGAAAAAAGAGAAGAGTTCTTTGAACAAAGCAGGATTATAATAATTCTCATTCTTTGGAACAGTGCTCTGTTTCAATGAACTGCTACTCCGAAACCTATAATTATCTGCAAACAGACTTTTGACTTTCAAACAGTAAACTACACTGAAAAGGCCTGATGGCTTAATGTGATATCTGAAAAAGGAATTCAGACAGTCTATTCCATCTTTAAGAATTTATTTGTGTCTAAGTTATACAGCTCACATTGATGCAAAACCCACTGAAATCTTTCCATTGACTCCAATGGGCTTTTGGATCAGGTCCATTATTCTTGTCATGAGAAAAAAAGTAAGTGATTCGCTCACTAAAGCTGAAAATGCAGATGTGGAACCAGATTTTGAATACCCCAAAGTTTACGGATGTGCAAATGTGAGATATCTGGTTGAAACCATAATAAAGATAGTGATTATCTGCATATTCAGATCCAGACTCTAGTTTCTATACATGCCTCCTTCCTCCACTCAAAAAAAAAAGTTCAGGAAGGTTCATATCTGGGATTTTCGCATGGACAGTGCAACATCAAAGCACGGAATACAAATGGTCTGATACAGAAACTTTGTGAAGAGGGTGCTGCTGCATCAATACTCTGGATATTTTCAAAGTTAAATACTGCCGTCATTGAAAATAAAGCATCAGACTACAAGCGTCATCTAAATTAAAAACTTCCTGCAAAATTACATTAAAAAAATCTTTTAGTTATTTATATTTGTAGAATAAAAAGAAATCAATTTCCAAGAAAACGAATGTATGGCAATCAATAAAGAGCAACCAATCAATAAAGAGCAATCCCATCCTCTGACCTAGCTCAGTAGTGACCACAACAGAATATATAACCCAAGAATAATTATTTAATAAATCAGTTAGTCTTTTTTCCTATTCATAAGATGTCACATGAACAGGTAATAAAATCCACAGATTAATTCATTTTTCAAAATTATTTGCAGACTTCTACAGTAAATATTCTTCTTTAAATTATTCTAATTGTGACTATTAAAATCAACTATATAATTTGTACTTCGACACTTAAATTAATTACATATGTAATTAACTTATGTAACTAATACATCTCAAGCAACTAACATACAAATAAATTGCCAAAACAGCATGAATTTTGAACTGTATACCGAATTGTCATAAATATAATTCATTTAGCAATTCACACTATGTTGATTCAGTACAGAACTCTTTCAGCCAGAGAACAAAATCAGTATCATGTGGCTTATGAAACTAACCAACACAGCACAAGTTGCAAAATTTATAACTAAATATATAGTTTGAAAATCATTTCAATATTCAAACATTCTAATTAAATGGTGGCCTTTGCAAGAGGACAAATGTCACCCTAAGAAAATAATTTTCCAGACTGCCACCCTTTAAATAATGACTGCATACAAGTGGACACCCCATCTGTGAGATACAATCTGATGCAGTTTGAAAAGGCTCTTAGCTGCAAATATATCAACTTCAAAATTCTGTCGCGAGAAATGTTGAGGAAACTTGTTCTTACCCAAACAATATGGTGCACTGTGTAGATATCACTGTCACCCACATAGACCCTGATTGCTCGGATGGTGAAGCCATACTTTTTTCCTGAACTGTGAATTAATATAGGTTGATGTGGGGTTGCAGAAGCAATTGAGGAATCACGGCTAGGGGAGGAATCTCTGGAGGATGAAAGGTCTGAAGAAAGGGAATGTGGAGACATAGGACTTCCCAAAGGAGAAACGCCAAACACATCTGGAACAGATGAACTTCCTGTTAGAGCACATTCCAATTGTACAGAAACATACACAGATCGAAACAATGACAATTTTAACCTCAGTAAACTGGATAAAGATTTATAGCATAAAAAGCAACTAATTTAATGATGCCTGAATTGTTAAGAACACAAAACTTCACTTTCATGATCAACATTAAAATGACACTGGAAAGATATTTTCAAAATATTTATAAACTCCACATTTTATTTAGTCTTTATAACTCCTCATCAGAAACTTGAAATGACAATCTACTCTTGAAACAGATTTTTTTCTTCCACTACGTGCACTGTTTTTTCTTCCACTACGTGCTCATCAACTCCTCTAATTCTCATGGTGTAAACTGTTCTTTCGTTAAATGGAAAAAGTTGATCAAAGACTGTTTTGAAAAACCAAGTCTCCAATCTATTTCCCAACAGACGCAGAAGGAATGCCATGAACTTTTCTACTAAATATATAACACAGACTTGTAGGCCCCAAAATAATAGAACTGTCCACTAGCAAAAAAAGACAGTTTTCATGTAGTTGGATTTTGGGTAACTTTTCTGATAATTCCAATTTAAATTTTGTAATGAATACTGTAATAAAAACTATTAATTTTAGTTCCTATTTAAAAGAATAACTTGACATTGTCATGGAAAACTACTATTACTTTTGTCCTGCTAGTTTAAGTCAGGCCACATATTTATGTTTGCCGGTATAGCAATGATGTTTAGAGATGCACCTGCTTGGCCACAATTCTATACTGATAAAAGCCCTAGTGTAGATGTAGTTATACTGGGATAAAAGTGCTTTTCCCGGCATAGATTATTTCACTCATGAACTTGTACAAGCTTTAAAAATACTTTTTTTGCCAGTATAAGCTGCATCCACACTAGGAGGATTTTGTTTTTATAGCTACACTGACAAAAATTTTAAGTACATTATGCCTAAACTCTGATTACAATGTGATTTCATAGAGCCATATTCAACTTAAAAGAAAAGAAAAGCTTGGTTTAATGCTTCTGAGTGGTAAAAAAATCAACCTGCACCATCTTTGAATTATTAAACCTCTTTTCTGATGGGGTTACAGGATGCCCAACATACAACTATGGCGCAACTGGATTCACAGCACTGAGTGCTAATTGGATGTGTAAATTACCCAGTCATCTGCCTCTCAGCCTGCTGTAACATCTAATCTAATGTGCCCCAAAAGTGTGGATTACAGTCGTTTCTCCAAAAGAAAATCTGAAACACAGGACAAACTCTAGACTTACTGGTAAAGGATTCCTCAGGAACATATATACAACATAACATATATAAAAATCCTATTTGGGAGAGGCAGCACATACAAGGAATAAGCAAGGAATTACCTATCAGGCACTCCTGATTTTTAACCCCAGCCCTGACACAGACCTGGGTTTATCATACTATCTGTATCTGTTTCGCCATCTGTAAAATAAGGACACTTTCTCTTCCCTCACAGCTATGGTAAAAGGATTAATTGTTGTTAATATTTGCACAGCCCTACAAATGCTAAGTATTCTTTCTATTGCCAGTGGGTTGGCCTGCAGGCATTCAAGAACAGGCAAATGCTCTTCAGACTTTTTATCTGATTTCCTTCTCATTTGACACTATCCGTAGGTAGCAAGTGGGTGGTGCAGTAGACAGAAAAGGATACACTGCTCCTTTAGTTGTGTAGTAAGTACGGAGAGAAGAAATTGAGTGATGCATGGGAACCCTTTGCAGTGAGAGTGGGTGGATTGGCGCTTGTCTCTCCTCAGCATTTCTATGCAAGTGTAGCGTTATTGTATGTGCTCTTTTCCACTGTGGTTCTTGGAAGGGATGGAAGTTCAGTGTTTTATTCACGCCCCTTGCCTGACTATGAGAGCATCTTTCCGCCCCCCTTTAGAAGACAAAGCATAACTATGTACACAACTTCCACTAGCTTGATGACTTAGGGCCCCATCTCTTCATTTGCACAGCAAGTCAATGGGGTTGGTTACCAGACTAACAAATATTCAAATATCATGCTTGATATATGGGTCTGGAATGGACAGGTGTCCAGTCTGAAAAGCTGAGATCCAGCCCTGTTTATGAAAATCTTCCCCTCAAGGTACAGGATGCTTCAATCTTGAATTTAGTTCCTTTTATACAGAGAGGACCCAACAATGACATTTTAATCTGGATTCTGCACTCTCGACAAGTTTAGGGAGCTTCAGATCAGGTTTTACTTTTACTCTAGTATGAAGACAAAATATATATGTTTATAAAAAAGAAATTAATTCTTTCTTCCTGGAGCATGAGGGAAGGCAAAAAAGATCTAAACATGGAGTGCTCCACACAGTGATCCATGGGAATAACCATAGGCTTGTAGGTAAACAAGGGAAACAAAGACAAGTCCATTTTGGACTCAAGAAATCTTCTATTTAGATCATGTTCCACATAGATTATGCACAAGTCACAAAATTTCATACTAAATAGATTTATTTCTACCTCCTGGTATCATGAGGGACAGAGCACTGGCAGACAGGGACTTTGTGACTTTTCCAGATATTTTCTTTTTCTCTGTGCTTTCTAATCGCTGACGAGCCATATGAGAAGCAGGTTCACTGGATGGCTTTGAGGAATTATCTGTACTGTCCACACTCTCGTTTCTTCCGTTTATCTGATCTAAGTGCTCTGAAAAACTGCCAACTGTACAAAGAAGAAGGGATAAACACATTGAGGGAAACTGGGGGCCAGGGAGAGGAAAACAATACAATCGCAAGACGGGAATATGTATTTTAGTCCACAAGTTTGCACAATATTACAGGTAAAATAAAAACGACTGAAAAGAATTACAGGTTTTACAAAGGTTAAGAGGGCAAGGTGATGTAATAGTAGCTGACATGGTTTTACATCGCTCACATAATTAATCTTCAGCATTTTGGTATCACTGACAGGTGAGAGACAACTTTTATGACTTAACTATGCACTTATTCTGTATGTAGAACTCTCACTAAGGTCAATGGGAGATTTGAGTGTGGGTTTACTGTAGCATCCAGCCTTATCAGCTCTTCTAACAATAAATGAAAACACCCCCTGTGAAAGCACTGAAGTACAAGGAGGATTCCCCTTCTAAGTTTTGGGTGTTTGGTGGGGGAGGAAGGGTGATTTCTGTGCCTAGTACCACAAACGTAAGTATGGAGAGTATGGTAGTTGGTAATTTAAGACTCAGAAGCACAATGATGTACTTTGTTATTTATGCTAAAATGATACCATCTCAGACACTACTGATTGTGGAAGGAGAAGAACACCACTTAAAATAATAAAAATGGAGAAAAATCTTACACCAGCTGATCTACCTACAAAGAACCTGTTGAAATGTACAGTGATGGATGCAGGAGAGTTCTGCAACCTTACGGGATGGGCACACTGAAAAGCTTAGCCATTTCATTTAAGCGGATAGCAGTAAGAACTCAGCAATTTCACAGATCAAAGAACATCCCTGCTACTGGCACTTTGTACAGCAAATAAAAATATATTCTCTAATTTAACTGACACTTGCAGATCTTAAAGTAACAATAAAACCCCAAGCAAACAGCTTGAATTATGCCTGGTATTGGTCTGTATATTGCCACCAACCACACATTCACAAAATCTTATTTTAACTTCTATGATCTAGAACTCCTGAACCTGCATTACAAGGAAAAGGAGCTGGCAAAGGAATGTTCATACAAAGTAAGAAAACCCCACACAGAACAGAGCTGATGCAGATAAATTGTGAATTTGTTGTGGATAGTTTGATTGCATGTAGAAGGACGACACCAGATTGGAGAAACTCTAGCAGCGAGCTAAGGGGAAGGTGGAAAAGTCTCAGCAGCAAGAATATACAGTATGCTCCAGGATTCTGGTGACAAATAGAAAGAGGGAGATAAGATAGTAGTTGAAGAGGTAGATGGGTGGGAGGGGGTCTACCGGCCTTAACTTATTATAGTGCAGGGGACAGAGAAGACCCCTACCTGACAATGTTGAGCTGCTGATGGTACTGGCTGGAGTGGTGACCTCAGGCTCATCTTGAGCAGGCTCCTCATTTAAAGAAGGAGCTTTTTCTTGCTCTTCCTGGGATCCTCCTGAGCAAGTGGTTTCATCTTGATCCCCCTCAGATGATATGGCCAATTTTGGAAGCAAACCTGAACTGTGCCGCTGCCTGGTACTTTCAGTATCAGAGGAGTTAGATGTAGATAGCTGTTGCCTGGTTTTAAAACAGCATTTACACAAATTGTGTTTAATGATACTTTTTAAATGAAAGCCAATCGTAGTGGAACTGACTGGCTACAAAGCAATCACTAATGGCTGTTAACCTGAATTTGAACTCTCTTCGACAGTTCTTTCTACTTACCGTTCAGAATATTCTGAACTCCAGCTTAAAGATTCCACAGATGGCAATGTCACATTTTTTGTTTTGTCTCCTGTATCTTCCTTTTCTTCACCTTGATTTCGAGTTATTCGATCTATGCTACTAAAAACCTATTGCAGAAAAAAACTGTATCATGAACACACATTTGAGACAAAGCGATTTTCAGGAAAACACATGTAATGCAGGGCTCTGGATGCACTAAATGCTTATGCAGTGTCCTGGAGTTTAAAAGGACTGAGATGGTTTAGGTTTAAATTATAGGAGTTTGTGTTCTTGAAATACTTTTCAATTTTATTTTCTTGGTTCCTCAGCTACAGGGTCAAGAATAACATCTTTTAGTTATGAATTCATCAGCTTTCTCTCACCACTTCACTGTGTGAACTCCAAGTTTGCAAACAAAATCCATAAATGCTCTTGGGCTTTTAGATCATAGAATCAGTGCACGTTCTTAGATGACTTCTTAACCATAAAGTCAATCAAAAAGAACAACCACCCAAACTAGTGTTTCAGTGGCCACTAACCTGCGGTGAGAAGCAGAAAAATGAATTGCAATTGACTGTGAAGATGAGAATAAATTACCTGGCTAAAAGTTAGAAAAATAAATTCTGGTCATAAAATGTCAGTTCAGCTGACAAACTGCATACAGAAACTGTCAGCTGTTTGCTCTTCAGTCTCTAAGCCACTGCTAGAGATACAAACAATAATATAATGGCAAGTTTTAAGATATCAAGCTATTTTTGTAGGGTCACTGCTTACAAAAGGATAAAAAACCTCCAAAGAGGAGGTTAAGAACTTTGAATCATTCCTCCCTCTTTGACTTGGGTTCATGCTGCGAAGTCAGGATAGAGTTCACATACCACGCAAGACCTGCAATGAGACTACCACCTTCAACTCC
Source organism: Dermatemys mawii (assembly GCA_007922305.1). Taxonomy (NCBI): domain Eukaryota; kingdom Metazoa; phylum Chordata; order Testudines; family Dermatemydidae; genus Dermatemys; species Dermatemys mawii. The sequence continues at coordinate 14,812,172 of ML677342.1, forward strand.
TCCATTCTAGCATGGTCTCTGTAGTATAGGGGAATGGTATTATGGAGTGTACATTTATGAAAATATAAAACAGGATGAATGGATTACAAATGTAACCTTTCCTTTCCTTCACTGGCTTTGGATTTTAACTAAATATTTTGAGGGAAAACATACCAGTATCTGAAGAAGGTGCACAGTAAATGTCTACTAATGAAAGCTTTTGAAACTCAGTGCTAACTACCCTTTAGGATAAAAACCCATTATAAGACATTTGATTCTCTAATCATTTATTGTCTCCTGTTTTTTCTAGCAAAACATCTCCAAAGTCTGTCTGCTTTCCAACTGCTAACTTTTGTCCAGATCCTAATCATCTTTCATTTGACTCTCTGAATCTCCTCTCTGAATTCCCAAGTTTGCCCCCTGTTCAGGCCATCCAAAATGTTCCACAAAAATCTATATAACTCACACAAAAAAATTGTGGAACAAAATGTGCTAACCAGTCCCAATGAATCATTTTCTATTACATTCTCTAAAGTTTTAGCATTTTCACAGAGGCTGTACTAAATTTTGATTTGAACTCTACTGGTTTCATCCCTATTAAATTCCACAGGATTATTCAACAGGGGAATAACGTACCACAGACTCACTGCTGGCCCTTTCCAAACCCCACAAAAGTCACTCAGTGCGTATGTAAACAAACGTATACAAATACTTTACTTACCTTTGAAAATCTATGTGAACATGAGGAAAACTGCCTTATTTCCAGATTGAAGTCTTCATCATTTGTGTCATCCTCCTCTTCAGTTTCCATATGGTGGTATTTCTCAGAACGAGCTACAAACAAGGGGAAAAAAATTATTTAAACTTATCATGAAGTGCCAGATTCCAAGGCTTAATGTTAATTAAAAGAGTAATTATATTTTTTAAAATTAGTTTTCCTGAAATGTCAGATTGGCAGTCAGATGCTGCAGCTTCCACTGGTTCTAACAAACAGGATTTTCAACCCACGCTGAGAAAAACTAAAAATCAAAGACTATTATTAGTAAAATTCCCCCAAAATGCAAACATCTTTGTACAATACATACTGTCAAAATAACTTGTGTCATCCTCTGATTCCAGCTGTGGAATGAATTCTGCTTTCTGTCTCAGCAGACTATTCCAGTCTAAGCTACGAAAGAACTGGTGTTGCTTTACTTCATATGCGCCACCTGGGGGAGCCAGAGAAAAACATGTGGGTGATTTCTAAACAAAAATACTTCAGTAAATACAGAGCTAAATCCTTGGTAAAAGAAAATGTTAATTAACATAGAGAGGTACAATCACCATTTCAGACTGGCATGTCGAAGTCTAGCCAACTAGCTGCATAATAATGGATAAATATATTTCTTCAGCATCCTTTTGTTCAGTGAGATATTTGTGCCATTGTGTTGGCATTGCTATTGTTCTGTGAACATGTCAATCAAAAACTTGTTTTTTAAGGAGTTTAATTAGTATATATCAAACACATATTAGGCTGAAACCCGAGATTCAGTGTTGTTAGCCAAGATGTATATCTCTTCAATACAAAAGTTCATTATTAAGAATTCTGCTTGATATTTATGGGATGGTAATATGCAGTTTTACTGGAATTTAACTTTCTATGGATGTGCACTTATTATAAAGTGTTTTAACTATTGAAATAAATTCATCTATTTCTGATCAAAAACATCCATAAAACCTCCATGGATTATTTGGAGTTTGTGCCTTTTCTCATGATAACCTGCTGACCACCATAACAGAAAAACGAATTTGAAAACAAAATGGAAAAGTGACAGCAAGCTCTTTACACAACCTACTTTACAACAAAGGGTAACTATGAGAAGTGCTGCAATCAGTTAGAACTTCAAAAGAATCAATCACTTTAGCAATTTTCAAACAAACACGTCAAATTAAAAAAAACAAATCTGAAACACACAACTGAAAAATAACCCGCAGAAATTTATGAGCAACTTTTCTTTTTTCAGTTCATCATTTATTACAATTTGTTATGTAGTCTGTAAACCTTTTCAGTTTACGATTTTGTTGAGAATTTGAGCAGTATGATGTGGAAATATTGAAACTGTAGGGAATAATGAAAGTATCATTTTACAGGCTCACCAGCATTAATGCATGCAATGATGCTAAAACCAAGTAAAATCCTGACACATTTGTTGGGTTTGCAGTATTACGCTGTATACTACACAATACAAATTCTGATATTGCTGTACTGTAACATTATATAAAGTGTAATATTCTTGCAACCTAGAATACCTTCCTAAAAAAATAACAGACACTATTCTTTTTAAAGTAATTGAAAAGAGCTAACAAATCTAGCATACAATATTTGTCTACATAATCTTCTAGGCTCAAGAATAGCCTTCAACAGGCATTTTAACCAAATTATGCATTGTTCTTAGCGGCAGAAAAAAATATATTAGGAGAAACAGTTTTTCAAAACAGGTTTTTAAATAGTTTTTCTTGAACTTGTCTTTTTTTCTAATATACTGGGGCTTCAAAAGATTCCCCTCCTTCCAGTATTTTGGGCATGAGATGGGGTTCTCTAAACAGAATCTAGCAAGCTGACTGTGAAAAAAGGGGTCTGCAGGAAGAATACACACCGTATGCTTGTTTGAGTCTGGGATGGGGAAGAGAGATAGAAGAAACAATACAACTCCAGCTTCTTGTTATTTAAGTTAGGGTGTCTGTCTCTTTTTAAAAAGAGTTTAGCCCAAAACACTGTTTCATGAAAAGTTAAAAAAAGATCTAAAATAAATAAAACAACAAAAACAAAACAGGTCTAATGGCAAGAAACTAGTCCAGATAGTCCAAAAAGGGAAATGCAACAGTAGAATCTGGGTTGTTTTTTGTTTTTAAAATTGCAATGGCAAGAGTACAATGATTTAACTCCAACACTGATCTTGAAGCTAGGTGATTATTTTATGCCACATTTTAGTATTAATACGTTCTGCTTATATTTCTGTTATTTCTCCTTCTTCTATGGAAGTGTTTTAGAAAATCTATTCATTTCCTTACAACCTGACCAAGCCACTCCAGTCTCCTGAGTAAATATGCAATTATATATTTTCATGGAGCATTATTCAGTCAGCTAAATATGTATTATATACACAAGGCTGTCATTTGAAATGTGTGGCAGAGAAGTATTTTCCAGTGCCCCTATGGGACCCATCACATTGCAGCCGCTATTTTTGTGAGCTGCTTTTGACATTTTAAAAGCTTTGCTTTAGTTTTTTAATACCCCTCTGAGCTTCAAAGCAGCTGCAGGATTCCCCTTCTCAGATTGTCAACTCTTAAGAGACCAAAAACAGTTGAAGAAATAAACTAGTAAATAAATTGAGCAGATGTTACATTTGGAGGCACTGACCATTACCGCACGAGAGAATTTGTGTACGTATGTGTGTGTGCTTGTGTGTGTGCGCGTTGGGGGAGGGGACAGACACTCTACAAATGATTCAGTCTCTCACTCATAGAATAGCAGCTTTGGCATGAACACTACATGAATTATGAAGGATCAGGTGATAAAGTAACGGGGTCTACAATGAATATATTATAAAAACCTTTCACCAAGTGCTGAGCTAGCTCTGGCTCTTCAGACATTTGCTTACAGTAATGCCCTATGTAGGAGATGGTACAAAACTGTGCTGCCTCAGGAGAAGCCCTGGGAAGGAACTGTGATAATCACCTTGCTTGTGGGGCTGTGATATGGGGAAGAGAAGAGAGTAATTTGATATAGCTCTCTCCTGGATGCTGCATACTGTACGCTAACAAGTGCATTGAAGGTGGGGGGGAGGAGGAGTTGGAACCAAAGTTCTGACCCCTCCCTGCCCACCTATTTTGGGTCATGTGGCTTCTCTTCCTGCTCCTACTTCACCTCTCCCCGCATGACCACCCACGATCTGGGGAACTGTAATGTGGCCACAAAGGCACTGTGGATGGGTCACCCCTGCCTGGCTCTGTTACAGATGGTCAGAATGTGTCCTTACCATTCAACTGAAAATGACAGTCCATATTTTAAAATTATATCTGTAAAAATACACATCACTGAACAGTTTAAAACTCTGGACAATGGACCCAGCTTCTCCAACAATTTTGTGACTCCTGCCCCTCCCCAAACTTACAATTCCCCAAAAAAGTCCATTTGTAGGTGAGCTAACAAACACATTCAGATTGCAATGTGGACTGCCGCATTATGGGCTTATGCAGGTCTATCTGCAGTTGACTTCACAGGTCAGCCTCTTTACCCAGATTGGTTTGGGAGTGGCACTGATTAGAGATAGAATGCCCACAGCACAGTAGGCAGCAGCTTATCTTCATAGATTCTAAGACAAGACAGGATAATTGTGATCATCTAATCTGACCTCCTTTACAGCTATAAAACTCCCCCAAAATAATTCCTAAAGCAGATCTTTTAGGGAAATATCCCATCTTGATTTTAAAATTGTCAGTGACGGAGAATTCCTCACTGCTCTCCATTTATTTCCTTAACTTCTCATGATTTTCATTGTATTCTTTTTTGTACTGAGGCAGTAACATTGAATAAGAGTAATAAGACAGTTCATGATCCAATCTCAGGCAGTCATTTTTGAGTAATTAGTTCAAGTAGCAATCATATGCCCTGAAGCCAGTGGGGTCTCATTGGTCAGGTCATGGTATTTGTGGCACATGGAGTGGCTCTTGAATGTTGATTCACCGCTCTGTATTTCAGAAACTAAGTTATTTAACAGTCTGCATTTTCATGAGGTTAACAATTCCATGCACTAGATAGACTATCTTCAAGAAAAGTTTATCTTTTATTTATTGAAACAAGATAAGAGGAGAGGAGAGAACAGTTGTATAAGATAAGAACTGTATAAGATGACAACTGCACGGATATATTTTCCCCTACAGTATTACTGCTCTGAATCAGCAAAAGAGAAATCGAATCAGCAAAACACACTCGTGCGCCAATGAATTCGCATCATGTTGTACACATGCACAGATGTTTCCTGAGCAAAACAAAAAAGCAAAAAAAAGCCTCGACATGTTCAACAAGAATGCTATTTCTAGCACAAGCAAAATTTAAAATCCTGCCCCCTAACCTGTTCCCAGCCTCTCCAGAGGGTTTTGTCGGAGCAGTAGAGTAATCAGATCCTGGGTATCGGGAGGTGGGGCTTCATCCTTTTCGGGCCAGTTGATCTCATCTAGTATGAAAGAAATATGTTCATGAATTTATTTTAGTCCATTCCAATACCATAAAGAATGCTGGGTATCCACTGGTCAGTTTAGTCAAAATGAAACAGACCTTTCCTACCCAGCATATTAGTCAAGTTGTTTTTTGTTACATGTTAATTGCTTTCAAACATAACAAAATCTGCACCTATTCTTCAAAACTCAGATATTTAATCATCACTCATCTTATTTGCAACAAAGTGTGATTTAAACAGCTCTGAATAACAAACAGCGGAAATGATTATTGTGTTTACAAAATATTTGTGCTTAGCACTGCTATGCTGTTCTTCCCTTGAAAGATTGTTATGGTTTAAATTCTAGTTCTGTTCCTTGGCAACTGCTGATAAGATGGACACATCATCTGGCCTGATCCTACAACCATTGCTCACATTTGTAACCCTTACTCATGCTAGTCATTTCACTGAAGTCATTACTCACATGAGTGAAGGCTGTATGATTGGCCCTTTTGGTTTGGAGCACAGGTGCTGGCATCTAATTTCCCCTGGGGGTGCTCAATCCCTGATCAGCCCAAGGCCCTGCCTCAACTCCACCCCTTCCCCCAAATTCCACCCTGCCTCTTCCCATCCCACCTCTTTCCACCCCTTCCACCAATCACTCCCCATCCCCACTCCTCTCCCTCCCTCCCAGCGCCTCCTCTACATTGCGGAACAGCTGTGGGGATGGGGAGTTGCAGGGGCGGCTCTATGTTTTTTGCTGCCCCAATCGCTGTGAGGGCGGCAGTCAGGCGGTCTTCGGCGGCACGTGTGCGGCAGGTCCGCCAGTCCCACGGCTTTGACGGCACGTCTGCAGGAGGGCCATGTAAGCTGTGGCTGCAGTGGAGCTGCTGCAAGCGTGCTGCCCAAGTCCGCCTGACTGCCGCCGTAACAGCAAACGGAATGCCGCCCCCTGCCATTTGCCACCCCAGGCATGCACTTGCTGTGCTGGTGCCTGGAGCTGGCCACGGGGAGTTGATCAGTGGGGACTGCCAGTGAGCAGGAGGGGAGGGAGAGAGAAGCTTGGCTGCTGGTGGGTGCTAATTTTTTTGCATGGGTGCTCTGAGCACCCACAGAGTCGGTGTCTATGGTTTAGAGATAGGAAAAAACTACCATGTTGGTTTCTAAGTCTCTTCAACTTAAGAGAAAAATGCCAACAACATACTTCAGTTAACCCTGACTATTACTAAAGTCTTCTGTACTTCATGACAAGATGGACTTAATTTCTGTGGCAAGGCTCCTGGATTCTGCAGCACCCTGGTCATGGCAGACTGGAAATTCTGCCCAAGCTTCCTTTAAATTAAATCATGGGACTCTGCAATGACTTCAATCTGAAAATGAACACCAAAACCAAAAGAGGAAGGATGATCCAGTGGTTAGCACATTAACCTAGGATATGGGAGACTTGAGTTCAAGGGGCCTGCTCTGCCATAGCCTTCCTGTGTGACCTTAGGCAAGTCACTTAGCTTCTCTGTAAAATGAGGAAACAGTACTTCCCTAACTCACAGGGTCACTAAGAGGATAAAAACATTAAAGACTCTGAGGTGCTCAGATACAATAGTGATGAGGGCCAATTTTCATATTAAATTCAATTTATTTTTGTGCTGATTTTCAATGTCAGATTTATTTTGATCTATATACAGGCTCATTGTACAAGCTGTCAGAGAGAAGCTGTAGATGTTGGCAGCTGGATAGAGGACAACTGGGACTTTAGGAACCTAGGGAGACATGGGTTGCAGTTTGGGATTTTGCATTAAGCACAGTAGAAAAATGGATTTTTCTATTAAAATGACCAACAATTAAATAATTAGCAAAGATGACATTTAAATCATCATGTTCAGATTGTAGAGGTATATAAGATATTGAGAGGATGGGGTGAGGGGAGTCATCTATTGTTTCAGGCTTTCTGCAAACTCATGCAGAAAATACTACATAGGTTAACATTTGGTTCATTTTGTTAAGGAGTTTTCCCACATCCATATGGACTAAAATATTTTTTTTTAAATGAATGCTTAGCTAGAGATTTTGCTTCTACTGTAATTGGCATTAACTGACTGTCAATTTTCTGGAGCTAAGACTTTGGTAAACTGACATGCCAAAACACGTGTTTCAGGACATAGCCAGGGGTTATCCACAAATGACCACAGAATGTCTAGCTCACCAGTTACAAAGATTTTAACTAACTCAAATTAATTAGTAATCAATTTACACAAGTTACAGTAGGAGCAAAAACTAGTCAAAATATATACGGAGAGAGGTTCTGAACTGTGGGGCACACCCTAAGCTCTTGAGGATCTGCGGGCCACGCTGAAGCACCATGCTCCAGCAAGAGTAGCGGACAGCGCTCTTTGCGGGAGGTTTCGGCTGCCAGGACCAAGCTTCCTGCCTGTCTCACTTCTCATTCCTGCAGCTACGCTCCTTTGATGCGGACACTGGCAGGAATTCTGTGAGCAAGGAGCAGAAGGCTGCATCCCAGGAATACTGACTCCTCTGCTGAACAGAACCCCTACTGGATTCCACCCTATCACTGCAGTCCCAGAGCACAGAGCCCCATTCACTTCCCCTGCAGGATAGGGCCGGGGCCATCCTGAATGGTTGGGTTCAAGATGAAACTCTGCCTGGCAGGGAGCCAGCGAGGTGCAGCTTTCAGCCCCTCTTGTGAGCGACCCCATTCACTTGCTGCATGGGAGGCAGCCAAGACTGCCCAACTGTGCAGAGAGCAGAAGGCTTCCTCAATTTCCACATGATGAGTACCCCTTGCTTCTCCAGTGGGTACCAGCCATCACTCTCTCCCCATGGGTACAGGTGGCATGCACAGGACATGAATCTCTGAAGTGGAGCGCTTGACAAAAAATGCTTGGGAAGCTCTGTTAGAAGAATACAGCAGCCGAGAGGTTTGATTCCCAGTGTAGGTAGACACACACACACTAGCTTTGAATGTGCTAAAAATAGCAGCATGGATGCAGCAGTGTAGGCAGTGACTCAGACTAGCTGAGTGAGAAAAGTCCTGCCCAGCCCCCCTGGGTATGTACTCAGGTGGCTAAGCCCAAGCCACCATTATCACATTGCTATTTTTAGGGGCTAGCCTGAAGAGAGCCAGTGTGAATGTCTGTCTGTGTGGGCATTACACCTCTCAGCTAGTGTGTAGATCTACGCTTAGGAGGAAACTGTGGCCCACTGAAGTCCACAGCCATATTCCCATTAACTCCAATGGGGTCAGGACTTCACCAATAAAGCCTGGAGAACAAAACAGTGGCAAGGATTAGATTCTTCAGTCAGTTCCTTGGCTGTGCAATACGCGTGTACCTGGCTATTTTCACTGCAGAAAGGAGTTATCTTGTATAATTTGGCAATAAGAATGACTCTCATAAAATAATTACAATTAAACAGAAAGGAAAAATCTCATAAAAGGTAAAAAAAAAGTCAAAATCTGAATCTAAAAAAAAAAAAAAAAAAAAGAAAAAAAGGGGCCGAGTTGACAAATACTTCCATGAATCACCCATATAAGGTCATTGGGAGTGGTCAAACACTGAAAGTTACTCACAAGCTTATTTATTGACTGGATCAGGGCCTCAGATTTAAAAGGCGGCAATTTAATTTACAAAAAGAAAGACTGTAACATGGACTATAAAGTTCCAAAATACATTTTTTAAATTGTTATAAATAAAAAAAAATCTCTCCCTCCTCCATAATCTAAGAGAGCAGCCTAAAGATATATATGTGTGTGCGCGCCTGTGTGTGTGGAAATGCAATAAAAACCATGAGTTATTTTCATGTTTGTCTGCCTGCAGCTTCTACTGCAGTTTAAATCTGATTTGGATAAAATAAAACATGAATATGCATTTCAGCCGTAAGGCATTGAGAACAAAGCCAACATTTGCTGCTTGTGTTAATTAAACAGTTGATTCCCCTTGCCACTCAGGCCTTGGTGTATCACATCAGAAAACAGCATGGTTATAAATCCATAAACAGCTACGATATTGTATAAAGAGGTCATATACTGCAGGCAATTCACAAATCCACTTCATTAAAGATTACAAACATGCCTGGCTTGCAAAGTCAGAGATGGAGAACAGTGATATGATAACAGAACATCTCCTTACATACTAAATGTGATTTTTTTCTCTTTTTAGCTAGTGGACCTTTTATGTATACTGTAAAATGGACTGGGAGACATTCAGTAACAGAGATGTTCTGATAAACTTTTGGCATAAAATGGAGGCCATCTACATCTATGCATTTGGGAAATTTATGGAAACAGCAGGTAGGATAGTGAGAGATTCTGTTTAATTATCATTTAGTTTTGCCACAAGCTGCATGACAATACTTAGGGTCAGACTGCAGGTTAAGATCTAAAAGGTTATTGAATTTTAAATGAAAGAAGAACAGCTGTTACAGAAATAACATTACACTATAACAACCACCAATGAAATCATTAACAATCTGTGAATTGAATTCATTTCCCTCTCTTTTTCATTATTTATTATTTGGGAGACATTTGTTTTAGGGTTTTATTACATTTTTGTTAATTTCTTCAATGTGCCATTAGGCATTTTTCCATTTCTGCAAATGCAGTCCACATTAACCTTTCCTTCTCTGGTACAATTCCTGGAAAGACTGTAGCAGTCAAATTATTTGACTGTCCAACCATTAATAGTTATTTTCTCTCTTACAAACACAACTTATCATGCTATTGAATTTCTGAAGTTCAGTTTTTAGCTCAAATTTCATCCATCATTTTGATGGCTGGTATTATGGGAACATGAGTGATTTCATTTTTTTATTTTTTGGCACAAATAGTTGAAAAATGCTAGCTTTTTAGTAAATTCTTAAATAACTTTTTGATTAAGTGATTGGTTTCAGCAGGTTAAGAAATTCAGTTTTTCATGGTGATATTTACCACTGATTACTTGTCCAAATAGCTCTTCTGGTGTATCTCCAAAGAATGGCACACACCCAACAAGAAATTCATAAAGGATTATTCCCATGGCCCACCAGTCCACTGGCTTGCCATAACCCTGCCTCAGTATCACTTCTGGTGCTATATATTCCGGTGTGCCACAGACCTAAAAATGAGAAAAAGTAAATGTTCAAACAAGTCAAGTTTAATAACCCTAGTTATTGTGATTAAATGTTCCCGATAATTGTCATGATGTAGCAAAATTTTACCAAAAACATGGAGTATTTTGAACTTTGTTTTTGGTATGTTTTACACTGTTCAGCTTGCATTACAGTTAATATTTTTAAAAGAATGACCTATATTAATTGGTTGTATTGTATGCAAAAAATGCATTTGATGAAAAATATAGTTTTAAAAGATTGGTTTTTATACAAAGAGTTAAGTAAAACAAATTGTTTTATTTAATTTAAACTTATCTTTATTTTTACATGAAAGTTGTGATGGTTTTACCTTAAGTAAATTTACAGTGAACAGATTGTGGGCAAACGGTAATGAGGCATGCTTAAAAGGAAATGGGCCATAGCTAGCATTCTAGCACCCTTGATTGTACAATGCATCATGAGTTCTGCAAATACTCTGCTGAGACGCCTGAACTCCTTATAAAAACAGTTTTCCATTTGTCTCTCTCATGATCTCACTTGCATACAATTAGATCGTCCATCTTACTAATAGACCATGATGCAGGGGGGAAGAAAGCATGGGACAATCTGCAGTGCACCAGTAAAGGTAACTCTGACGCATACATCTGAAATACCAATGCAGAAATAATAATGGCTTATATAATATTATGGCATATCCCATTGGTAAAGATGGCTTTATTTAATCTCTCAGGGTAGAAATGAAAATAAGCTTCTCTTACCTGCTTGTCAAGGAACTCTCTAGCATCCTTCTCAATGTGACCCTCATAAAGATTTGTAGTCATGCTCATTAGTCCCACCTTAGAAAGCCCAAAATCTGTGAGCTTTATATGACCCATGGATGTTACCAACAAACTGCAAACCAGAATGACACTCAATTACTATAACATAAACCAAAATTGTACTGATATATTTATTATAGTCACAGGATAATGCTTTAATAGCACTGCATAACTGTTTAAAAAACAACTTAGGGAGCTACTGGGCTAAACAATGTATGATATATATGTTGTTATTGGATTAAACAAACCATAGTTTATATCTGCTTGAACACCTAATAGTTAAAGAATACACATAAAGGCCACAAAAATATGGCACAGTGTAGCTAGCACAAGAAGAAACAGCAAGCATTCTGGAAGACGTACAAATAGATTGTAACTTTAAAAGGAAAAACAATGAGGAGTCCGGTGGTACCTTAAAGACTAACAGATTTATTTAGTCTTTAAGGTGGCACCACACCCCTCATTGGTTTTGTGGATACAGACTACACGGCTACCCCTCTGATACTTCAAAAAGAAAAAGAGGCATTACGTTTTTCTACATCTAACTAACTGTGCCATTCATTTAAATAGGGGAGAAGATAGGGAAAAAAAGGAAATTGATGGATATTAAGTAGGCAGACAACAGGGACACAGTACCAGGTGAGTATTTTGACTCAGATTCATTTGGGATTCAAATGTGTTTTGAAACAAGTGACAATGAAAACTAGTGGAAGAGATGTCAGGTTCTCTTTTTATTTCAGCAAACTGCTGTAATGCAATTTACACTTATAGAAGACATGAAGTATTATAACCCCAAATACTGCAGAAATGTGACAGGGGGCTAGATTTCCCATTTTAACACTGACCTTATAAGAATTTGTATGTATTTTTTTTTTTCGTATTCAGCATTAAATAGGGCACAAAGCACATGTAGAGAGATCTTGCTCTTATAGGTCAGCCTTTATTATCCTTCATTTCGGCCTCAGGAAAAATACATACTTCTCTCATGCTAGTCTTACAGCCTCTCATTGCCTAAAGGATTGTAAAAGTCAACACATCATCTATAATTATGGCTAAGCTACCCCACTCATGTTATGAATCTATTATCTGAGAATTCTGAATGTATGGAATAATATTCATAACCAAGCATCCATTTTCTGCAGAGTAAAATTACACCTTTCATATCTGACTAATGTTCAGACAAAGTTCTTTTGTGGTTATATTCTATACTCTTACTTGTCTGGCTTCAAATCCCTGTGTACAATTCCATAATTATGCAGATATTCCAAGGCTAACACAGTCTCAGCAAAATACATCCTTGCCATATCCACAGGTAAAGGACCCATATTCTTCATTAAGGTAGCGCAATCTCCACCTGAAAATATAAAACAAACTATTCTAGGTGGTATCATATATTTTAAGGTGCACAGGCATAACTAAGGCACGCTGCACATGCAGGCATACGTGGATCTCCATATACTTACCAACTGCACAACGAGGATTCTGAATGTTCATTATTTGAACACTGCAGAAGCGACAAAGAGTCCTGTGGCACCTTAAAGACTAACAGAAGGTATTGAAGCATAGGCTTATGCTTCAATACTTCTGTTAGTCTTTAAGATGCCACAGGACTCTTTGTTGCTTCTTCAGATCCAGACTAACACGGCTACCTCTCTAATATTTGAGCACTGTCTTTTAGACTTATTCTGCAAAATATTTTCATACAAACAATTTTTGAGTGGGAGAGGAAGTAGAAACTGGTACTGGAGCAACATGAAGATATCCTAGACCCTGAATGAGATTCAGGTATTTTCAAAAAGATTTTGCAACAAAAAAAACAAAAAAACAAAAAAAAACTTTTTTTTTTGATTCATTAAATACCATATTTAAGATTTAGGCTTGACCTACATTACTACATCTGCATAACTGTGTCACTCAAAGGTGTGGAAAATCCACACCACTGTGTAATTTAGTTATACTGACCTAACCCCTGCCATAGGCAACGCTGGGTCAACAGGAGAGCTTCTCCTGGGAGCATAGCTTCTGCCTTTCAAGAAGGTGAAGTGCCTACACCAGGCCTGCACAACTCAGAAAGCAGCGAGGGCCATATTACTGCAAAAAAAACAGCTGTGGGCCGAAAAGCCCCACCCTCGCCCCACCACCATCTGCTTCCCCCCACTTGGCTTGGCTCACCCCTAGTCACCCCCCGCGGGCCGCACAGTGAGCCCATGCGGGCCACATGTGGCCCCCAGGCCGCATGTTGTGCAGGCCTGGCCTACACCGACAGGAGAAGCTCTTTACTATTTACCTACTTAAGATATTTACATGGCCCTATCAGCATAGAATCTGCATAGTTCTTACCCTTTAATGTATTTATTCACTATACACCTGTAAGGTAGAGAAGTATTGTTATACCCATTTTACAGATGGGGAATTGATACCCAGCAAGACAAACCAAGGTCACAGTGGCTCGCTCTCTCTCTTTCACCACTCAGGCCAACAGTCTAATCACTGGACCTTCTTTCTTCTCAATGTCAGGGTCCCCTTTAAGGTGTTTCTTCAGTGTTTCAAGATTATTACTATAAATTGTTTTCAGATACAGTATCGTTTTCAAAGTGGTGAAAATTTCAAAAGCAAAAGATAACTTCTTAACTTTATAATCATAGGTGTCCTGTAACACTGGAAATTCATGTGAAAATAAATTAAACAAATTCATTCAAAGAGCATTACTTCTCTTTAGAGCTCCAAGACAAGCATTTGACAGGCAATCGCCAAAAGATAATGATCGGGAAAGAAGCCATCTCATTGGGTTTAGATCCTAGGTGTACATCACTACTGTACAGAGAACACACAGGTGAGCTTTTGTAATGTAAATATGATGTGGGTTGATTTTCCCTTTTTGATGCTAAGATACCCTGTTCTTCCCTCTGTAAAGAGAACAAATACTTTACCTTCCACATACTCCATGACCATACATAAATGGCGCCTAGTTTCAAAGGAGCAGTACATGCTGACAACAAATGGATTTTCTGCAAATGTCAGGATATCACGCTCAACAAAGGCCTGCTGAATCTGGTTTCGGAGGATGAGATTCTGTTTGTTAATTTTCTTCATGGCAAATCTTTGTCTGGTTTCTTTATGTCGCACAAAATAAACGGCACTGAAAGAGCCCAAACAACAGGAGAAAAAAAGGGATCTGTGACTAGATTTATCTAGATTTATATATAGTACCAAACAAAGACATTAGTGACTAGTCCTTCAAATGTGAGCTCCCACATAGTGTTTTGTTTCATGACCAAGATGCAGCCTCAATTGACATATCAACCAGACACAATTAAAAAACCTAAATAAAGCCTGCAAATGCTCTCAGCTCAAATGGATTCTGGGCATTTCCACCTGCAAAGGTTTTATAGAGAAAAAACAGCTATGGCCAATATTATAAATCATTCTGACAAGTGCCTATTCTGCAAATGCATGTCATAATTATGATTCAGCCTCCATTTCAGGGAATTTTCAAATAAGTCATGGACTTCTCATGATGTTTCATATGTGAAATGCCTGGAAGGGCAAAAGCTGGTCAGTGAGGTGACTCTCTTTGCCAGTAGCGAAGTGCCTCATCTGTTACCGTCACCCTGTCCCAGACATCAGCATTTACCACTACCAAGGGCAGATCAGCAGTGGCTGATTCCATAAAAATGGATCACCGTGTTAACTTCCCTATTAATGTGGGATTAAGTCTTCCCCTAGATGTACAGAAATTCCACTGGGGCAACACTGACGGGGCTTCCTGTCATCCAGGCTGGGATTCTGGGGGCAGTGTGAAAGCAAAACAGCATGTGAGCAACCCTGGTTGCTTCCAGGATTTGGTGAAAAAGATCACATATTCCATGACCTCTGCACTGGAGCATGGATGAGAATTACTACATTTCCTAAAAATCCCCAGAGGCAAATCCTGAAAAATGCTTACATTGCATTACCTCTATTTTGTAATATTTATTGCTGAGGGCATTTTTAGTATGTAATCATCATAGCAGTTAGCTAGGGTGTGTGGAAAGGAAAGGACGAGACAGAGAAAGCTGAGAAAAAGGAAAAAGTTGATTATGTAGTTTCCAATTCAATGTGTGCCCCCCAGAGGCCCACTTATATCTTTATATAATTATTTAAATAAAAAAAGCAACACAGCACTTAATTTAAATTATTTAAATAAAAAAAAGCAATCACTATTTTTGACAAAGAGTACTCTAGCCCCACACTAGAGAAATTTATAAACCCTTCTGAACAGCCAAAGATATTTCTCATTTCTGTTGTGGCATGATATTCCTGGGGAGTGTTTTCTTTGATTGAAAATATAGTCATTAATCCCTTCCATTGTCTCCGAAAATACAGTCCCCAATCAAGGGTAGGGCAGCTGAAATACATTACATCATAATGATTAGGTAGAATACACCTTGGGCAGTGAGTCAAGTCCCACCCTTTGTGCCTTTTACAAAGACTTGCTCCTGTTTCATGCCACTCCCAAGGTGGAATAGAAAACTGAGCTAGTTACGCAACTCCACAGATCAGTTCTCCTCCCTGCTGGCTTCTTACTTTTCTTACTCCATCTCTCCCCACCCCTTCCTGACATTGATTTTCCTCTCTGCCCCCACCCTCCCTGTCACTTAGTTTTTAACCCCCTTCTTTTCCTATTGGCTCCCTTTCTTACCTCCTTTTCTTTGTCCCCATTTCCTGTCAAGCTCAGCCTCTGTCTACCAATTTTGTCCCTTTGCCCTCCTCTCTTTTTCCTACTTCAAACCTCTCCTTCTTGTTACCTTCCTGACATCTTATCCATGGAAAGTGACCCCTTCACCTGCCTGAAACCTTGATCTTCCAAGGAAATTCTTATGTCAATACACAGTCTCACTGAACTCTTCAGGACTCTGTGTATGAACTCCCTTTTCAGGATTGGGGCCTATGAAGCATTGCTGATGGACTCCAAAAGCTGCCCTTCAGCCAAGCACGGCAAGATGAGCTCTTAAGGATGCAGTAATAGATATTAATTGGAAGCTATTAAAATTGAGCCTTAATAAAAATGCTTTTTTCTGCACAATCTATGGAGCTGTACAGCTAGTAATTTACAGACAATATCACAGGAACTAGTAAGATCAAACATATCTGACCCAAAAACAAATTATCATCATAATATCAGAGCCTTTATCTAATTAATATTACACTTCCTTATGTGACCACCTCAGCCTTTAACGTCACAGGCAGGCACCAATATAAGCTTCCATGTAAACAGGGCTCAGCAGTCCACATTTCTTTAGAAAATATTTGTCAACTTCAAACAGTATCAAACAACAGGGAGCAAGAGAAGAATACAGTACATTTATATACAGACATGCACACACTTTTTATATTGTGCAGCGTTTTACATTCCGAAGTGCCTGAGAAAGAAGAAAAACTCATGGCACCATTCACTATTCAAATCCGTGGGATCTCAGATTGCTTGAGTGAATATGGCAATCAGAAATTGAGTATTCTGAGTTTGATGCTGGTGCCATAGGAGGACAACTCAAATTGCAGCATTTTTTGAGTCCTTGTCCTTTTATTTATTTTTGTATCTGAGGCAATGCCCTGTCAAACATAGTCTTTTGAAAGTGGCTAGTGGAATTCTCTCTCACATATTTGAGCTTGCTGAAATGAAGAAGGTGGCTCCAGATATATTCATGCTGTAGATTTCCTTTCTTCCTCTGATATTGCACTGAATTCATGCTACTTTTCTTTCCCCACAACCTGCCAATATCCTGCACATACCTGAAACAACTCTATACCACAGTTATTGAGATCAAAGGGCCAAACCTTGAGAGTGCCCTCAACCCCCATTGAGTTAAAAGTCGGTATCTAAATGTGCTGAACGGTCACTGAAAAGGCTGTTGAATAGCAAGACCTTCCAGAGAAGAAGAGTTAAATAAAAAGGTACAAAGTTTGTTGCAGTTTCAAAAAATGGGGGAAAATTTAGTAATGTGAATTGCCATCTTTATACATCATCAGGAAAGCAGGTACTTGTCTTTTAGGCCAGCTGTTTTTCAAGGCTTTGTATATGCTGCACTCTGAATTGAAGGGAGAGCGGGGAGGAATATACAGTCACAAAGACACTTGACTGAACTTATAACAGCTTCATTACAATAAGACTGGAAAAAAATTACAGAAACTTCTGCTGCTGCATCTTAACATTCTGAGGCAGACCTCTTTTCTGTACCACATTCTTTTGTATTCTGATCTGCCCTGAACCCAATGAACTGGGCTTCTGTGGCTGTACAATAGCTTACCAAACAAAGGGTGAAGTCCCACATTATACTAAAGGGCCTAGTCATCTCCTCAAATCCTCTACACCCCTGCATCTCATTTCCTTTTTTTTCTTCCCAGGTCTCATTTTCCTGCCTCTCTCCCTTTCCTTACTTTTAATAATGACACAGCGGTGCTGCTTGATAGGAGCCACAATGAACAGCTCACCCTAATGGTCCAGTTTACAACTATACTTTGATTTTAGAGATTTCTTCTAGGATTGGAGGGTAACTATAAGCTATATAAATTAATTAAGAGGAGCAAAAATATGGTCTCATTATTTCATGACATTGGCAGAGATGTTATTGCTATAGATGGAAAAACCTAGAGCATACTAAGATTATTCCTCAACTGTTCAATGAGATACATTTCAAAGTCATGATTTCTACCTTCCTTGAATGCAAGTGGTAACTTATTTCTGTCTTGGATAGATATTTCTGATCAACAGGCTATTACTTGAAACATAAAGCACTGCAGCTGAAACAATATTATCCCTCCACGTATTGGCTGAAGCATCAACATGCAAAATGAACAGCTGATCAAACTTGGGATACGTCATCACATAGGAGGGGATTGAAGAGGGAGCGGAGAACAAAATTGGCCTTCAGCCTCTTCATGGATAGCTGTCCAGCTGACTTTGATGAGACAACTGGCTCTCTCTTCCAGCTCGTTTTTTTTTTTTGTTTGTTTGTTTGTTTTTTTGTTTAAGAGGGTCACAAGAATTTAGTAACAAGAGAACAGGCCTAAATTAACCCACAATAGAATCCCAGGAAATCCCTTTGCTTTTGTAATTCATGGACTATGTTTGCCTTCTTTTGCTTCCAATTTTGCATGCTGCCCATATTTAAAGGATCAGCCCAATACACTTCACTTGATATTAATCTTCACAGCTATCAGATTTCTTTTAGAGAGACTACATTTACAGGTTTTAATTTTACTTCAGAACTACACAATTGCTTTAGCACTTTGCCATATGTTGGTCAAAACCCTTGCTACAGACCATGAGAACATATAAAGTGGTATGCATATTTCATCCCAAAGGCCCATCAAACACTCCTCTGTACAACACTGGAAAGTTGCCAGTGCAATAGTCAATCCTAAAGGGAATACAAGACCACTCAGAGTACACGTGGTGTTAAAAGACTACTCAGATTCTGGGCATCCTCACTCATAAAATCCTGGTGATAAGCTTTATTTGCAACAAGTCAGCAAGTCATTCGTTTCTATCACAAGTAAACTATTATTTCTAACACTCTGGAAGTTCTGGCCCATTACTTCCCAGGAATTTTACCTGGCCCAGTTCACTGCTTGCAAACCAAAATTTTCTCCAGTGCCCAAACATTCGGTAAGTGGGCACAATCGCATGGAGGGTAAATACTTTCTCATCCAGACTACATTAGGAGACTCATTGGGGCATGTTACACTTGTTTTTACTTTATCTAAGTAGCATTTAACTAGAATTTTGTATCAATAAACAGCACAACCCAGAGTTCCTGGTTCTGAATGACATTATTCTAATAATCTAGTTTCTGGAATTGTGGGTTTGGGTTTTTTACCTTCCTTTCTGTCCACTTCCTTGGCTTGGCTGCTGGAGTTTGCTTGCATGGTCTGTCTCACTGGGATGAACAGCATTTATACTTAGTGACAAAGCTTTGCACTAGTATCCTATATTTTATTGATCTTACATTTTAATTACAATAAGCAAAGTTTACTCCTCCAAAAAAGTCTCATCACTGACAGGGATCTTTCGAATATTGCCTCATTTCAGCTCTAATATTAATTACTTCAATAATCCTGTCATTGGTGCCTAAAACACTGGCTCTGGGAAAAGTTGGCATCTGACTTGGCTGAGTTAGATTCAGAGGATAATACACTCCTACAGATAGAGGAATTTAAAAATAAAATTTCAAAAGATTTACCAAGTCAAATGCAGATGTTAATTGTGGAAGACTTTTTCCTGCACAAGGTAGCCTCAAAATCTGCCACAGGAGGAAGAGCATGTGGTTTCCCTTAAATAACTACAGTACTTCAGTCCTGGCTTAAAGCCCCTATTACAACTTCCACAATCACATTAGAGCCATTTTGTAACCTGGTGTAGATTTGGTGCTTGAGGCTAGAGAAGCTGCATTAGTCTCTTTGACCTGGTTCCCTAATTTATCAAAGAACCTTGAACTCTTTAGGGAAAAATGAGGTACCTTGCCATATTTGTAGTTTAAAAGCAACAGCATCTCTCTCTCAAGTGCTAGCAGCTTCGTTTTCAAGAAGAGTTTCCTGAGAAGAGATCTGTGAATTCTACATCACCCTAGAATTGAGGCTTTGTTGTCTATTATGTAGGTTTGATGGGTTGATAGGGTTCCCTGTGATGTAGGGAAAGAATTCAGGCAACTGTGATTTATGGTTTGTCAATGTGATATGCATACAGGTGATAATTTAAGATCAGAAGTGGGGCTATTTCACTATCTTCCAGCTAACTGAAGCTCAAACACTAAGTGATCAACTACCCATCTGATAAAATTCAATAATTTTGTTTTCCTCCTATTACTAATTGCAGTTGTTTCACTACTTCATGTAGATTTTTTTTCTGAAGCTGCAAAAAGCATCTCTTAACATCTAAGGGCAGGTCTATACCACCGCTTAAATTGATCTAGTTAGTTACAGTTATATTAGTTACAGTTAATGCAAGTTACAGCAACCTAAGCACTGTCCACACTGGCACTATGTCAGCAGGTGATGCTCTCCCGCCAACATAGCTTCTGCCTCTCTCAGAGGTGGAGTAATTATGCCAATGGGATAATGCTCTCCCTTCAGTATAGAGCATCTTCACCAGACGCGCTACAGCAGCACCAATGCAGCTATGCTGATGTAGCACTTCTAGTACAGACCTGCCCTAAGAGTATCTCCTCTCACCTTTCATACTGTTTGTAAAAGTCCCTGTAAAACAATACCATTGCCCAGATTTTTTATAAAATGAACAATCTCAGTGAAAGTTCCAATTTGTTGCATTCCAAATAAAATAGAGGGATGGGAGTAATTGAAAAACGCACTTGAGAAATTACTTTCCAGCACTTTGAAACACGCTCTACAGTCAGCAGTGATTGAAAATGAGTCCTTCAGCCTCAAAAGTATCTGCCTCTACTACTTGAGCTAACTCTGTAGTTGGTACCTTTTAGAAGAATCACATTCTCTTCTATGCACCATCTACTGGAGAGGAACAAGACATTTACCCAGGGTATTACTCCGCTTATTATGGGACGTTCATTTGAGTATTTGAAGGGTACAAGTGTTCAAATCCTGAGATAGACCACCATGCACAGGTCCTCAGTGGGGACTGAACTTAGGACCTTCAACACCAAAAATACTAGCATCTACCATTTGATTGACAGAAATTACTGGATTAGCTAGTAGCAGTAATAGGCCTTTTTACTCTACATGGAGCAGACACTAATGGGGAACAAGACACACTTGGCCAGTATGTCGCATGAATCCAACCCAAATATTCAATTGATCACCCCTTTTTCAATGGATGTAACTGGCACCATATCATTGCGTAAAACAGGCACTATTAGGCAATTGCTTTAGTTTTGCATAATACTTCCAAATGTGGAGTTCAACGCTCAATAAAATTAACTATAAGATGTAGCTATTTGAGCTTGTTTATGCAGCCATGCTGATGGCAGCTGCAATGGGTGGACCAAAGAGTTCCTATATGTTACCATTTTAAATTTTAAAATTTGGAGAAAATCTGCTTGAACACTAATGAAAATGAAAAATTTTAAAGCATTAAAGGAAAACCTTTTGGCTGGTGAGAGTCTGAGATAGACAGCTTGCGGAAACCATTAATGATTTGGCCTGCATCCTACATGTTTACTGATTCACAGCTTGTTTAACTTCTTGTATATTCCCAACCATTCCCAAAAGCCCGATCTACCTCATCTAGTATACAGCCATTTAATTACACTACAAATGAGTTTATTCAACCAGTTACAAAGCGGAATACTGCTAAGATATTTACTCAAACTTTCAAAAAAAAAATAAACCCCAAAAAACCAAAAACCCAACTGTTCAAATTTAAACTCATGAAGTTTAACATATCTGACAAATCTCTGCTAAAGTGTTGCAAGACCAACAATTATGCTGTCAAATCGTCAAAGCCTTTCACTTCACTAATAAAGGCAGGAACATCCACAGCAAAACCAACCAAAGACACTGCACTCGGTAACATTTTCTTCTCATTTGGTTCAGGAGGAATCCTTTCACTACATCCTTGAAAGAAATGAAATATTACAACAACATAATCAAGTATTAACAAGCCACATCAGAAAATACATCTAGTGACATATTCCTGAGAATAAATCAGTGAAGCACAGGCAGAATTCACTTATATTTAGATTAATTCAGAGGGTTAATGAAGTGGAAAAACACTGGAAGAGGGGGAAAAAATCCATGTAGCATAACAACAATTACTTTAATTTCAGGTGCTTATACTTGTAATAAACTGTAATAAATTCCTGTTACTTTATATCAACAGATGCAACAGACATTACTGCTTAATTATACTCTATTTCTTAGACAGGATAAGAGGTACTAATGATATGTTACCCTTTAAATGTATTGATAATAAATATACAGTAAATCAACCAATGACATGCTACCAAGTCAACTAACCACACTAAATGCCTGAAAAATGTCAATGCAAATTAATCTACCTCCTACCTTGTAAAGCGGAGTGGAAATCTAACCAGAAAGGTGCTTATGAGTTCCTCTTCCAAGACATGAATCCTTTACAGGTATGGCAGAGTGAGTTCATCTGGGCCCAGAGTTGCTGACTGAGCCCTTTCTTACCAGTGTGAAGTTTGTATATTCCACCACCAGTATTCTACTCTATTTTATATTGGTTCTAGGGTAACCAGATGTCTCTATTTTACAGGGACAGTCCCAATATTTGGGGCTTTTTCTTCTATAGGCGCCTATTATCTCTCCCCACCCCCATCCCAGTTTTTCACACTTGTTGTCTGGTCACCCTAACTGGTTCTCACACCACCACATACAAACAGAACAGAACACAATACTCGTTTCTCCTCACTTGCTATGAAAGTTTGCGATGTGTGGGGTCCCATTATATGCAGCTTCAGAACATTTTGACAGCCACTGGTCTATTTATGAAAACATTTGTGAATCCCAAAGGTGTCACACATTTTAGCGTGAATTCATTTGAAATCACAAGTTATTGGGCTTGCTTCATATTACTGGGTGAAATTCAGCCTGTGTTATGCAGGAGAACATAAGAATGGCCATACGGGGTCAGACCAAAGATCCATCCAGCCTAGTATCCTGTCTACCAACAGCAGCCAATGCTTGGTGCCCTGGAGTGAGAGAACCTAACAGGTAATGATCAAGTGATCTCTCTCCTGCCATCCATCCATCACCACTCTCTGACAAACAGAGGCTAGGGACACCATTCCTTACCCATCCTGGTTAATAGCCATTAATGGACTTAACCTCCAGGAATGTATCCAGTTCTCTTTTAAACCCTGTTATTGTCCTGGCCTTTACAACCTCCTCAGGCAAGGAGTTCCACAGGTTGACTGTGCGCTGTGTGAAGAACTTCCTTTTATTTGTTTTAAACCTGCTGCCCATTAATTTCATTTGATGGCCCCCAGTTCTTACGGGAACAAGTAAATAACTTTTCCTTATTCACTTTCTCCACACACTCATGATTTTATATACCTCTATCATATCCCCCCTTAGTCTCCTTTTTTCCAAGCTGAAAGTCTTAGCCTCTAATCTCTCCTCATATGGGACCTGTTCCAAACCCCTAATCATTTTAGTTGCCCTTCTCTGAACCTTTTCTAATGCCAGTATATCTTTTTTGAAATGAGGAGACCACATCTGTTTGCAGTATTCAAGATGTGGGCACACCATGGATTTATACAAGGGCAATAAGATATTTTCCATTTTATTCTCTATCTCCTTTGTAATGATTTAATGATTCCGAACATCCAGTTTGCTTTTATGACTGCTGCTGCACACTGCGTGAATGTCTTTAGAGAATTATCCACAATGACTCCAAGATCTTTTTCCTGATTAACTGTAGCTAAATTAGACCTATCATATTGTATGTATAGCTAGGATTATTTTTTCCAATGTGCATTACTTTACATTTATCCACATTAAATATCATTTGCCATTTTGTTGCCCAATCACTTAGTTTTGTGAGATCTTTTTGAAGTTCTTCACAGTCTGCTTACGTCTTAACTATCTTGAGCAGTTTAGTATCATCTGCAAACTTTGCCACCACACTGTTTACCCCTTTCTCCAAATCATTTATGAATAAGTTGAATAGGATTAGTCTTAGGGAAACCCTTGGGAAACATCACTAGTTATTCCTTCTCCATTCTGAAAATTTACCATTTATTCCTACCCTTTGTTCCCTGTCTTTTAACCAGTTCTCAATCCATGAAAGGATCTTCCCTCTTATCCCATGACAGCTTAAGGGACCTTGAGGGACCTTGTCAAAGGCTTTCTGGAAATCTAAGTACCCTCTGTCCACTGGATCCTCCTTGAACACATGTGTGTTGACCTCTTCAAAGAACTCTAATAGATTAGTAAGACATGATTTCCCTTTACAGAAACCATGTTGACTTTTGCCCAACAATTTATGTTCCTCTATGGGCCTGAGGGATGGAGGTCAAACTAGATCATCATCAACGCCCCTTTTGGCTTTACAGTTCTATGAAACTTGGTCTGCTCTTGACAAGAGGTGGCTCTCTGCACTGTGTTGCTCTATGTCTGGCTGAGGCTCTTAGGGATGGACTACGCTGGAGAGGAAGGGGGACCGACCTAAGACACGCAACTTCAGCTACGCAAATAGAGTAGCTGAAGTCAAAGTATCTTAGGTCGACTTACCTGTCTGTCCTCACAGCGGCGAGTCGGCTGCTGCTGCTGCTCCCCCTTTGACTCCGCTTCCTACTCTTGCTGCAATGGAGTTCCAGAGTCACCGGGGAGCGCATTTGGGGATCGACTTATGTCTAGATTAGACACAATAAATTGATTCCCCGATACATCGAACACTACCCGCTGATCCGGTGGGTAGTATAGACGTACCTTCAGAGCGTAAGGAGGATGAGGCACAGACAGACCTGCCTAACCTTTGCTCTTTGGGTGGAGGCTCAGGGCTCCTGGCTTCATCTTTCTTTTCCTCTCCCTACCAGAAATCCCTCCAAGGCTGGGTGGGTACAATGGCTAAGATTCTCTTTTATTGTTCACCTGCTGGCCAAGTCAGTGACTTCCCTATCTTCCCACTCCTCCAATGAGAAAGTTGGGGACAAGATGAAAGAAGGGAGCAGCTGTCGGGGAAGGCGAGAGAGATGCATGCACCGGTGAAGCAGGAGTGACAGCAGCTGCTATTGGCTGAGAAGAGGACCTTTTTGAAGTACTAGGGCAATTGCAAGAATTGAATAGGTGGCGATGAGGTGCATAGGGGAAAATCATTGAGGAGATGATTTGTGTGAGGTTGAGCAGTGAGAGCTGTGTTTGGATTTTTATGTAATTTTAAATGAAAATTATGCTACATTTTATTCTGGTTTTCTGCTGAGCCATTTAAGCTAGTCTGGGCACAGACAATAACCCCTGCACGCACTGTAGTGACTGACCATCAATGGCATGACGGGTGAATTAGCTGCAGCCCAAAATACTTCTACTCCCTTGGTCAATGGGTCACAACAAAGAAATAACTAACTGTGTCCAGAGATGCACATTAGCTATGACCACTGGGCTAGATAGGAAGGTATACTGTAGCTGCTTTCTCTTTTACTTTCAGGAATTCTGCAGTAAGCACTCAGTCATATAATGCAGCTGCCACATTCTGGCTGAGAGCAGAAAGGGCTGGAATCAGCATGATGAGATCAGGACCAGGAAACAGCTCCTAATCCCATAGCAAAGCCAACTCTCTTTGGTAGCGGGCTCCTCAACCACCATAGAGTTGACCTAAATTGATTGAATCCATTTTTTCAGCCTCAGCACAGGAGTTTGGATCTATGGACTTGCCTTAATCCTTTTGTGTACAGAGGTGGAGCCCAAAATAGATCACAGAGCACAGCATGCAATGTCTGATCTTAATCAGAGCAGTATGGCATTGTCAAGACAGAGCATTGCATGCTGGGACGTGCCATCTCTGTGTGTTGCATTTTCAAATGAAAGCTGAGTGGTCTCCATTTTTATCCAGGCAAGTGAGGCTCTTGAACTGACAAACTGCCAATGGAGTTCTTGATATGACATCATTCAGGCATCTTTGGTTTAAACAGATGGGTATAAATGTATTTTCAATTGGGAAAAAAATATCGTATGTATTCACTTAAAATAGTGTCTGTGTTTTCTCCAACTTACGATTTTAGGGCAAGAACACTATTTTACAGAGTCAATTAAACTCTACTTCAAAATTTGAAAAAAATTCTGCTTTCTCTATTAAGCTAAGACTTTTTAAATTTTCTTCAAAACTCCATTTTCACATTTCATTTTTAGCTTCAAATGGCATCCAGTTCTACGGGTTCCCACGCATCTTTTTCAGTGAGAATATCTTAATTCACAACACTGCAGTATGCTGGCTATCCTGGATCTTGTTACTGACTTTGCAGAAGGCTCAATTGTTTCTTGTATATCACAACTGTCAGTAATAACATGGGAAATGCATTTGGAATAGAAACTAGAATTAGAAAAGCACCCAGTCACACATGGGTGCGCGCACACACACATTCACACACCCCTCCCTGCTATTTACAGTAAGAAATAATGGGAAATTATGCAAAAACAAAATGTAGAAGAGCTGTTACACTCATGGATTACTCACCCATAAGCTCCATTACTAATCAGTTTAATTGTTTCAAAATCGCTTTCACGAGGTTTCCTCCGGAGCTTCACTGATGTATTAGAGCTCTTTTAAGTAAAAAGGGGAAAGAGAACAAAGTTAACACTCTACCTGCATAAAGAAAACAGAAAAAAATTCTTTACTGCCTTCAGACTGCAACATGCTCATGAACACTCCATCATGGTTTCCATTTGGCTCTGGCCAATCAACCACAGCTCAACTAGTCAGGGGCCAGAGAAAGCTCTGAAACAAACTGTCATTCCATCAGAAAGTGATATGCTATTCTGCATCTATTAATCTACTGACTTCTGTGGTGGGGTGCTGGCAGACATGCATGAGGCCAGATTTACACAGATAGACACTGAACCCGCTTAGGCACTTAGGTGCCTGAATACTTTTGTAAATTTGGCCCTTGATGTATAGGTAAGTACTAAAAAAGGATGGATGAACTCATTGCCTAATTCGGGAGGTCAGAGCAGTGAGGGGGAAATGCAGAGAGGTGTTGGAGCAGCACAAGGAAGAGTGGTGGAAAGAAGTAGTCAGAGCTGTGCAGTGGGGCATACTAGGAGGCTTCAGTTCTGTCCCCCAAAACTTCCCACATCCATGCTGCCTCCTCATATTCTCCCATGCTCCAAAAACGTTCCCACAGCCTCCATGGCAGTCCCTGAATCCTCTTCCCAGGTTCTTGGTTTGTGGGGCCCTCGCCAACACTCACCTCTCCCTAGGGAGGACGGCTGAAGGAGGAAAACTGAGCTGAACTGGACTGGCAAAAAGACTGGAGATGAGGAGATTTTGTAAAGGCAGCAAAGAGACTAAACAGTACATTTTGTGACGGGGGTAATCATTGCCAAAGAACCAAAAGAAATGGAGGCGGAAAGCTGCACTGTGGTACATGGGGAGGCTGCGAATTAAGTGTCCAAAATCTTAATGCAGAGTTAAGGTTAAGATTGCCCAATGGTGCATCATGTCCTTCCAAAATGTCAAATCTCTGAAGACCAGGAAATATAAAGTTTGGCCACCTCCACAACCCAACCTTAATCCTGCCCCTGGAACTGACAACAGCCACTAAGAATGGTTCAGTACCTAGGAGTGGGAATAATTTACCATAATAAACAGACATGAAGAACTACTAAGAGAATGTGTTGTTTATGTTGTGCTCCACATATTTGAATTCTAGCATTTATTGACATGCACTCCAACAGTGTCAGCGTAGTTGCAATGAATGGTGGAGGAATTTGTTGGAGCATATTGGCACAGCTATTACAAGACGTAATGAGGACTTCAAAGGGATCAAATGTGTCTCATTTCAGCACAAATTTCTGCAGGTTGTGTTAGCAGTGATGCACAGGGGTTTACTTGTCCTAGGGATTATCAGTAATGTGGTGGCATACTTGAGAGTGATTTATGGGGCTAGGCAGGGGATAAGTGAAGGCACTATCTTGGAAGAAATCATTGGGGGAAGAGTGGCAGGTAGCAGGGAGGTAGCATTTTGCAAGTCGGGGGTAGTTTGTGTAGAGAAGGCCCATGCTTGAGTGTAGGACACGTAGGTTTCACTATGCTTGACCTAAACCCCAGTTTTGCCGTAACAAAGAGAAATGTCAAGACTATGTCCTAGAGTGCTCTGTCCTCAGAGTGTTCTGTAGAAAATGAAAAGACTAGTATGCGCAGAAGACAGAGTTAAGGTTACACTGTAATGGTGGCATGCATCTCAACTTTTCATACCTGGTTGCCAGAGTTTGGAGTGTAGCTGACCTCGACATTCTGGAAAGATGTGATGCACCACTCAGAAACCTTAATCTTAATTAAGTTTGGGGATACTTAATGATATAAAGCTTTCCTATATGTATGGCAAATAAATCCTTCTTCCTACTTGATTTGTTATTTTTGTGCTCAGCAACTTTTTCATTTCCTGCAGGACTAGTTTAATAAATGTTGAAGACTGGTGATGTCACTCAATTGGGCCCCAAGATTTAGCGAAGAACTCTCTCTCCCATATCCTTCCTCAAAATAAGTCTGATATGTCAGATGTGAGGGAGGTGTTAGTTCCAGAGAGTATGTCTGAATTGGTATGTGTATTCCTTCACACAGGGTTCAGGATTTTCCACAGAGCTCTCAAGCAGCATGTACCCCTTACACCAGGTGGTACTGAGGTATGAGAGATAAACATCTAATCCCAGGTGGGTATGGCTCAGTGTGACAGCAGTAAATGAATTCGTCTTGCTTTCCAGTATTGCCAAGTTGCAACTTGTACATCTTTAGAACCTCTGAGGATATCCCCCATTGAAACGGAAGGGACCAACACTGGTGTCGGTCTGGACATTTAGAAAAGGACCAGAGGCAATGGGGGAAAAGCATTATTTTTCTGGCAACCATTTTGCACAAATAGGGTATATATAACAATAGAGTATATGAAAACAACAAGGCATAGTAACAGAATGATATAATGTGGAGCTGGAAGTGAAGACCTATTAAGTGATTTAATTCATTTGCTTTCCACAACAAGACTGTTCCTAATTACACATTTATGAGTGTTTTGGACAGTCTAGTTTTACATTTGCTAAGCAACGTCGTTTCCAACACGTCCCCTGGGTGATTATTCCAGAGACTAACACAACACATTATCATGAAGTGTTTCCTGATATGTAGCCTGATATCTAGACTTATGACCCCCTAGTCATTGCTTATCCAAAGTCATACACATTTAACTGTGAGTCACTTTGCGTAATTCAGTAACTCCAGCCTCCTAATAATTTTTGTTATTCCTCTTTAACCTCTGTCCAGTTTGTCAGTATATTTTTGATAATTAAATGCCCAAATCTATGCAATATTTCAGGTACAGATGGACCAAAGGTGTACAGAAAGGTACAGTTAACTCCATGTCACAGCACCTGAATCCTTTGTAGATGACATCCTGCCACCAAATCAGGAATGATCATAAAATGAAAATACCTGAGACACACTCCCAGGCCTTTTCCTGAAAATACTGGAAGTATTTTCATCAGGTACCTGAGGATTCTATTTTACACACTAGCAATACTTGTATAGTTTGTCATGTCAATTAACAATTACTGAACTGAATTATGAATGTAACCCAAAGGCATTTAGCTTTTTTACTGTAAAGCTTCACTGCAATCCTACCTCTGTGTTTTCTATGTTTATCTGTTTAGAAGAAAAATGGATAGGTTTGTTTTTTATTATAATGGGCCAAATTCTGCCCCTTAAGCACACCTGTAATTCCAGTCATCTGCACAGACTTTTATTCTACCTTGGGGCAATTTAAACGAGTCACTGCAAAGGACTGTTTTATATTACTTATTACTACCCACAGCCCTAGTATAATATTTTCACAGTATGCATCTCCAAGGTGCAATAAAACATCTTTTAAACTCAATGCCCAATCTTCCTACTCACAAATCCTAATTTCCAAATCTAGAGCTATCACTTTAACCTGTTGGCATTTATCTGTCCAGTGTATTGCACCCCTTTAAAATTTTGGATCACTGTGTAAATGGAACATTTAAAATCTGTGCAAAAATTTCTAGCTTTATTTTTTGCAGGGATTTTTAAACCTTTTTCAAAAAGAGAAAAATACAGTGATTAAGCAGAAATGTAAAAGGTGCCAAGAAAACAAGCAAGTCTCTAACAATAGCTAACTCCATACACAGAAGTAAATATTATTAGCTTTATGAAAATGGCAAAAATTACAACTTCCTGAAAACAGAAGGCATAAGGGGACTATAGCTTGCTGCTGTCTTTAATCAGTTATGCACTTTGGCATTAGTTTGAAAGTTAACCTATATTCTGTTTAGCCAGCCATGTACAAAAATCTATTAGAGAATGTAACGAAACAATGTAATTCTCATTGTATTCTTAACATATCAGCTACCACCACTGTAAGAGGAAGACTTACACTTACTGATTCATCTGTTTCTGGAGTTTCTGCTGTGCCACTGTCATAGTTAGCTAGCTGAGCTATTTCTGAAAACAAAGGACAGAAACTTCATTTTAGAATACATATAGCAAACAGAAGCAAGTGCCAAACTAAAACATGAAAAAGTCACTTCACTGGAACAGAGAATTAACAAGTGTTCTATTATCTATATTAGTGGTTGAATGGCCTTTAAAATTCAGTTAAGTCTTCCAGTTTAGGAGGATAATCCCCTTTTGGAAATTTTGACCTGTTGTCCAATACCTTTATGAATCCTTGTGTGACAGAAATGGAGCTGCTATGTAATAATGTTATGAATACTGAGATGTAACAACTTTATGAACCCAGTATGTGCCTCGGCCAGTGAGAGGAAGTTACTGTATACTGGGGTTATAAAACTTCCCTGTGGGAATGTATTGATCTAGCACAGTGGTTCTCAACTCGTTTCAGTCCACGGACCACCGGGCCAATCAAAAAATTTTGTGGACCACCTCCTTTTTTGTTGTTGTTGAGACATGATTAAAAAGAGCAGACACATTTGGTTTGAAATTTATTTATTTCTTACTGTAGCAGAAGAGGGCTGTGGGAACACCATACAAGAAAGGAACACAAAGGCTTCCTAAGTAGGATCATTTCAGTAGACACTTGAAAGACAATGAGGCAAACTGTTGGCTTAAAAGATCCTGTATCCTGTCTCAAGTATACTGTAAAACTTGTTTTGCCATAGTTGGAAGTTACTAGATTTAAGGGATATAACAATTAAAAAGTGATTCCTGTAAAGGGAGGTGAGTCACCAGGGGCCGTCCAAAGACAGTTAGTGAGCTCCCGCAGAGACAGGCTGACACAGACGCACTGGGAAGTATTTACAGGAAGCTAGTCCTACTAAGGGCCCCACGTGAGAAATGCTAACCACCCTGTAAACTCAATACTCACAAGGTGTGTTTGATTGTTTATAAGATATGTTTGCTCTATAATACTTATGCTCCAATAAATGATACAGCAGACTCTCGATTATCCAGGATGATAGGAAAAAAATTAATCCTGGTTAATAAATACCCAGACAATCATCATCCACAGGAAATGGGGAGGGTTTGGTTCACCAGCCACCGTGCGCCAAGGGGCGGGGGTGTTGGTTCACTGGCTGCCCTGCGTCCTGGTGGATTTTTTTTTGTTTGTTTTTTGGGGTTTTTTTGGTGCTTGGGCGGCAACAAAGCCAGAGCCGGCCCTGCGAGTTACGCATTTTTTTTTTTGACATCCTGGTTAATCCACAACCTGGTTAACCCTATCCTGGATAATTGAGAGTCTACTGTACTTTGCTTTAATGATGCTGGTTGGTCATTGCCCCCAAAGGAACATATCTGCAGGGTCTGAGCCTAAGTCAGACCTGCTGAGGCAATCACGGTTAATCCAAACCTGAAGAAAAGTTGTATAATCTTGAAAATTTGTCTTACTAACAGAAGTTGGTCCAATAAAAGACATTACCTCATCCACCTTGTCTCTCTAATATCCATCTTAACGGTTTCTACCATGAAAGACAATGGCGAAAAATAAAAGGCAAAAAATTTATACAATTTGAAGAGAAACCAGAGTATAATAATCATACAGCACATCTTAGCTTTCACAATACTGCAAAAATAGACGTTACTTATCTGTAACTGGTGGTTCTTCAAGATGTGTACCAGCATGTGGAATATGGACTAGGCGGGAAGGGGGGTCACACATGTACACCATGCGCCTGAGACTGGAAATTTCTAGCAAGCAGTGTCCATGGGTCTGTGCCATTGCACTCCTTGTGCTCTGAAACAAGGGGCAGTGGGGACCACTGCCAACCCACTTCCTCCTCTTACCGCAAATCAGTTAAGATTGAAATAGAGGGGAAGGAGCACTGGTAATGAAATACAGATAGGGAACAATCACAAAGAACTCCCAGCTATAGATAAGTAACCTCCATTTCTTCGAGTGTTGATTTCTATGTATATTCCACATGTGACTGACAGGTTGGCAGTAGTCAAACGGGGGTTGCAAGGATGATATAGATGTGTGTAAAACTGCTGTTCCAACTGTTGCATCTGCAGAAGAGGCCTAGACTGAGGCATAGTGTTTCGTGAAGGTATGGATGGAGCTCCAGGTAGCTGCCCTACAAACATCCAGCATAGGCACTTCTCAAAAAAATACTGTCGAGGTTCCTTATGCTCTAGTAGAACGGGTCCTCACCCCGTCAGGAGGAATATATGCCAACTGATAAAGAATGATGCAGCCAGAGATCCACTTAGAGAGTCTCTGAGCAGATAACTCCGGTGATAGCTCTGCTACACAACCTTGGTGGTTTTCCAATTGTTTTTGATCTTTGAAGATAGAAAATTAAAGCCCATCTGATGTTGAGAGAGTGAAGTCTCCTCTCCCCATTGGAAATCTGAGCTTTCAGAAAAAATACCAGTAAGTGAATAGTTTGACTCATGTGAAACTCAGAAGTTACTTTGGGGATGAATTTCAGGTGGAGTTGAAGGGAAAACTTCTCCCTGTGAAATTTGGTGTACGGTGAGTCACTCACGAGCCATGAGCTTCTGGCTGATATGACAGTGACTAGGAAGGTGATCTTCATGGACAGGTGGTGCACTGAAAACATGGCTAATGGTTCAAAGGGTGGTCTGGCAAATATTGAGAGTGCAAAGTTGAGTTCTCACTGCAGTGTTGATTTCACCATTAGTGGAAGGTCCTAATGAGACCTTTCAGAAATCTAACTGTTGTTGGGTGATTAAAATAGAGTGGCCTTTTACCGAAGGCTGCTAGATGGACCTGCAGTGAATCAGTGGGAAGCCCTCAAGCCTTCAGGGACAGGAGATAGTCGGATTATCTGTTGACTCTGGGGATCATTGGTTCTGTTGCATCCAGATAGAGAAATGCCTCCATTTAGTTAGATAACATTTTGTAGAGCCTTTTCTGCTTTGACTGGGCATAGACTGAATGGCCTCTAATGGAAGCTGGATCTTGGGCACCACCCTCTGCTATAGCTGGTGGTATTGTCTGTGATCATCAGTAAGGCTAAGATTTTGGCATGAGTATTTTTATTAAAAGTCACAGACAGTACATGAACAATAAACAATGAAATTACGGAAATGTACACAGGGCCAGGGTTAGAGGGTAAGCAAGCCCAAGTGCTGCCAACCAGGACTGAATTAGCAGAATTTTGAGGAAATTGAGGAGGTCTCATAAAATCATGGAATCTGTGAGTGGCTTGTAGCCTTAATTATAGATGTAGTTGGTGATGGAGAAATTGCCTCACTGAATGAGGAAGATGTCATGCCTGTTGGAACCATCAGTACTGCCAAATCCAGCTTGATTTTTGACTTTGCATACTCAAACGAAGCCAGTTGGTTTTGGCTAGGAAGAGGACAGGTGAATCATGCACAAATCCAGAGTGCCTAGCATAAAGATCACATGCCATGGACCCCAGTGTGACCACTATGAAGGTTTGACCAGTTGAGGAGAGCCCCATGGCACTCTGTGCAAACAGTCCCTTGGGTGGTCATATCTGGGAGGAGGGGGGAAGATCTTCTGGAGTCTCTATCGAGGCTTGCCTCCCCGTGAGGCAAGGGTTTGTCTAGAACATTGGACTCAGTTGACAAGAAGGTGGATTCAGATTCTATCAGCAGTACAGATGATATCAGTGAATACCAACTCTGACTTGTAGCTAGGATACAGGTCATGAGGTGGTTTCTTTGTCTAGTGTTGACATGTCCCTGAGGAGGACTGGACCTGAACACAGAGGAGACTGAGGGTAGGGAAAGGTAAAAATATGCCCTGGAAAGGTAAAAGGTTCCAGTACATTCTGATCTAGAGTGCAAGAGGTCCCAAAAGTGGTAGATGATGGATCCAGTGCATCCAAGCGCTTAGGGGTTGGCAAATCCTTCTTGAAGTTGGCAGTACCATTGAAGGGGAGTCCAAAGTACAGCTCCCAGTTGGTGCAGATGCCAGTCCTTCGGCTTATGCGTTAGAACAGGTGCTGGTACCAATGGACCTTTTCTCCTTTACACATTTCCTGCTTGGTCAGGTTTATGTGGACTTAAGTATTTAGGAGCCATGCATGAGGACTCACCTGACCTAGACAAAGTCGAGGAGTGATCTTTTCTCTTAGAGGCAAATCTAGAAGGGGATCAGTCCTTATGTTTATGTCCCTTACTCTCATGAGAGGCCTGAGGGAGTAATTTCTTACGCTTAATAATGCTGGCCTCTGCTCTGGTTCTCATGCTTGGAGGCTGCTTGCAGCCTGCAGCCATTGTGTAAGTGGTTTCTCCATCCTGGGTCCGACTACGGTCTCATGATTCTCTTCATGAGATGTTTCCTCAGACAGAGCTCTCATCCCTCACATGTTCAGGGAGAAAAGGAGTGCCAGATGCTGCACTTGATGGTGATGTGAGCCTCCTCAAGGCAGTAAAGGCAGTGGTGGTGTTTGTCATAGAATCATAGAATATCAGGATTGGAAGGGACCTCAGGAGATCATCTAGTCCAACCCCCTGCTCAAAGCAGGACCTATCCCCAATTGAATCATCCAACAGATTTTTGCCCCATATCCCTAAATGGCCCCCTCAAGGATTGAACTCACAACCCTAGGTATAGTAGGCCAATCCTCAAAACTGAGCTATCCCTCCCCACACTGTCACTGACATGGAAGGAAAAGGGATAGGGGAGACAGTTCTTGAACTCTGGAACTTTAGACACAGTTTTTCTCCTGAGGGAAAGGAAGTGGGGTGGGGAAGAAACAATTCTATACTAACTATAACTAGGAAAAACACCAAAAGCAGTAAAATACTAAATGTTATTTACAATGTATATTTACAGACAGGAAAGCTATGCAGCAGCTTCAGACACAGAGGAATCCCACTCAGGCCATGTGGTGGTAACAAGAAACTGCAGAGGTATGTCCACACCTGCCCTCAGTACAGAGACAAAGAGGGGAACTTTGCAGGCACAGACCTGCAAATGGACGCTACTTGCTAGAAATCTGATCTAAGGCACACTGTGGGCATGTGTATCCACGCATGGAATACATACAGAGACCAGCAAAGAAGAACTCCTAATTCTGCAGATCCCTGACTTTGTTAGAGTGAGGAACTCTCTGAGGTAGTGAAAATTAAGGGAGGAAATCAAGTCGCTCAGAATCCTGTGGAACTTAGGACCTTCCTCGGGGCATCACTCGTATTCAGGAGCAACTACTGTCCTAGTCAGGCTTCTTAAAGTCTCATAATACTAGAAGCTAACTGGCTAACCAGCATCTAGTTTATCCAGATAAGTGCTTCAATGCTTTAAATTTTATGCAGACAAAAGGTGAAGTGCCGAACGAGATCAACTAAAAGCCATTTTCTTTTTAGAACTTTAAGAAACGTAATAGGTCTTTGGCTACCCTATATCTATTACCCCTGGGAAGGGCTAAGATTCCCAAGGTCTCCAATTACCTAGTTGCCCGCTCAGCTTTAAACTGCCAGAAATTTGTAAGATTAATTTTTACACGTCAATATTGTCAACTGAATGTGTATAGTCTAGGGATAATGGACTATTTATATAAATTAATTTAACTGGACATTTCCATACTTCAATTTCAATACTTAGGGGACTTTATATGTGTAATATTCTTGTGTTGAGGCATGTACAAGACTTATTTTATCCACCAGAACAAATTTAAGTACACAATTCTTGTTAGGGAATTACTATACAGGTTTTCAAATTTACTCCCATGTGTGGATGAGGTGTTTTAAATATAGATCAGTCTGTAGCTTAAAATTAAAAACAACTCAAAAAAAACAAGTTAGTAGAAGTCTGTAAAATGTCATGTTGAAAAAACAAAGATTTTTTTAGCGTTACAGAAGTACAAGAAAATTATTTAAGGGAACAAAGTCAATAACAATATATTTTTCATTAATGTTCCAATTATTTTTTTAAAATTTAAACCAAAATAAGTTTTCCTAGGTTAAGATTTCTAATACCAATAAGATTCAAGCTGGAGTGAATTCTACTGCCAAGTTATAAAGATGTGAATCAGGTGGAGAGGCAGGGGGTTATAATGGAAGTGTTGATGCAGCCTTTATTGGGTGGGTGAAAACCAAGCCAGTATAATGTACTTTGACAGCCTTCTCAGCCCAAATTGCTTCCATAAATAGCAAATTAAAAATGGTTCTGTTTTAAACAGAACTTTTGCAAAATAACCATTATCTGAGAAATACATATTATTTGCAAACAGTGGGTAGTAATGGAATGGAACCAAGAGTCAGCTTATGAAGCAGGGAACTAAGGAACCATTTTGCAATGCCTGAAGAGATTTTTAAAACTCATCTAAATACCATTAAACATCTGCCCTTTTTATTTCATTGATTTAAACCATTTCTGAAGACTCATGATTCAAAAAGGTAAAGATGGTAATTTAAAAGCCACAGGGAAAAATCTCTCTCCAGGGAACTTTTCAGAAATGCAGCCACCAGTTTCTGATAAGTGAGGAATCTGTTGTGGTATTGCTTTCAGTACAGTGTACATTTATCTGGCATTATCTCCAAGTAACGCATGCACCATTTCACTTGAAGAAAAGATACTACGGCCATGGCAGCAAACAAAGGTGGAAAAAGTAGGGAAGGGTTTACATTGGCAGCTTCCCTTGCAAGGGGAAGGATATCCTTTCTGTGGCCATTTGCCAACATTGTATACACATTTTAATGAACTGTCTGGAAATCCAACAGTGATTCAGGGTGACACTTCTGATTGATAACAGCTATTATTGCTTTTTAGATCTTTTCTCCGTGCAAAATTTAAAGTGTTTTCAACAAGATGATCTCAGTATCATGTGGAGAGAGAGAGAGAGAGAGAGAGGTGTTTCCAAACTTTCATTTGTGAAATCACTATATTGAAATGTATACTACCCCTAATGCATATTTTTAAATCTCTGCTTCTGAACTAAAATGGTGGATGGAGAGTTCACTTTTTAAGAGACTTTTAAAAAATTATGTATACAGATACAAAAAAAAAATGGTTTTTTTGGCCACAATAATAAGCAATTCATGGTATTTATATTTGTTACTTTTCTGTGGAGAGCAGGAAGAGCACTAGTATGAATTAGGTGACCTAATTTATTTGATGATAAATTTACAGAGAGCATTAACCTTTAAGAGATACACAAAATAATCCATTTCTCTGAATCTCTTGTTCAACCAAAGGTCAGTCATCTCCCTTCCCCAGAAACTCACACTATATATTACAGCCCCACTCAGCCCATTCTTCTGACATGTTTGGATTACTCTAAAACCCTTTAAAAACTGAAGTTATATTTTACACTATTTAGTTTAATTTACATTAAAATGTATAAAAGTGATCTATTCAAAGTACAAAGTTAACATTTTGTTTGACAAAAAATATCCTTTACATTTCTTTTGCTTTTTATTTATCTATGGTGTTCTCTCTCTCTCTCAATTACCAGAAGTTTACATAAGGCCAAATCCCTCACTCATATTGAATACCATCCATGTAAATCTGGACTATCAAAAATCATATACAAAGTGTTATCCCTATATATGCCCAACCCTTTTTTGAATCTTGCTAAGGTTTTCATCTCAGTAATATCTTGTGGCAATGAGTTCCAGAAGGTATGTTTGTCTTGGGTTAAAAAAATATTTCCTTGTGTTAGTTTTAAATTCACTCTCATTTAATGTTCTCTTGTGCTTTTATTATGATATTGTCTATATGATATTATAATTGTATCTATTTTCTCTATTATCAATTTTTATATGTCGCCTCTTATGGATCTCCTCTCTGTGGTATTCTCCAAATGAGTTTTGCCATGTCCCTAACCATTCTCATCTCCCATCTCTGAATCCCCTCCATTCTGGAGCATTACTGAAAAAGGCAGGCAGGCAAGCAAACATCACATATTATTCTCTGCCTTTCTTATGAACATTTTCTTCCTGACTCCCAGCCTGCAGTACTTATGCACTGACCCTCAGCCAATTTCTTCAAAGCATTCTGATACCTAAACATTCCCATTAATCCCCAAGGATGAATTATAAAGCAAGTCAGCAGATGGTAGATTGGCTTCAAAATGGAGGAGGAAACTGTCTCATTAAGAAATAGGCGCAATTCTAATTCACACTGGCATTGTCCATAAAACAAGATCCCAAGGGATGAGATTTCTGTATTGAACCAGCAACTTGCGTCAACATAGTAACGCCATCTTCTTGGACACAGAAATCACCCAGGACAATAAGGCTTTGTAAACTGAATGCCAGCACAAGAAAATCAATTAGCACCTTTGGAGAATCTGAGATGTAGTAGAGCTGCTCATACAACACAGAATGCTAGCCCTATCACGGAACTCTCAATCAAACCAGGCACACACAAATCCAGTTTGGGAACAGGAAACCTCCTTCATGTAAGGTCAAATGCAACCAGTAAGGCACACCAACCTCTTCCCAGCCTTTTTTTCACTCACACTGAACGGAGCAACTCTCAGGACACCACAGGACTGATAAAGAACCTCTGCTTTGTCCAGCCATGTCTCAGTTAAAGCTCCAGGTTCTGGATGTATATCTATGATCAAATTGTGGACCGTAACCATCTTATTAGCCACAGTTAGCACATGCAGCTTTGTATTGCCAGCTTAGAGCGATGGAAAGTTACATGATCAGATCGTTTGGCTGCATTTCTACTAAAAACACAAAGCAGTCTTCAAAAATGAAGTCCGAGATCTGTGATGAAAACTTACCCCAGAAATCTAGAGAGGCTAATAATGCTCAGAGCTTGTCTCCAAGCAGGTGTAAACTAGCTAATATTTGTATTTTTGCTCTTCACCCTTACCCGGAACACTCCCGCCTTGGATTTATTATTGGACACTCACACTGCATCACAGAGACCAACAAGAATAACAGAAATAAGTCCACTTCTTATGATCTTGATTGGGTAATTACTGGTTATACCATGATATACACTTACCTTCCAGAGGATCTTTATTCAGGCCCAGCTGGCTTATAATATATCTAGGGATGTCCGTTTTAATCACGTGCCCCTCTTTAGCATGTCCTTCTGCAGCTTCCAAAAGATAGTAAAATTCTTCAGGATCAAATTCCTGGAAGAGAAGAAAAAATACTCACCATAATTTTCCTGGTTAGAAACTGTACTCTTAAACTTGCACATCAAAGCTCCCTTTACATCTCCAAGCCTTTTGTTACTTACCTAATTAAAAGCAATACCACTTCATTCCATTACTAGTGGCCCAAAACAGTATAGTAACATGCTGTAAACTGCAATGTTTTAGACTATTACTACTATAGGCCACAGAGCCCCAGGGGCCACCCAGGACATAGCCTGACCATTTTTAAGCAGCTAGGGTTGTCATCTGGCTGGTTTTTCAACAGCCTTGCCCATAAGCAGTTGCAATGTGCTGGGCAATTTTTAAATTTTACAAGTGGGGAAAAAAAGCAACCTGGCACACTACAATCAGCTACCATAAGCTGTCCACATGCATAGCAGTGGGAGGTGCTGAGCAGCCATCTTCTAACTACGGCATGCACGTACGTGGTTGAGAATGCTGCTAGCACAAGCACTTAGGTCCTGCTCTGCGTGCCAGCTCTCAAAGTGCCCAAACCTTGACAGCTGAGACTCCTGCTCCTCTCTGTGTCAGGGACTGGAACGTGAAATGGTTGGACCAGAGGCTTGCTAGCAAGGAGGGATGGGGAGGAGAGGGCAGGAGTTTGTGGGAGGGGGATTCCCTTGAGATTCCTAGGAGGGAGTGGGTCAGGGGTTTAGGGCCTTATGGAGAGAAAGGCCGGGGGCTTTTTATCTATGTAACCTTGGGGGACTCCCCCTTCCATGAGGACTAAAGGAGGGTCCTGGGAGGGGATGGGTATAAGGCCCCATGGGAAGGTAGTACGCAAAGAGGACTTGAACTGCTTCCAAGTCCCCACTTGCACTGCTGCCTGCGTGTGGGAGGAAGGGATGGAGACACCTGAGAGAGGAAGAGGAAGATCTGACTGGTGGGCAGCATACTGTTTAGAACAAATCTATGGCCTCCCCACCTTTTCAATGGTGCTGCACAGCTCAATTAATACCTAACACTTTAAGTCCTATAAAGGGCAGGAAGCAGTTTTTTCAGCATTTTTCATAGTATTACCAGTTGAATAGTCTACGATCATCAATGTGTTATTCAGTGATTACATCTCACATTTGAAAGATGTCCTGTCCTCTCACACTTATATGGGCAAACTGTAAAACAAGCTACTGTTCGTATAAACACATACCAAATGTACATACATCTCAGAGCCCTCCTTTTCCCCCTAACTGTGATTTTAAGGTAATTCTAATGAATCAATATGTACTGTTGTCATAACCCTAAAGTAGCCTAGAATTCCTTCTTACCTGTAAAGAGTTAAAAAGCTAAAGAGAACCTGGTTGGCACCTGATCGAAGGGACCAACGGGGACTGAAGATGCTTTCAAATCTGGAGGAGGGAAAGTTTTTGTTCTGTGTGCCTTTGTCTGTCTCTCGTTCATTTTGGGAATTTCAAAGGAATCAGGCAGCTTTTCTTCTCTCCATCTAATTCTACATTTCTAAACAGCACAAAGAGTAAGTAAATAGCCAGGCCAGGTGGTTTAAGTTTTATATTTGTTTCTCCCTTGTGGATTTCTCAGGTTTTAAGGGGAATATCCCTATGTTTTTTCTGTAACTTCAAAACTTAGCAGAGGGGGGAATTCCTCTATGGTGTGGGTTTTTTTCTTTTTGTGACTGTAAGGATTTGTTTATTTCTTTTTTCCTTTAATTAAAAATATCTTCCTTTGAAGAACTGACTGTTTTTCCATTGTGTAGATCCAGGGGTTCTTTTTGGATTGGACTCACCTTTGAGAATTGGTGAGGGGTTTATTCTCAAGCCTTTCCCAGGAAGGGGAGTGTAGGCTTGGGGGGATTTTGGGGGAAAGAGGGAGTTCCAAGTGGCCCTGCCCCTAGTTCTTAGGGTATGCCTGGTGGTGGCAGCCTACCAAACCCACGCACAGAAGAAACTTGTGCCTTGTGGAAGTTTTAACCTAAGCTGGTAAAATAAGCTTAGGGGATTGTTTTTTCCATGCGGGTCCCCACACCTGTACCCTAGAGTTCAGAGTGGGGAGGGAACCCTGACAACTGTATTTAAAAAAATAAATTAAAAACTATCAACAGCTCTAAATCTAAACCACAAAGGCCAGAATATTACTGAAAACTCAGTGCCTTGCAAGGGACTTCACATCTGAAAATGAAAACTCTCTTACAAAATCTACTACATTATTACTATTCATCTCATGACTAAAAGGGTGTTAGATGCCTCAGAAAATCAAAAGATCACCTAAGCCTCTTTTCCTGGCTCCTTAGATTTAAGTTCTTTATCTTTACAATCTAAATAGACAATACACAAGAGGAAGTGCAAGAATGAATAAGGGAAGTTATCAGATACAGCTTTCTTATTTGCTTTTTTGTTAAAAAATAAAGTTGTCCTAATCTCATGTTCTCCCAAACTGCAATTTTTCCTATGTTAATTCATGCCAGAGGTGACCTATTTCACATATCCCTTATATTCTCATCTGTCTCCCTGTCCACCATTAACTGAGGCAAGAGAAACTGTATTGGAAATAGGGCTGGTTGAAAAAATTCTGACAAAACAGTTCCCTTTCTTCCCCAAGCCGATCATAAAATATGGACTCAGAAGAACTGGAACATTTATAAAAGGTTTTGGTGGAAACCTTGCAGGCAGGCTACCCAGTTGCCCAGCTCCCTGGTTCTCCTACAGCCTACTTGGTGCAGTGCCAGTGAGTGAGCTGGCTGCCTCAGCAGGGAGCATACTTCATTCGCGAAACATCAGAACATTGGGCCGTGGAAGCATATGAGGGTTTCCAAAATGATATATTTTGGAACTTTCATTCCTGTGAAAAATTCTGAGTTTTTACTTTCCATTCCCATTCAGGATGATTTTTTTTTGGTGGGGGATAGGGGATAACTCATTTTTTTTCTGCACACTTAATATTTTAAAAATATATATATATATATAACTTATTGATCAATGTCAACTTTGAAGTGAGGTACGCTTAGGCATAAGCTAGACAAAGGAGATGGCCCCTTATACCATGTTCTGATGGTAAAAACACTGGTTCTGATAAATCAATTGGGAAACAGGCCCACAGAAGCGAAGGTCTTCCAAATGAGAATATACTGCATTGAGCTCATGATAGTTAATTCTGACGACTATTGGCCTGGGTACTCCAGCTGACTTCACAGGAGTAGAGAGGATGCAAACAAGGTAGGGTTTATAAATGGGCATTAACGCTTTGAACAACACTTACATTCCTGGAGGACAGGTCCATCAGTGGCTATTAGACAAGACGGTCAGGGATGGAACCCATTTTCTGGGTGTCCCAAAACCTTCAACTGCTAGGAACTGGGACCAGATGACAGGGGACAGATCACTCAATAACTGCCATGTTCCGTTCACTCCCTCTGAAGCATCTGGCACCAGCCATTGTCGAAAGACAGAATACTGGACTAGAAAGCCTATTGATCTGACCCATTATGAAAACTGTTATGTTCTTACTTGTAAGTGAATAGGAAAAACCGTGCAGGCTTCCAAGAACTGTTTTAAAATATTCTCTAAAATTCACACTACCACCCAAGCAGGTATTTAAAAAAACAGATTTGTAAATTGTAGCTTCTAAGAATCTTCAAGGTTGGCCCAGTGTAAACACAATAAAAATCACAAAAGCTTGCCAACTATGGCAAGGACCTCTTCATGGACAAACAGGCCACTAGTTACACCTCAGATTCCAGAAGCAATCAGGTTTCCAAAAGCTCTCACTTCCTATCCACCCCCAATTAGGAACAGAGTTAGAGAGCATACCTCTGTTGTTTAATCTCAGTTCACTGTGATTTGGTATTGACACCAGCCATCTGACACGTTTTCCTGATGTGTCAGTGCTCATCACTCTCTACCTCAGCAGCACCTCTTCAGTCCAAATTGAACAGCAAATATTAAATGCCACTTTTGTTTCTCTTCTGCCATGCTCCTCATCTTACATGTTAATATGTAGATATTAGATATCATGACATTTTCTTCTCCCTACTTGCATTAACAGTGGAAATACTATACAGCTGCACCTCTGTTTGTTAACACATCAGAGTAGTTTTAAGATAGATGACTTTAACCAAATTCATTTATACACAATTACAAGTGAGTTATCTATTTTCTGACCTCTAGTTTTATCCTCACATTACCTTTTTCAGATACAGAAACTCAGCAGAAATGAATAAATCTTTCAATATTGGCAGTAGCTCACAGCACTTCCACAAGCAAAGAAAGCCCTACTCGTCCGACTAAAAAATGAATACAAATAGATGCTCAGATCCCATAAGCCTGGTATATATACCTAGGTAGAAACGTAGTGGGGCTGGCAGCATCACCTATTATTAAGGCTGACCAACACTTCCCATTATGAGTCTGTTTTCAGTTACTTATAACTTTGCCAAATTCTAACTGATTGGGCTGACATTTTTTAAGCACAGTGCCTGTAGAGGCTGAATTTTTCTGGAAAAATGCAGCCAAAATGGTTCAGCATTTCTAAGAATATGTTCTCTTGCCCATGTTAAAAAGGTATGGAGAACTTTTCTTTGAGACATTTTAGAACTCACAGGTCCCTATTTTTCCCAGATATTTGGAGCAGAGATTGAAATTCGGCAAAGGTTATTGCATGTGTCTGGGATGTACCTTTTGCTACCTCTGTCAAAATCTTACTAAGTTACAAACCTTCAAAAAATCATTACTCACAAATGAGACTTGCCAGACTAAAAATCTTCTGAAGTTCCAACAACACTGGGCATGCTCCAACCCTAGTGCAGGTCCACATACTACTGCCATCAGTTACGCTGTTAGCTCAAGTGACAAAGTCTGGGCAGTGGATCTAAAGGTGCCAACCCAGCTGATGAACCATGTGGGTATCAACAGGTATTTTGATTTTTTTTTCCAGTTTGCTTTTTTTAAAAGCTAAGAAATCACACACAAAGAACTATGCTGAAAGAATGTTATTAAGGATGCTAAGTCAAGCAATCAAACGTTAGGATATGCCAAAATTAGGATATGCCAGAATTAGGGTTGCCTGTGCCCTCCTCCTTCTGCATGTGTTTTATGATACAGCCTTTTATTACAAATCGTACAGTATTTTGGTGACGATCTCTGCCCTATTCAGTAAGGGACCTGTTCTGGAGATGCCTCAGAGCTGTGTACACAACCCCAGCTTCATTTGTTGCAGAAGTTGGAAGATGTGTAAAGAAAGAGGTAGGGGACTGCAGAAAGAGAAAGAAGGGGCTTATGATTAAATACAGCTGTATGCTGCCTTGGAGAATTGAATTATTTCCCTGTCTCTACCACCCAGTTTCCATATGATGCTGGGAAAATCACTGAAAAATAAAATTTCACAAGTGGTCACTAAATGGGTGTTCCTCATTTTCTGGGCATCTAACTTGAGACCCTA
Organism: Dermatemys mawii; assembly: GCA_007922305.1. Taxonomy (NCBI): domain Eukaryota; kingdom Metazoa; phylum Chordata; order Testudines; family Dermatemydidae; genus Dermatemys; species Dermatemys mawii. Next base: position 14,856,873 of record ML677342.1, read on the forward strand.
AAAATCTGATTTGAAGAAGTGTTGCACGCTCATAGCTGCAACGGAAGCCAATGGGAACTATACTTTGAACGTATAAAGTGCTTTATAATGCAAAGTACTCTGAAAAAGCAGGTCCTAACTGTCTCAAATTCAGCATCTAAAAGTAATGAATAATTTTACCTTAATCTCTGTGTGCCTCGGTTCTTCATCTCTATCATAATGCACACACACAAGGGAGCCGAATTAATGTTGCCTGGTGTTTCCAATTTTGGCACGTTTGACTTCATCTTTGATAAAGTTCTTCTAATGCAGTTTTTGTGTGCAACATGAGATATAGTGCATTCAAATAAAAAGGAATTCAGAATGATAGGTTTCAGGGTAATAGCCATGTTAGTCTGTATCCACAAAAAGAACAAGTACTTGTGGCACCTTAGAGACTAACCAGTTTATTTGGGCATAAGCTTTTGTGGGCTAGAACCCACTTCATCAGATGCATAGAGTGGAACATTAGTAGGAAGATTATTTTTTATATTTTTTTTATTTATATATATATATACACACACACACACACACACACACACACACAGAACATGAAAACAGTGATAATCAGGATGGCTCATTTCAAGCAGTTGGCAAGAAGGTGTAAGGAACAGGGGGAGGATAATTAACATGGGGAAATAGATTCAATTTACGTAACGACCCAGACATTCCCACTCTTTATTCAAGGCTAATTTCATGGTATCCAGTTTGCAAATTAATTCCAGTTCAGCAGTTTCTCATTGGAGTCTGTTTTTGAAGTGTTTCTGTTGAAGAATTGCTACTTTTAAGTCTGTTACTGAGTAACCGGAAAGATTGAAGTGTTCTCCTGGTTTTTGAATGTTACGATTCCTGATGTCAGATTTGTGTTCATTTATTCTTCTTCATAGAGATTGTCCGATTTGGCCAATGTACATGGCAGAGAGGCATTGCTAGCACATGATGGCAGAATGTGATACATGCCACCATGTGCCAGCAATGCCCCTCTGCCATGTACATTGGCCAAACTGGACAATCTCTACGCAAAAGAACAAATGGACACAAATGTGACATCAGGAATCATAACATTTAAAAACCAGGAGGAGAACACTTCAATCTTTCTGGTCACTCAGTAACAGACTTAAAAGACTATACAACATACTTTTACATGCTAAGTAATGTACTTTTATTGCTGGCCTTTAATACCAGCTCAAATAGTCAAGCTTTCCACCAGTAACAAATCAGAATCCTGTTTACAATAAACATCAGCTTACCAGGCATTCTAATAAGCGAGCAGGACGAGCAATGACTATGAGGATCTTTCGGACTAGTTGCTTAATAAATGCCAGTTCTCCACTTTCTGATCGCTCTTGACCCTAAGAGAGCGAAACAAAAAGGATGATTAAAAACTCCTACATTAAATATATCAGTCAGGAAAGCATGTTAATATGATGATTACAAATGCAATCAGTAATATTAAATATAGTTGTAACTACAGTGTTTAAGCTCCATTTGAAATCCTTGCAGCATAGCTCAGACAGTCAACATTTCTACAACATGGAACAGGGCAACTTCAGTTCATATGGCCGACACATTTGAGGTGAATCAGTATTTTGCATCAAAAATTATTAGAATGAGTTGTGAATGAGAAACTAAAAAGCATGTATTACAGCTGTGTCATTTAGTATACCGTAGTAAAAACTGAGTCAACATTTCTAGATGAAATCAGGATTTTTAGAGTGAAATCTTTTGCTTCTCTGAATATCCAATCAGACTAATGCTTCGTGACATGACTGGCCAACCCAAGTGATTCAAATGAGTTAAGACATTTTCTAGTTACATAGTGGCTAAAAAGCCTTACCTGAGTATATTTTATGGAGATCTAATCAACTCCAGCCCCTCCCCTAATGCCATTGTTATTAAAAATGACATTATGTATGAGACTTTTATAATGTGGCTTAAGCTTTTGAAACAGCCAACTTATTGTATTTTAAAAAGCACTAATGAGCATGCAAAATAATTCATTTTCAGAAAGCTCACTGTAATAGCAAAGATTCTCCTTTCATTTGAGTAAGACTTACCGTTTTTACACTAGCCTCAAGGCAAAATTAGTGCAAATCTAGGATTCTAACATGATAGTATCAAAATAAAGGTTATTGCATTTTCAGGTGGATGAGGTATTCTTTGTTTTTACCAACATATCCCTGTGCAATGTTCTAGCTATTGTATTACAACAGAGGCTGCTGCATTTCAGCATGAAGTGACATGTCTATTTCTACAGTTTTCTCTATATCCATTTTTTGTGTATTTTAGGATCCCTTGGAATAAAAGATACTGCAACACAGATAATAAACATTAGCAGCATCCATGTGGTATGGAAACTGATTTCCTATGATTAAATGATGGCCATGAAATTCTAAAATGACCACATTGAGATTACAAATATAATGAAACTGTGCTAATTCATGCATATAGGAACCATGTACAGGTATGTACAAAAGGAAGCAAATGGGAAATTGAGTTCTGCAAAGATGATGATGATGAAAGGAGAATAATGATGTTAAAGAAACTGTACAAAAGAAAATATGTTTCTGTAGAGCTTAAAAGAGAATTTTCACAAGGCTCTGAATTGTATTTCAAATTTCTTTCAAACTTTCTCATCAAGCAACAAAGAATAGATTTTACGATACCTAATGAATGCAAAAGAAGCCATATGCTCTTTCTTCTGGCTGAAAGATATTAATAGTTCTTTGCTCATATATCAGAAAGGCATTTCTTTGCTTTGAATAATAGAAGCTGCAGGATAAATTCCAAATCTCATCTACTGCTTATTCTGTGCTATGTGCCATATATTCAAGCATACAAAGAAAATTCAAACCAAAACCTTACAATTTTAATATAAAAGTGGTTTGTGTATTTGCAATTGCAAAATCCACGTAAATATTAAGCTAAATAGCAATTCCATGCTTAATATCATAATTAAGCACACAATGGAAGAAAATGTAATCTAATTGTGAAGTTTCAAAGAAAACTGAACAAACTTCACTGCAATGCTCCTACCATTAGGTTTGAGAAAATGCTAATGAGAGGCAAACATTCATATTATATATGCTGCCAGCTACATTCACGAGGAAAATGTTAATGGACCGAAGGCATTTTTGTTTTAATCACTGGCCAAAATAAAAGTAGTATTACACACTTCTGTATCTATATAGGTAGGGATATACACAGAAGATTCCATATAAATGAAAGAAGGGTGAGATAGGAAAGCATGCGAATCAACTTGACCTTGACCTTAGCACTACAAAAATGTCAGTTAAATCAAGCTGATCAACCCCCTCCGGGGACTTTTTTCCTGCTAATGCAAAGCAACCACAAGGTGCCAAGTAGCAGTAGGAGCCACAGCTTTCCACTGAATGTCACAGTTGGGAATGGACAACAAATGCATCCTAAGAAACCCAAAGTATGTTCCCACAGCTCAGTTCTACATCAGGCAAATTTCCCTACAATTATTTTATGTTTTTAGCTTTTGATGAATATTGCAAAATTCACCCAAATAGTTAATATACTTGGCAAAGAAATAGGTTTACAAATGAAGTAACACACTTGTACATACTATTTAGGAAATTATACATAAGCTTATGTTTCTGAACAATTATTATATTGCAAACCACATGACTTAGAAAAGAGCAGATAGCTATGAACAGGGCCAATTTATATCAGAGCCAACGTAGGTAATATCAGTGCTGTCAGTGTACGCAATCAAGTGAACCTTAGTTTTTAAAGCATATTTCTTCATACTGTACTAATATCAATATCGTAGTGCAAAGTAAAGTAGATATCTCTAACAGTTATTTAGCAATTTACCTGCACTTTAGCATCATAAAACCATACAATAAGGTTTAAATGTACATTTGTTTCTGGATAATTAAGTCTTCATCAATCTTCCCTATTTGCCTTAGCTGATAATGACAAGACGACAATAATACAGAAATGGTGCATTGTTGTCTAGTTTTTGCAGTTACGGGAGGGAGGTAGGGGATGGGGGAAGTACAAAAGGAAAGTAGTGTAAGGGAAGTGTTCTTTGATATAACCTAACAAGGTTTTACACCAAAACCAGCAGAGTCTGGAAACAGGCAAACTATCAACATACGGGCTCACATTTTTGTGTATTTAAAATCAAAGCAAAACAAAACAATAATATCTTAACAAAATCTCACTTAGTATATATTTCACTGTAGTGAATTCACTTGTCTACCAGAAGGACTCTGGGGCACACTGTCCATATGCACAACTGCCAGATAATGGATCAAGGACACAACATGGTCCTTTGTTTTAAAAAAGGCACATTATATATTTGATGAGCTTCATGTCACAGCACAAGTCCTATTTGTTAACTTGGGCTTCAGATGTCTTATCAGTTGATCATTTTAAGAAGATTCTTATTACTGTTTTTATGCTGAAGTCAATTATTTTTTTTTATTACTAAGGTTGATTTTTGAGACGTAAGGAGACACTACAAACTTCTTAATAAATAAATAAATAACCTGCCATTAATGAAAGGCTAAGGGCTGCTGTCTGCTGCCTCAACTCCTGCTAGAAATTAGGAGGTTATTAATCTGAAAGGTGTCTTATTCCACAATAGATGGAAGAAGGGGGTCACCTCATTGTGAGGTGTATATACACATCGACATAAGTAATTTATAACTTGCAATGTATTACAAAAAGTTACTGAGTCTAAAAATCTTTACAATCCACTTAACCTTGAGTTATACACCATAAGGCCCTATGGTTCCTATACAGGTCATTTCGTTTAATAAGCCCACTATGAATTTACACTACGTTGGCATCTATTTGAGTAGAGCAGCCATAATTATTTCACAGCAGCTAAATGTTAAACAAACATATTTTAACAATTTTTTAACAGAAGATAATTATCTTTGCACAGTGCATGGTTCATACCTCCTGTAGCAATTTGTCTAATTTGTGCTGTAATTCAAAAAAGTATCGTGACGTGATGAGGCCCTGATGGGATTTATCCAAGCAATCTCGAGCCAGCTCAATGATCTGATGGTGGGTAAAGCTGAGCACTCCATCTGCCAGGGGAAGAACGTTATCAGGAGCATGGTTGGTGATAATATCCTGAAGCCGTTCTTCCATCTGAGCTGTGGCCTATAAAAAAAAAAAATTGATAGATTTAATCAGTATTTTGTGAAATTCTATTACCACGTCAAAACAATATTCTTCCTGATTAAATACATTTCCGAATAGCTTAACATTTTCTTCTAACACTATATATGAAAATGGGTGATCATGAAAGTGAACAACCAGTGAACACTGGTTTGCCCAGCTAGAGAATGGGCAAACACAGTCCATTTCCCCAAATTATTCTACTAATGGTGACCAGCAACTCCTCTCCTATTATTCTACTTGGTGCCTCTTTAATGGGGACTGTCAATCATACTAAATTGTGCACATCAAGAAACTGCCACACAAAATAGAAAAACACTATGACAGCTTTACTACAAAGCCAAAACAAAATATTAACTCCAGAGAAGGGGAGGGCTACATTTTTTTTAAATTAATCTTCATATACTGCAAGACATAATAGTTTTCTATCCTTTATATTTTCTGAATCAAGAAAATATTTCCAGGGAAATATTCTCTTTTAGAGAGTTAGTGCCAGTTTTGTAAAGATATTTAGGCACCTAACTCCCACTGAAATCCACGTAAGCATCTAAATACCTTTAAAAATCTAGACCCTGTGACTAAACCTTATGCATGCCATCAGCATTAAAGTACATAAATTCAGCTGGTATTTCTGTTGCTGTGTATAACTCTTTTATAACTCTTTTCCTGGTGAACTGTAACATGTAAGAGAAATCCAAAGAAATCTTTTTAACGATACGACAGTAGAACTTCAGAGTTATGAACACCTCGGGAATGGAAGTTGTTCGCAACTCTGAAATGTCTGTAACTCTGAACAAAACGTTATGGTTTACAAGTTAACATTGACTTAATATAGCTTTAAAACTTCACTATGCAGAAGAAAAATGCTTCTGTCCCTTTATTTTTGAATAGTTTATGTTTAAATCAGGACCATACTGTGTTTGCAATTTTTTTTTTGGCGGTGAGGGGCAGGGGTGTCTCTGCTGCTGCGTGATTGCATACTTCTGGTTCCAAATGCAGTATGTGGTTGACTGGTCAGTTCTTAACTCTGGTGTTCATAACTCTGAGTTTCTAACTCACTCTTATCTAACCACTGAGTTGAATAGTGCAGTTCATGCCTCAGTAACAGTTTAATCTATTTGCAAACTCAGGCAGAAGTCTCTGAAGGAGTTACACTCACTTCATGTTTTGAAAGTTCTCTTTGCAATGGTAATGGTTCTCTTTCCAGCTCTCACTTTTTTGTTATGTGAAATCAGATTCTGGAGAACCACATGGGGGGTGGGTGTCTGCCAATGCTCCCAGTGATTCACCTCCACCTTGGTCACAGTTTTGCTTCCCATCTTCGAGACGAAGCAACAGCTTTCTGTTGCTTAGCATTCAATAGCCAAACACTTGAGCAGTTCACTAGTTTTTACAATTAAAAAAAAAAAATCAATATATAATGAACCTTTGGGAAACAAGAGAAATACCAAAAAGGCATTTGACACATACCTTTCTGGATGCTACATAGGATTCTGAGTGAAGGACACATTTTCTTTTTGTTTGCAAAGTTCAAACTAATTCTATACCTAGTTACAGCAACTGTAAAACTACAAACTATAGTATGATATCTTTCCAGGCAATCATCAACGTATGTTACCAGCACGATTTATTTCAAAATCAGTTCAGCAGCTTCACTAAATGAATGTCCAGTTCTCAACAGGGATTTTTTTTATTGTGATTTTATCTTTCTAATAAGAGTTTAGTTATGCTTTATGAAAGTCATTACTGGCCTAGATCATTAGTTCCCATAACAAAAACATCATTTATTTAAAACCTATGCTGCCTATTAGTTTAGATATTGGGTATCTTAAATATAATTCGTTACCTTTGGGAACCTTTCTTTGTAGACATGGTTCATCATAATTATTTCATGGTCACAGCAGGCGGGAGAACGTCCAGGGCTGCAAGTAAAGCAAATCATCCCTTTAAACTTGTCTCAGCATGAATTGAAAGACATTTTTATATTCCTATACAACCTGCTTGCATCAAAAGATGCTGCAGCCTTCATTAGGCAGGTATATTTGCTAACCAACTATAAAATCAGTCCCTTTCTACTACATACTGGCAGGGTGTAAAGCTGCCTTGAAGAAGTGTTGGGCCCATTACTGCCAACACCACAACTTCCATAGCTGTATCTATACGTTAGAGTGCAGACAGTTTACTACGTTCATGATGCCACTTCATCCTCAGGTGGGGCACAGAAGTATGTTTTTAAACTTAAATAACCACTGCAAAATAGCTACCTATTCATAAACTCCAAGGCCAGAAATAACCAGTGTGATAATCTAGCCTGACCTCCTATATGACATAGGCCTTAGAACTTCCCCAAAGCAATTCCTAGAACACAGTGTTCAGAATTTTTTTTTTAATCTTGATTTAAAAATTGCCAGTGATGAAGAATCCACCACAACAATTGGTAAGTTGTTCCAATTGTTAATTACCCTCATTATTAAAAATTTACGCCTTATTTCTAGTCTGAATGTGTCTAGCTTCAACTTCCAGCCATTGGATTGCGTTACACCTTTCTCTACTAGACTGAAGACACCATATTTTTTCTCTGTGTCTTATACAGTGTAATCAAGTCACCCTTAACATTCTCTTTGTTAAGCTAAATAGACTGAGCTCCTTGAGTCTATAACTACAAGGCATTTCTTCTAATCCTTTAATCATTCTCCTGGCTCCTCTCTGAACCCTCTCCAATTTATCAACATTCTTTTTGAATTGTGGGCATAAAAACTAGATGCAGTATTCCAGCAGCAGTTGCACCCGTGCTACACGGGTCAAATAACCTCTACACTCCTACTTGAGATTCCCCTGTTTATGCACCCTAGGATCACATTAGTCGTTTTGGCCACAGCGTTGCACTGACTAGGAGCTCATGTTCAGCTGATTATCCCTCAGGACCTGCCAAATCTTTTTCAGAGTCGCTGCTTCCCAGGATAGTGTCCTCCTAGCGCAATGCTGTAAGCAAGGCTTATATTCTTTGTTCCCGGATGTATACATTTACATTTAACGTAGTAAAATGCATATTGATTGGTTGTGCCCAGTTTACCAACCAATCCAGATTGTTCTGTATCTATGAACTGTCCTCTTCACAAAAAAATCAATAAAATCAACCCAACAGATCTGTTTGCAACTTGAAATGCAAATAAACATGTAGCCAGTACACAAATACAGTGCCAAATATTTACATTGTGCTACCTATGTTGGTAGCATTATATCCGTAAAGTAGGAGGTGATTTACAAGAAAATAGCCTGAGGTGACTGACACTTGGTACCTCATCTGATATGGGAGAATAGCTTCAGACCCTGCCACATCACTGCCTTCACATGAATGATCAACCTCCCTTCAAAGAAATTGCTTACTTTGCTGGGATGTGATCTGGCTACACGACTATTTTAAGTCTCACATAAAGATACACAGAAAGAGAGAGAAGGAAGGAGCTCTCCAGCACACTAATTTTTTTAAAAAATATAGTACTCACGGTATTTTTAGATTTTCATAGCATAATAAAAAGGAGATATTTTGGTTTGTTCAAAAGGACAAAAAATGAGGACTGAAATTTGCTTTACCATATCAAGGTGTTAGAAACTTCATCTATCATGGACAATCCAAGTAAATTACCTACTTGCATACATAAAACAATATATTAAGTACTTAAGTTCAGTATACCACCCAACTAGCGCAGCGACATCTCTAAAAGCGATTCTGCTATTATAGTCTGGTGTAACCGTATATGTTTCATAAACTAAACTAGGAATTTTTTATTTTTCTAAACTAGAAAATAAAGTGTTAGAGAGAGATGACTGTACTGGTAGGTGAAGAATATTTTCCATGTCTAACCTTTTAAAGAACAAAAAACTCCATCTGATCCTACTTCTCAGGGTATGTCTTCACTACCCGCTGCATTGGCAGGTAGCAATCGATCTTTTGGTGATCGATTTATTGCTTCTCATTAAGACGCGATAAATCGATCACCAACGGTGCCTCTGTCAACTCCGGAACTCAAGCTTGTTGAGAGGCACAAGCTGGAGTCGACGGGGGAGCACACGGCTGACCACCGCCGCCATGAGGACGGCAAGTAAATCGACTGAAGATACGCCGACTCAGTAATTGCTCTATTTATTCCATAGCTCTACAGGTTATGTAGGTAGCAATTTAATTTAGTCATGGCAATCTACACAGAATTCTAAATAAAGAATAATCGTAAAAAACTGAGCTAAAATATGTTGCTCTGAAGTTATGAATTCTGACAGTTTTGCTACCTGCAACATTGATTTTAATTCTGAAGTGGCTAAATACTATTATTTTTAGTCCTAGAAAGATTAGAGAATGCCTTTTTGCATTCTCCAAATAGTACAGTATATAGTACTTCGATAGATAAGAATTGATCTACTAATAAAGTATATCTTGCACAGATTTCCAGAGTATGGGAAATAGGATGGGCTTGGTCTCTGGGGAGCAAGAAATTAAAATGCTCTGTAACTAAGTATAAATTCTCCTCCCCCCCCCCACCTCCACTTTCCAAATCCTATGAACACCTACACACAGAAATAGAAAGAAAGCCATCATCACAGTTTAAGTGGCCAGAAGTTACTAGTTTCGTTCCATTAAAATCTAAATTACAATGTCAATGAGAGAATTAATCAATAAGGAGGACCTAAAGCAGGGGTCGGCAACCTTTCAGAAGTGGTGTGCCGAGTCCTCATTTATTCACTCTAATTTAATGTTTTGCATGCCAGTAATACATTTTAACGTTATTAGGAGGTCTCTTTCTATAAGTCTGTAATATATACCTAAACTATTGTTGTTTATAAAGTCAATAAGGTTTTTAAAAATGTTTAAGAAGCTTCATTTAAAATTAAAGTGCAGAGCCCCCCCCCCAGACCGGTGGCCAGGACCCAGGAAGCGCGAGTGCCACTGAAAATCAGCTTGCATGTTGCCTTTGGCACACGTGCCATAGGTTGCCTACCCCTGACCTAAAATAATAATTTATTAAATAGAATTTGGTTCAGCCTAAGACACAATCAACAGTGAGCTTTCATTACATTTCAGGAATTATTCAAATATCACAAATTGGTTAATGCCCTAAATTTATAGAACCATGATGCTCCAGTAGTGTACAGATTCAGATTTAGCCACTATTTCCAGACAGCTGAACTCACCTGAGGCTTCTGGATCTAGGGCGCATTGGTGTGGTCCTACATCTGTTATCACTGGCAATGCTTTCAGTTGTACAGAAATGTTTAGACAAAAAATGTAGTTCATCGGGTGTTGGTTGGTATGGTAACTGGTGTAACTTCTCTTGGGAGGAACAGGATGACTGTAAAGAGCAGGACAGGACATTACTAAATATATCATAACCAAAAGTCATTTCCAAGATTATATTCACTGCATATACAGAGACCATTTAAATTGGGAACTATAGCTAGCTTCTCCTATAGTCACTTAATTTGTCGAGCAAAATAAGTAAAATACAAACATTTAACTTCATGAACTAGATACACAGTAGATATAAAAATAGTTAAGATTAAAATTAAAAATGCAGCCACAGACATAGTGACTGCACTTAAAGTTTCTTCTATTTTTAAAGATTTGCCTGCCTTGAGAGCACTTGTCTATACTTAACATGAGAAAGAGTGCTGGAAATAATAATATACATTAAAATAAAAGAAACTTTTAAAATGGAGTCTGCTAACTCTTTATTATTTCCAGTACAATAAGATACATATTAATGGTATGATAGTTTATGATTTACTGCCACAAAATAAAACCCATAATTTTACATACTGCAGTAACAAGTGTTGGGTATCCTAGTTTTTGGAACCCATCACTTGTTAAAAACACATTATTTTGATTCCAGTAAGCCAGTATCAGCATTTCTAACATCAATCATCAATTATGACCTGAATTCTCTCTGAAAATATTTTACATACCATTTTTGACAAAGCTTGTACATCTAAACTGAAATGTAAGAATTTCATATAGTAATGAAGACTAAATAAATTCCATGCAATATAAAAACTAAAAGACACATCCTCAAACCATCTTCTTAGCTTAGAAATACAAGATTCAAAACTCTTTCAAGATCTAAAGTTTTTCATACTTTATCATTGCTTAAATTACTAGTAATAGGTGCACAGTATAAAGTACAAATACAGATCACAGCTATGCTACACATTCATATATGTTGCATCTAGACATGCAAAATATTTGCATTGAATCTTGAATCTGCTCCACTGAGATGGAATTTGATGTTCCTTATGTCTTGCCAGTATGAGGGGAAGAAGTCTATAGAGCGGCAAAACTCAATGAATGCTACTGGGACATGTTCTCTCTACTCAGCCAGCTGACATCCTTCCCTATATTCCCCCTACAGATCCCCAAGACCTGGGATCATTCCTTATTGTTTGTCTTCCCACTGCCTTCTGGGCTTACCAGCCTCTCACAAGTCTGGCTAGTTCCCCACATCTTCTATGTTTTGTAGGCCAACAGACAGGGCTTCTGTATCCCTTCAATTCCCAGGATTTTCTGAAGTGAGAGGAGACCTCTCTCACTGCATAGGCTCTACTATGTTGCCATGTACAGGTAGTACTCCATGATGTTCAGCCTTGTAGGTATCTAGCCAACTTTCAGAATTTCCTGGTAACTGAATGCTAGAAGGTGAACATACCTAATTGCTAGCATGTGGTTGCTAGGAAACTCAAAAACATATACTGTACTTATCTGACCTAGCTCTCATCAGGCACTGTCTTCCTATGCATCTTCAAGAGGAATATTTGCAGGGAAGAGTTAACTCTCTCAGGACTTGTCTACACTGGAAAATTACACCACATTAACTGGTATGATCTAACACTATGGTAGAATCTTCTACACTGAAAGTATTTGACACTGTATTGTTCAAAAGATGTTCTAGCACAACATAATTTTCCACTGCTGACTGTCATGCGTGCCTGCGTGTGTAAAACTATTTTCTACCTTACTGAAATCAAAAGAACCCTCAGAACTGTGGAGGGCAGTTACCCTGCATGGCGCTTCTCTCAAAAACAACATTTTGTAAAGAACAGTTTGCAAATTCAGAAGATCCAGGGATGGGAGCCATGGAATCCACACACAACAAGAGTAGGGATCAGACTACCACCCTGCCTTTCCCTATACACCACACAAGGGGCTCCCGGTTCTGGTGAAGGCTATTAAATGGGATATGTCAAAGGAAATTTCCATGAAAGTTAGAATTCAGACCCTTGCAACCCAAACTCTCAGAACAAAAAACTCTTCATGAACTGAACCTTGTATGCTTTCTTTAACCTGAGTAGCTTCAAAACTACTAGAAATTTTGCATATCATTTTTGCATACATCATTGTAAGCTACACAATGACCAAAATGCTGTTCATCAACACCAAGAAGCAGATCCTCAGCTCGTGTTAACTGTCATACTGCTAAGAAGAAAGAGTCCCCACCTGCAAAGAGCTTCTATTCTAACAAAACACGCAACCAGCAAAGGGTGGGGGCCCTGCATTCCTTCGATTCACTTTCCATATACTCTTCATAGCTATGTTTTAACAAACTGTGTTGACAGTTTCTGATTTATCTGTTAACTGGCACAGTGAGATCGATCTTCCCAGTGACATGACACAACAAGGGCTTCCTTCCCTTGAAGCTAGTTTTGCAGATGCCCTCATCTCTTACTTTCCAAGCAGTTGCCCAGTTTCACCTTTCCCATGCCATTATAATACCTACTCTCAAACTTCCACTAAACTAGTGACTTCTTCATTCTCTTCAGTTTCATTTTAAAAAGGTTAAGAAAAAGTAATGGGATCATAGATGTGCGCACGGGGTGTGCCGGTTGTGCCCAGGCACACTCTAATGCAGGGGTGGGCAAGCTTGTCCTGCCCAGCGCACCTGCACTGCCGGTCAGGGAGGCTCCCCCAGCCCTGCCCCCCTCCCCTTGGAGTCTCAGCGGCCTGTGTCTAGGAGCAGCCCTGGACAGCACTGCACAGGCATGTCTCTCTGGAGGGGGCAGACAGGGAGTAGGGGGGTTGGATGGGGTGTGGGAGTCCCGGGGCTCTGTCAGGGGGAAGAGGGGTGGACAGGGATTGGGGCAGTCAAGGGACAGGGAGCAGGGGAGTTGGGTAGGGGGTGGGCTCCTGGGAGGTGGTTAGAAGCGAGGGGTCTCTGGAAGGGGCAGTCAGGGGACAAGGTCGGGGGGATGGATGGGTTAGGAGCTCTGGGGGCGGGTCTTTCAGGGGGTGTGGGTGTGGAGAGGAGTCGGAGCAGGTAGGGAGCAGGGGGGGTTGGGAGTCCTGGGGGTCTGTCTGGGGGTGGGGGTGTGGATTAGGGTCAGGGCAGTCAGGGGACAGGTAGGTGATAGGGTCCTAGGAGGGCAGTGGGGGGGTCCTCAGGAAGAGGCAGTCAGGGGAAAAAGAGCAGGGTTTGTTGGGAGTTTTGAGGGGGCGGGAAGTGGGAGGGAGTGGATGGGGGCGGGGCTAGGGCAGGGCTCCCTTGGTGCACACCTTAATGAAATGTGCTGCACACGCCTATGAATGGGATAACATGATAAGGTGCACTGCATACATTGGGATATAAAGAGGGTGCACTACAGACTTTCCTCTGCCTATCTTTTCCTCTATTTGATCTTAAAAGATCATAAGTATCTTCAAAGTTTGGTACTAGCTATTATGATAGCGTGTGCCAAAATTGCCATTGCTTACACAGAAGTGTTCTAGGCAGTTGCTGAGAATCAGAGTAATCCAGAGATGTATTTATAAAATGCTGGGAGTACAGCAGAAACAATGACCCACTGCATACGAACTAGTCTCACCACACTTCCATGAACTAGTAAAAATATACGAAGGGGTGAGGCTGCCTAATAGTTGCTGTTTCAGAGCCTGACAAAATATGTGAAACAAATGAGAGCAGCAGCAGTTAAAGTTTTCACTCCTTGATTCAAATCTTAAATTCACTGTTTCTAGCTTGAATGAATAATGCAAATGAAGCATATCACTTCTGAGAACACCTCTATTTCCTAAAAATCAGCAATAGTTTCAGCCCTTGCACAAGCTGCACCAACAGTAGGAACCAGCAGAAAAATCAACCAAACAGAAGAATGTATAAAATGCAGGGATCCATTTTTATGCTGCTGGTTGATTCAACAAAATTCACTTTTATTTTATTAAAATGACAGACTTCTTTCAACCAGTCACAAACTGATAGTTCATAGCCACATCTGTGTTTTTAGAAGGACATCTGTTTTAATATTTATAAATAAGATATAGCCTATTCATGAACTACCAAGGGATAGCTCACTATACACTCCATTATATAGTTTTAGATAGCTAAGGCAATTATGGCAGTGCTAGATGCGTTTCCATAACGAATACGAAAGATAGTTAAAACGGATTCATGCATTCTTGTCTGTGTACATCATGCAACAGCAAGTGGGAAGGAGGAAACAAGAAACTGAATTAGAATTAGTTTTAAATTTGTGTATAGTCAAAGAAAAACCTTCATATAACTTGGAAATTAAAATTCTGTTTTGACATAACGTTCCTGGTGGTTTTTTCCATTCCAGTTTTTGAGTATGTCTTTTCATATAAGAACAACATAAGAAAGGTTCTACTGGGTCAGAAAAACAATCCATCTAGCCCAGTATCCTGTCTTCTGACAGGCCAGTGCAGGTGTCCCAGAGGGAATGAACAGAATAGGTAACCATCAAGTGATCTATCCCCTTTCTCTCATTCTCAGCTTCTGGCAAACAGAGGCCAGGGACACCACCTCTGCCCATCCAAGCTACTAGCCATTGATGGACCTAATCTCCATGAATTTATCTAGTTCTTTTTTGAACCTTGTTATGGTTTTGGCCTTAACATCCTCTGGCAAGGAGTTCCATAGGTTGACTGTGTGTTGTGCGAAGAAATACTTCCTTTTGTTTTAAACCTGCTGCCTCTTAATTTCATTTGGTGACTCCGTAGTGCTTGTGTTAAGGAAGTGTTTTTTACTATTTCTCATATCTACTTTCTCTACACCAGTCATGATTTTATAGACCTCAATCATATCTCCCCTTAGCCGTCTCTTTTCCAAGCTGGAAAGTCCCAGTGTCATTACTCTTCTCCTCATACGGAAGGCGTCCCATACCCCAATCATTTCTGTTGCCCTGAACCTTTGTTCTGAAATGTTGTTCTGAACCTTCTCCAATTCCAATATATCTTTTTTTGAGATGGGGAGACCACATCTGCACATAGTATTCAAGATGTGAGCATACCACATCTTTTATATAGATGGATTTATATAGAGACAACATGATATTTTCTGTCCTATTATCTATCCCTTTCTTAATGATTCCCAACATTCAGTTTGCTTTTTTGACTGCTGCTGCACATGGAGTGGATGTTTTCAGAGAACTATCCACAATGACTCCAAGATCTCTTTCTTGATGGTAACAGCTAATTTAGACCCCATCATTTTATATGTACAGTTGGGATTATGATAGCCATTGTGCATTACTTTGAATTTATCAACATTAAATTTCATCTGCCAGTTTGTTGCCCAGTCACCCAGTCCTGAGAGTTCCTTTTGTAGTGCTTTGCAGTCTGCCTGGGACTTAACAATCTTCAATAATTTTGTATCATCTGCAAATTTTGCCACCTCACTGTTTACCCCTTTTTTCCAGATCATTTATGAATATGTTGAATAGGACTGGTCCCAGAAGAGACCCCTGGGGGACACCACTGTTTACCTCTCTTCATTCTGAAAACTGACCATGCAGATCTACCCTTTGTTTCTTATCTTTTAACCGTTACCAATCCATGAAAGAACCTTCCCGTGGCAGCTTAATTTGTGTAAGAGCCTTTGGTGAGGGACCTTGTCAAAGGCTTTCTGAAAATTTAAGTACTAAGTATAACGGTGATAGAGTTGCTATAGCAACTCTACTTAGTGGCTAACAAACTCCATTCGGTCAATATTTTCAAGTGCATTTTCATGGAGCGCAGCACATCACTTTTCATCTGAATCCAAAGGGAAGTGCCTGCATGTGTATGATGGAAAGTGGTTAAGGAATTAATCCTAAACACAACAAGTTACTTGGTGAAAGCAAGATCTACACCATGTGCGAACGAGCGAGCAAGCGAAAGGGAGAGAGAGGTGTGTGTGTGGAGAGGCACACTACGGAGGAAAATCAGTGCCGTTGAGTTATTTTTAAGCTATGCACATTTTCTCAACTTGTTTTGAAGTCAGGAAGACAAGAATAAGCTTAACCTTCACAAACCTTTTGTGGAAAAAAAACAGACTAAGAGCTGATTATTAATGTGCACCTGTCAAACGCTATCAGGGCTTAGTATGGGTAACTGAACTATTTCTCAAGAAAAGATGAGCTGTGAATAAGGAAAAAGTGAAGTTACCTGAATGGTTCAAGGACTGAGTTTAAGAAGGGGACACCAGATGACTAACAATAATGCACATGATTTTACATACTAGCTCACTAACTGGGACAAGCTATGGGCATAATACAAGATTGAAGACATAAAATCTTGATCTGTCACGGTGGGGCTAGCCAACAGAACTGCTTAGCTGCAGACTACAAGACACTGGTGCACCAGAATGCTCTTTATATGATAGTGAAAAACATGTGATGTGTAGAAGTGCAGACTCCCTTAACTTATGCTTCCCTCACTATGTATCTCCTCAGTAGTGGAAATGAACCATTACCTATGCCATTCTGCTTTCATGCATTTCCCAATATAGACAGAATGTATGTTGAGAAGAAAGGGAAAGGACAAGATTAGCCTAAAATCAAACTGTCTACACTTGTCAATGGTGGCATAACAAGTGCAAAGCTAACAATGCCAACTGTTGTATGTAGTGTACATAATAAAGTTAGAGCTATGCAAAGGGGCATTTAAACAGCCATTTCCCATAATAAATATGGGGGTCTCAGTAAACCAAACATAACCTTGCACATTCTTCCACTATGAGGCGATAAAATAGCTATGCATCACAAATGAAATGCCAGTACTGAAAGTGTGAATATCTTACTTGTCAGCACATTGTTTGATGCATAGCTTATCTGGGGTGACAAAAGGCATATGTTATATTTTATTTCTCAGAAGGTGGCCTGTGAGAAAATACTGTATGTAGTTGAAATCTATCTGTAAAATAAAGCTGGCACTTACAGAAACCGTTGAGCTGGGTGTATTTGTACCATAGCCAGAGGAGGGGAGAGAAGCCAAAGACCAGCGGCGTCCATCAGTCCTGTTGTGAAACTGAGGTTAGTCCAAGAGAACACTGCAGAATCATTACACAGAAATACCTGGGAAACTATTATTCTGTAGAACTGCATTCCAAAAAGATGATACATACAATCAGGTTATTCACCAAAGAGTAAACATTCACAGTGGGTCACAATAAACAAATATTATACAATTTTAATAGAACCAATCAGATGAAATAACTCGAAAGTGAATGAGCTGATCCACAATACTGATCTCTCACTAATATACTCTGACAAAATGAAGATAGGGAATAATTATAGCTGTCAGGT
Organism: Dermatemys mawii; assembly: GCA_007922305.1. NCBI lineage: Eukaryota > Metazoa > Chordata > Testudines > Dermatemydidae > Dermatemys > Dermatemys mawii. Next base: position 14,874,615 of record ML677342.1, read on the forward strand.
TCAGCAGATGCAAATTAATGAGAAGTAAATAAAAACACGTGACCAATACACAAACCATGATGCTACAAAATGTAGTGTAACCAACACAATCAACTAAAAGCAAAATATAATGGGAATGATTATTTCCATTATAAAAATGAAATCAGGACAAATTACCAGTAGGTTACTATCATTAAGTGGGAAGAATAATTGGACTAGAATTTAAACTCTTAAGAGTTATGAATACATGTGAAACACTCACATTTTAGTTAAATTACACCTCTGGAGAAGGAAATAGTTATAAGCTAACACAATTTATAAGATATCCCTGCTGCTTCATATGGCCCACATATAGACAATATGGAGCTTACACATTCAAATAGACAAATCACAAAACAACTGTTATGGTTTTTGGTTACATTTACCTGTCATTTCGGTGTCCATGACTGGAGTACAATTGTATCAAGTATGTTAAAACACAAGCAAAATAACAAAATGTATAAACATAATAAAATAGGATTTGTTTTTCATAACACAAATCAGGTATTTTGGAAAAAATATTTTAAAAACATTTGAGATCAGGTTTTGTGTAGGAAATATAATTTCATAAAGTTGGGCTTCAAATTTGGAAATCTAAACATTTTGATGCTGCCTCCCCACCATCCAAAAAATCTGTCTAAGAACATCTTCTTTATTCATTCTGGGCAAAATTCCAAGGTACGGCTTCCTACTCAGTGTTTACCCAATTAAACTCCAACACAAGTCATCAGGATGAATGTGGACTGAATAAAATGCGGGTAAGGTGCTCATGATTTAGTCCCACAGATTTATTATAGAGGATTATGTGTATGCTCAGAGTCACACAAGTCTCTGGCAGAGTCACTGATGGCATCAATAAAACCAGGATCAGAACTCAGGAATCCCTGGCTGTCAGTTCCCCATGTTAACTCTAAATCATGCTGCCTCATGTAAAAAAGTAAATGTTCTAGGTCTGAGCATCACAGGGGTGATGGGCGCTTGCCTATGTTATCCATTTACTATTGACATTTTTCCATAATCTTAATTCTATCTATTGTATGAGTTCAATAGGATTGAATACCAGGATTAAATACCCAATGAACTGAATAATACTGTAGAACTAGTTTTCATTAATGTGGAACACCACATCTATCAGAGCAAAGGGTATGATTCATGGAGATTTATTCGGTCCATTTATTCACAATGAACAAACATTGAACACACTGGAAAATTTTACACATATCTCAGTCTCCATGATCTTGTTTTGTAATGTATTAACCCTCTTTTCTCTGAGATATTGATGAGCATCTTTCCAATGAATTAACAATTCCAAAAGGAGGTTTGTTCCTTTTAGCTCAGATATATACATTAAATTTGCTTAGTATAGAAAGAAAGACAAGCTGAAAGATGCAAACAAGGGTGGGTCCTGTATATTTTGCAGCTGTGAAGCAGAAATAATTTGTTTCATCAGATTACTTGGGTTGAACATGTTTCCTCCACTAATACACAAGGACCAGTCCATTTTTATTACTGTAACATGGTGCATGAATATAACCTTGAGATGCATAGTGCCTTTCCCTAAGAAAATGATATACAAATACTGTATGGATCAGAAATTTTTAGGTTAATGTTTCATGAATACAATGCTATCAAGCAAATTTGCTACAAAAATTAAATACACTACTCTTCTAGTTCTGTAGCTATGTCCTTTACTTTGATCTACAAAATGGGAATGTCCTGGAAATTAATTTCATTTTCCTAATTTCTCTCTTCTCCCTCTTCCCCTCATGAACTATGTCAAATAAAAGACACAGTTTGAAAGGAGAAGAGAATGAAAGATGAAAAGAACTGAATCCAGAATCTGCTATATGGTATTTGTAATATGGGCTGCCTTTGCTGCTGAAGTAGTACAATATTATACATCCTAATAGAAAGATGTACCAGAGTTCCAGGTAAACTGCTAGTAGTATCAGTTATCACGAACACTGTCATTACAGAAATAAAATGGACTTTTCCGAGTATTTCAGTGTAATTACATGATAAAGCATTTAATGACAGGAATTGTTTGAGACACTTTTTTAAGTGGTGCCAAACACTCATCTTAAGTAATGTTCAGTTTCTCTCATAGGTTTTTCTCATGAGCTATTTTAGGAGAATTATAGATTTATAATAAATATCTCCTCCTTCATGGAAAGATACTTTTATTTGTGTACCACTTTACACTGTAAAATACCAGTTCAGCTAGTTTTTAAACCACAGTCAGATTACACATGGCTGACAGCAGATACTAGTTATATTCTCCCATAAAAATCTCAAAACATAAATTTTTATGAAACACCTTTGCATATGTCAGAAGCTAGAGGTGAGTCACACAAAGCATGTATAAATGAAGCTCTCTCCCCTTGTTTGAACCATTTTATAAAGAGCCAAAGCCATTTTGTTACACTGGGTATAAGATTTATCTCTGTCTGACAACCTGTGTATCTGAAAGTCCTGAAATGAAATAAAGTTGCACCAACGAGTGTTCTCTCACTGATGAATTAGGCAGTTGTGTGTGCAACAGCCGTGATACTTAATGCATCACTTAAAACAAAGCCATCTGATGTGATTTATTTTGTAGACACACTTAGGTCAACATATAAACTCTTCCTACCCCACCAGTCCTAGTGTTAATAAACATATTATCTGAGGTAAGTGGAGGAGATTTTAAGTAATATGGAACCACACTGGCATGAATAGGTGGACTCCAATGACAAGTTATCTACTCATCGTTTATGGTTAATTTATTAATAATTTACATCAAAACTGTACCAACACTAATTAATTAATCCTCACAACACATCTGCAAGTCAGGTAATTGTCTCAATTATACATCTGGGGAAACTGCTTAGGTCTGTGAATGAAGCTTGTGTATGCTATCCATTACTGAAATGTCTCAATTTTTACAAGATCTGAATCTGAGTAATTGTACGAGTCCTACCAGGATTAAATGCCCAAAGAAAAGAATTTGACTGAAGATACATATTAGCAAAATTAAATTTTAAAACCTACTTTAAAAAGGCACAATTACATAGTATCAATCACTCAATGAGGTTTTGTGTTGTTTAAAGACTAAAATAGTTAATATAAAAATCAAGTAAATCTGAATTACTGACATTTCCATGTATTTTGCTAGCCAGTCTCTCTGTGCATAGGTACATTTCCCCAATGCAAAATGTACTTTATGCATAACAAACTCCTACCTTCGTGCAAAAGAAAAATGGGCTGAGGCACTGGGAGAGAAATTTCTAGGGCTGTCTTGCGGACTGCTTCCTGTTACGGGGCAAAAATAAAGGAGACAAAGAAATCAAAAACACAGCAAATACCTTACATTTCCAGACATAGCCTAGAACCAATCCTCAGTAAAAAGATTAGTCTGTAAGGTTTCTAAAAGAAGTGGACTCCCAATATAACATCTTATTGAAAGTTACATTTCAGTTAAAGAAACTAGTAACGAAGATCAAATTTAACTTCATATAAAGCCAGCTCACACCATTTTCAAAAGTATAAATCAATGAATTCAACTCTATAGGAATAATATTTTAGTTTGAAAGAAATAAAACTTGAAGATTGGAAACACACTATTTTTTTAAAGTCATTATCAATATTTAAAAATGTTAGGAAACCCTAGAAAATGATTGCCATAAGAGTATAGTCCATATACATATTTTCTCTATAGTTTTTCCTCTTGCCAACTGTACTGTGAATTCCTTTAGCTATCTAAAAGCCAACAGCTACACAAAACAAATGGAATGGAAAATTTTCCTCTAGTCTGGTTAGAACAAAGGCCTGCTTGGAGAGGTGAAGTCCTTAAGTGATGTGCAGAAGTGATTGCACGTTGTGAACAGGACATCTCCTTTGGGGGCTTGTTACTGTCTCATATTAAACATGCTACCTGCCACTGATCAGAGAGAAAGCTTGATGGCAGCTGTTAAGGGGAAGTTTACCAGTACTCCAGCTTGCCTTGGCCACTCAGCATACGTTATTAGGCACTGTGGATTGTCTAAAGGGGAAACGTAAAGGTGACACTTGCAAAAAAACAAAAAAAAAAACCAAAAAAAAAAAAACTTTTTAAAGTAGCATTGTCATACGAGACATTAAAAAACCTTCTAACTTAAAGAATAGCTTCTGATTGCACACATTTGAAGAGTAAGTAGAAGAGCAAGAAGAGCATTTATTTACTGTACTGTTGAACACTAAATGAAATCTGCAATTATAATTAGGAGTAAGGAGAGCAAGACTACTATGTATATACACAAAGTAAACATTTAAAAAGGATAAATTACTATCCACGTTCAAAAAGAAAAGCCTAATCCAACAAAGGAGCAGTCTTAATGACTTCAAGTGTGTTACATTTCTATCGAAATTTTTCAATTAACTTCACATTGCATATTTTATAGTAATATCCTCAACAGATGCCATTATTTTTATGATAGACAGTATACTCATCAAGACATTTAAATGGTAAACACTAAGAAACTCTTTTTTGGGGGGAGCAGAAACAGGATGCCTTTTCAGCTGCACTGAAATTATATCTTTGCATCTGTTCTTTCCTGAGCCCCAGGAGACAATAATTCTGCTTTAGCTAACCAGAACCCCTCACTCTTTTTGTCCATTTATCTATCACAGCTGAATTAAGTTTTCAACTTTCTCCCCTCCCCCAATACCACAACTTCTTCATATACCTTTGGGGGCCTTGATAATTTCAAGGTGATGGAGATTTTTGTTCCCTGAGGGGAAAAACATCTAAAACCAGACATCATGGCATAGATTTTGATCTTTGTTTGGGGGCTAGCACAATTTATTCTTGTCCTGCATGAACTGCAAACACCAAATTACTGAGAGCAACAGTTCATTTAATTTAACAGCTAACTGGATTGCTACTAGGATAGCTTATTAAATAAAGATAAGCCTTTTTTTTTTTTTAAAGACATGTTGTGCAGATAAAACGTGGTCACTCACTCTAGCTTCCACACCAAAAAGAGGGGAGCTGTATCTGGGAAAACACAGTGGGCTTAGATGAATAAGAAGACAAAGAACCTGTCTTGGCATTTTACAGAGAGCAGAAATAGGTAATTTAAAAAATAAACACTGTAGAACAGATAAGCACCTTCTGACAGCAAAGGGTTTGAAATATCAGCACATGAGGTTGTTTTATAAATCTAGACTACTATTTCCATTGATAAGTATTTAAACATCACACATTTACATTTGTTTACATTACATCTCTCAGCAGCACACTTAATTACCCATCAGTCATTTATTCAGAGCATATTCTTAACTTTTTCATGAAAAATTGTACTTTTTCCCCACCATTGCTTATTTTTAATAAACATGACTATTGCTTTCAGGAGATGCACAACCTCTACCTCTCTAGCATCACCAGGATCAGCACAAAACTACCACTCATTACAAATAAAATAAGAAAGATTCAATAAATCCTCTTCAGGCAGGAGAAGAGTCAAACTTGACTAATATCAATCAATTTGTAAACTGATTTCTCCGGAAAATAAATCTTCAGAATTCCAAGAAACACATCACAAATAATTCCTTAATACCAGTTAAATCATGGGGGTTTATCTAGATGTCTGAGTAACAAAATAACTCAAACAGTCAAGACTTCAAATTGAGAAGGAAAAAAAAGTCAGAGTGACTGGGGTGACTAGTACTACTGCTGTGGTTTTAAGGTGTGGTTTTCCAGAAAAGCAAGACAGATTAGAACCAGAGTCCTATACATGACCTTCATCCCTCACAGCATTCATCCACCCATCTGCAAGTCAATACCTGAGAGACTTTCAAATGAAAACCAATGCCAGTTAATTCTCTTCCCATATGTGCAGTGTTTGCTTATTATTCAAATCCTGCTGTTCCCAGGGATTTGTTGGCTGTTGTATATTTTAATTCTAGGTTATTTTATATACATCTGAGATTACTGCTGAAGTTTCTGACCTGAAAAGTAAACCTGACTGGTGACCAGGCATTAGGTGAGTAATTAACACTATCATCCCCAGGGAAAAGTAACAGAGTGAATAGGTAATCAACATACCAAAACAATACTTTACCTAATGGCAATACACTCAGGGTGCCTCATTTTGCAGGCAGTTATGGTTAAGAAAGCTATATCCAGATTAATTAAATTGTTTGATTGTTTTGTAATTAGCTTCAAGAAATCCTGTGTCTTCACCACAGAGGAAAGAACTGCAAATCTTTTGGAAAGGCATATGTTGCACTCACTATAGATTATTAATGTATTTTTAATAGCTGTCTACTTACAAAATAAAGAGTTTCTGATGCAATGACTTTCTATTAGCACTAAGGGAATCCAAGATTAATGATAATTGCTATCATAAACTCCTGGTGGATCAGAACATTAGCCCCACTTTGAAGCCTTGTTGTCATTTGATGATCTCCTTAAATGACTCTCAGCATTTTAACACCACAGCAATAACACATAACAATAGGTCTAATATGCTTTTTCATTGGGTTTACAGCCTCGCTATTCAGTCATGATATCTTGTCCTAAAGCAGACAAGATCCAAGAAGCCACAAAAGGTTGCAGGTCTGGCTTTTGTAATGTAACTAACTGTGCTAGTCAGTGAAACACAGACGGGCAACAGAATAATTTTCAGATAGTTATCCAGGTGCTTCCCACTGAGATCTTTGAAGGGGTGAAGAGCTCAAGTTATTTAAAACAAATGGATTAAACTCCCTATGACTCCCACAGATGACTGTCCCCAGTTAGAGTAAGGAAAGCGTTTGCACGCTCTTAAGATCTGGTTGTCTGCTAGTGGGGGTTCTCTCTATTCAAATAAGGAAAACACTACACATTTTGCTAAATGTGTTTGTTATGGATGGCAGCTGGCTTGCTTCTTGGATATTCCTTGCTCTCAGTCTAGATGGCATTGACATCTCTTGGCAGGTTTAGCAGTGTTTGTTTGATGCCGTTAGAGATTAACATTGGACAGAGATGGGTCTATAGAAGTATGGGAAGTAGAAGCCCAGGGACAAAATATCTGTATCTACAAATCATATTTATTATTATTTTCTCTAAATTGGAATTTGGTTTCAAGATTACTGATATATAGAGACAGGTGAAGCCTCCACTAACTGGAAATGCAGAACTCATGCCATTCAACGTACAAATAGCATTAGAGGCAGCAGCAGTTTAATAAAATTAGAGTAAATATAGTTAAGCACTGGATGCCATCTCTGTTGCAAAACAGAGGGTGTGGACATACGCGGGGTAAGGAGAACATTGCAAATTTTGACTAACTTCACTCCTTTTAAAAAAGAAGTGGTCACAATTTTAAATGGATTTAGATAGTGTTAGGACACTTGAATCAGAATGCAGTTTATAATTTAAAACTCCCCCTGCCCCATCCTTTCCCATATATCTTATTCCCTAAGGCATTGTAAGCCTCTTTTGATAACTCATTGCATAACGGGATCCACTCCTTCCTAGGGCAAAATGAGTAAAAAGTCTCTTCTGGCTGCAGTTAAGGAATTGCCATTACTGTATACAAATGGCATTAGTTAAAATTAATTAACAAAATAAATGGTATTGCTTTCTTTCTGTAGATGGCATTCTTTTAAAACAACAGGTTCAGAACCCTAACTTCTTATCTGTGACTTCTAGCATCTTTATGCTTCACTGAAAATTAACTCATTGCTGTTTTCATTAATTCACAAATCTGATCATTTTACAACTCACTTTACAACACGGTTATAAAAACTGTTCTTTTGCAAATACAGCACACTTAGGGTACGTCTTCATTATCAATGTTAAAGCGTTGTTGCGGCGGCGCTTTAACGTGGCTGTGTAGTCGTGGCAGCTCCACGAGGGGAGTAGCTTCCAGCACTGGTGCACTATCTACACTGCCACTTTACAGCGCTGAAACTTGCAGTGCTCAGGGGGGTGATTTTTCACACCCTTGAGCGAGAAAATTGCTACTCTGTAAAGTAGCAGAGTAGATAGGGCCTATGGGTGCTTCACCATAAACAAGAAAACTAAGCGTTTGTTAAAATAAAGAAGCAAAGCCCACAATTTATAAAACTGGATGCCTGAAGTTAGGTGCCTACGCCCATATTCAGGCACCAAAACTGAAGTGACTTGATTTTCAGGGGGTCTAGAACACTCACAGCAAGGAATACTTCTGAAAATCAAGCCATTTGAAATCAGATGCCTACCTTCACACCCACATTTTCAAATTATGTTGGAAGTACACTTTGTGGTGCAATATCTTTGATTTTGAATTCCTTTGTCTGCTCAAAAATTCTCAGAATTCAGCTGGGTCCCTGGCCAGTTTGAATGAACAACTTTCTACTGGTTCATCTCATGTTCTGTTTAGAAATGTCAAATAGTAACTTCATGAAAGTGTCTGGAAAGGATAACCTGCTGTGGGGTGATTTGGGGATCTGTATGTACAACTTCTGAATTCTGGTCAGTGGGCGACACGAAGTATTACTGTGAGAACTGCTGTATCATGAATACTTCTTGGGGGAAAAGCTTTTTCCCCACATCTTGGGGGAAAAGCTCTGCCCCTCGGTCTTTTAGCCCATTCCTGTTTTTTCGCCATGCCCCCATAGGGTTATCATATTTCAAGTTTCCAACAGAGGACACTGTCGGGGAGGGGAAGGGAGAGCTGGGGGAGGGGCTAGTTGGGGGGTATTAGAGGTGTGTGTGTGCGCGTACTTGCAGGGGGTATTAGAAGGTGCTGGAGGGGCTAATTGAGGGGATTTTGGAGGTAGCTGCGCAGGGCACCCCCTCCACTCAGAACTCAGCTGTGGGCCCACACAGCTGCATCCCCTCCCTCCAGAACTCAGCTGCAGGGCTAGGCACCCACACTCTTTCCCTCCAGAGCTCAGTCATGGGGCATCCCCCTGGCTCAGACAACCATACACCCCCAGCCCAGCTACTGGCTCCACTCTGTGCAGCTTTGTTACTGTCTTGCTAGGCAGAGATGACCTGTACCTGCTGATAGTGAGGGGAGGGGAGACAAAATGTAAAGATTTGGTTGCTATCACAACAGCTCAAGTCATGCCCCACTCAGTCTCCCCTCCCAGAAAGCAGCAGCCCTTCCCTGCAACTCTCAGCTGTTGCTCCTGTCTCTTCCCACAGGGTGCCGCTCACGGGCTCCAACAGCTGCTGCGCTGGGAGACGGCCGGGTGGTATCATGTGACTAACCGGGGCTGACAAATCCGGGAACCCTCCATGGCACACTGTGAGCTGGGGAGCAGGGTTCTCTCAGATCCAGTGACCCCAGCTTGCCAGTTCTATGGGGGAAAAAATGAAATTCTGCACAAGACATAAATTCTTCGCAAATTCTGCAGGTACTATGACACAGTTATCCCCAGAGATAACTTTGGTATGACAACTGGACTGCTGATTAAAACAATTCTCCACATTTCTCCCAGATTTTCCCAGGCCACTAGCAAGTGTTGCCACCACCCTCCAGGATTGTCCTTGAGTCTCCAGGAAATAAAGATTAATCTTTACTTAAATATTATGTCATGGGATGAAACCTCCAAATACAGGTCCAACCAAAATTGGCAACCATACTGGTAGCTGTATCCGCTGAGACAGACATCACACAGTGGCCCCAGAGGAAAAGGTGGAAAAAGCAAAAAAGCAAAACCCACACACAACAAAGGGGCTCAAGAGCTTCTGCAATCTTCCCCTTTTCTTTCAGCTGTATCATGGAGAAACAACCTTCCAAACAATCATGAACTATGGAACAATACAGTAGAGTCTCATCTTTAAATACTTTTAGAAGGTGTTTATTCAAAGGGGGGAAGATTTTAAAATCCCACATCCATCAGGAGCAACTCTGATAAGCCATGACTCCCATAAAACTTATAATACTGAGGACTTTTCTACACTGAGAATTTGTCCCGATTCCAACCAACAGCCAGCTACTGGTGTAGCTGTACCAGTGTCAATTTCTAGTGCAGACAAGCAAAACCAGGATTTGCACTGGTGCAACTTCTCTCTGTCTGAAAGGAGTGCAAACCACAGCTTTCCTGGTCTACAATAGAAGCTTGAACTGGGGAGATTACATCAGTAGCTGGAATTATGGCAAATCCTTAATACAAACAAGGCCTAAAACTACACAACTGCAAAAATAGTCAGCAAATACATTAAGTGTGGGGTGAAATATATTAGAACATGAATGATTCCAGTGGATCACCGGGAATTAAAACAATTATTGTGACAAGCAATCATAAGCTCTTGAATGGATTGCATATATTGTTTAATGAAGGGGATGCCGAGTGGTTTCAAACCCACATTTGAACTACCTGATAATAATTAATACTAGCACTTATATAAATGTTTTTCATCTTAAAAGCAGCTTCTCAACAGCCATATGACATCAGTACAATTGTTCCCATTTTATAGACTGAGAAATTGAACAAGAGAGGTTAAGAGAGTAAACCATTCCCATCACACTTTAAAATGATTGCAGCCTAGTATGAAATGTGTCAGATTCTAAGCATTGATTTATTTGCATAAAAAAAATGCACCTACTCTATTGCTGAGTTTGAAGCCTCATCAGTCCCTGCCTTCATGAACTGTGTACAAAAACTCAAGCTCTGTTTGCAGGCTCTTCAATGGCATTATACATCAGTTTTTATTCCTATAGCTGCATTGGGCTCCTGCCCCCACTTGTGAAGATAGGCATATTTCTCATCTAACACTGCTGGTCAGCTGCATAAAACAGCCTGCTAATGTCTTACTGACTGAATCTGCCATCCCCTTTTAACAATGCAGATGAAATCCATCTTTCTACTGTCTCCTTTAACTTGTAAGCTATCAACCAGCTCCCCAAAGCCACACTTTACCAGCCTTTGACAGCCTGCCTGCCTATGGGTAATGCCAATTCCCACACTCACACCTTATTGTAGCACTTCTACAGATTTAATTGTGACACGACTGTACGCACAATGTAACCAAAAAAAATATCTTTGTTGTACTGTATTCTGCTGTACAGACAACAGATAATAAATAATAACAAAGCTGCTCTTATTTGCAGATTTTCATCCATGGATCTCAATGTGCTTTTCAAACAAAGTGTCATGCTCACCAATTTACAGACAAGAAAATCGAGGTACAGAAAGTTGAAGTGACCCTGCCCAATGTCAGACAGAAGGTCAGCAACAGAATTGGGAACAGAACTCAAAATATCCTCATTAGCTATCAAACGTCCCATCCACTGGCAGCATTGCATCTACCATACGTTGCAATGTATTGTATGTTCATTTCACACTGAACTGAGGTTGGAGAATGGGAACAGTCTACATCTGTCAACGTGTAACAGGGCAAAAATAATGTTATCCACACAAGCTATTTCCAGGGTGCCTGTCACCATAGTTTAGTAGTTCCAAACAGAGTAATTAGGGCTCTCATCGTGATTATTCACAAGCTTTGGTTATTACAAACAACGGAGAGAAAAGTTACACTTCAGGAGTGTAGTGGACTAGATAATGTGCTTCTCCTAAAGAATTAAAGGCATTAATACAAAAAAGGTCACAGATAAAGATAGGTGGCTTACCTGCATGAGCTGAAAGAGGTGAATGAGGCCGAGGCAGAGCTGGAGATTGGCCATTGCCTATCAAGCTCTTTCGGTTACTTGTCCGACAGCTGTAGGAAAGAAAGAAAAAAGGGAACTTAAAACCAGAAAACGGTACACCCTCTAAACAAGCATGCTTAGTTATTATTCATAGGACCCAATCCCCCATTCAAATCAAAACCATACGTTTCAACAGGAGTTTTGACTGTGCAAGAAATCTATACCAGCCGCATACTGGATAATGGCAAGAAGTATAATTTCCCATATAACTGCATAAAATAATACAATAGTAATAACTATCTAACTTGCAATACACCTGCGGAACTCTAGTCAATGTTCTGTGTCATTAGCGTAGCCTATGATCAAGTTAATAGCTTGTTTCCTAGAAGTAATATCTTGTGACATACTGCCTTTTATTAAATGTACAACATGCATATATACATCAAAACAAATCTGGGTTTGGAATTGTCAGGCAATGATTAAAGATATTTGCGTTTACATTAACTTTCTCATTCCAAATCACATGGAATGAAGAGCAATGATTTGTCAATCTTATGATGATACACTAATTAAAAATCTAATTATTGGGATAAATTTCACATCTGTGCCTTTCGTCAATAGAACAGACAATGACAACAAAGATAAATGCATTCACTCACACATTTTCATCTCAAGTACTGCAAATCCACAGTTTCCCCCATCGTATATTATTATAAGATACAAATATTAAATTTATACATCTATTAAAGTAAGGGAGAAGATGGGACCTTTTCCTTTAACTGCATCTTAGTATTTGTAAAAATTTACTTTTTACTACCTTGTAACCATAATCAAACATGGGCACTACTTAGCTTCATACATATAAGCAGCTCCATGAACCAGCAGGACTACTCATGCATAAAGTTAAGCAGGTGTATAAATGTTTGCATGACTGAGTGAGAGGTCATAAATTTTATTTGCAAAGTCTTTAAAGGGACCTTGAGATCAATTCAGGCCAAAAATTTAGTGTAACATGATCAGAAATATTTCCAGTATTATAATAAGATCCAACCAAAGTAGATTTTTAATTAAATATTTCCCTGCATTGTTTCCAACTTAAACATTACATCATTGTGCTACAAGAAAAGGAAAATTACTAGTTTCCTCATTATACAAGCAGAATAAATTATAAAAAAGGTGAGCAAAGAGCATAAATGGTTAGCAGTAAATCAGATTTTTTTTTAAATCCAAGGCATTACTGACAACATCATCAAGGATTTAAAAACAAAGTTTTTTAACTCCACAGCATGTGCTGAATTACTGTTACTTAGTTCTGATTAACTGTATGCAAAGGGGCAGCAGAAGAGCCCACCAAAAAGGCCATTTGGTTTCTGCTGACCATATAAGAACGAAGACAGACGTCACACTCACTTAGTTGGTAACAAGACAAAAATATCAGAATGATTTTAATGTATTACGCATTTGTTTAACACATCCCATAACCACATAACAATATAAAAGAAACAGGACAAACTGACTGAAAAAAAATCTACATTTAAATGCACAGGGAAATTAAAAATTTTGCATATGTGGTCTTTTTGAGATGGTGGAACATCTGCAAAAATGCATCCTGCTAAATATTTTGTCATCCCCAATGTAAAAATTAGGTACTATCCCCCTAACTCCCACCTATTTTCTGGAGTGAAAATTTTAATCTAGTTTTTGTGGTATACTTTTGACTTGTCAAGATTGGTGGTTTGGGTTCTGTCATAGGGTATTTCTTCTCTGATTAAACCAATCATATATGCTCCATATGATAGGAGCCCAATGGACTTATTCTGTAAGACTGTGGGACAGAAAAAACAACATCTAACTCCCAAAGAGGACCAAATGGTGGTAGGAGAAGACCAGGGATCTCTTCCCAGTCCTCAAAGATGACATCACTTGGGAGAGGTGGGGGGGAATAAAATTAAAAAACTAAAGTATATGTTGATATTACCATATAATAACTCTACAGAATTTTTAAAGGGTACTCAATGCTTAAGATAGGTGATTTTTTATGTAGTCAGTAATTATTTTCTTTAAATTTGACCATATAAAATACTCCATATTTCTACAGACCACAAATCCAAAATCATCTTGCCATACTCTATCCCTAAGTTTTATATAGATGTGGTATCCTGTGGCAAACCCCGGCTTATCTTCTGCTGCTTCTTTTTAATATATTAAGAGTTCATTTATTAATCTTCAATCCTGAAACTGTGTAGAGGGCACATTTTCCGCATACTTCAGCTGCACATTAAAAACAGCGAGAAGGGATCCTGATTTGGATGCAGACTTTAAGGACCATCCACTGCTGACGTTGCTCTTGTACCACAGGTGTGTACACTTTTTGGCATTTGCACTGAAGCCCTTTTCTCTGATGAAGCACAAACATGCTGGAGGGCTTCTGAGATGTGTCATTACTGGTTCCTACACACCACTAATCTACTTCCCATATTCTGCACAGTTAGCATAAAATCATTATGCAAAGAATGGGAGAGGTTAAAATATCCTAAACCTCTCCCATTATGTACATCTAAAACATCCTCTCCCTCTGTCACAGTGTGCTTCTAAATACCTAAATGTTTATCTCAAAGATAACCACTATCCTACTGCTAATCAACATTTCGCAAGCATGAAATGTGGCATGAAAGTGGCTTTTTTTGCACTTGAATGGTTTAATTTTAAAGAACCACACACTGCTTCAGTATTTCACAGGTATGAAATTACTGGAAATCTCACTAAAAAATACCCTTACTTTCATCAACTTTAGCTCTAATTATGTCCAAGTACTGGACTCTGTGATTCAATTATTTAATTGGAACTATATAAGTGGCATTGGTGAAATTATTACTTTAATAAATAGTATTGCTAAAAAATCGAATCTAAGCAAATGAGGACTGTATTCCAGTATATTCTCCAGACAAAAAGTTAATGATACCTTTTCCACACACAAAGGTAGGGATCATTACCAAAAACATTTCATTCAAATGCCCCCGCCTCCCCCAACTCCAGCTCTTTTTAACAGTTCCACCCGTTACTTTTTTTAAAGTTAATACTGGAAACCAGGGTGCCATTACTGTCACTGGGCAAAATGTATGCAATAAATAAAGCCTTACTTTTAGAAATATTCTTGGATGTCATTGAGGCTTTAAGAAGAATTTATTTATTACCATGATGTAAATGTTCTTTTAAAGAGAACAAAATAGAGAGAGGATGCTTTAGTTGTCTTGATAATAAGGCAAGATGTGAATCATTGCATAAAAGGGAAACTTCTACTTGGACTGTGACTATAACTTTATTTTTTATTCTGTTTCACAAAGACTTCGAATTAAGTCATCCATCCTACACCAGTGCAACCCTAAGAAGTGCGACTCTTCCACCCACTAAGGCCTGCATTAAGGAGGATCTCTGTGGGTGGAAAATGTACAGAGAATCATGCAAAGTGATCAGGGATGCTAGAACAATAAAAAGTTGAGAACTCTTGGTGGAGGAAGCAAAGGGTTGCCAACTATCCTAGCAATTTTGCTGCATTTGGCCCTGTAACCCAACTTTCACTATACAAAAGACCCTCAAAACATCTCAGAGATAGCTCGGGCGGACAAAATAATTTATCCATTTATTTCATCTTCTAAGCTCCATGTGGGCATCAAGCCACCCTTTCATCATATTGCTTTTCATAACAGTTATTTTTCCCCCAACCAAATCTGAAAGGATAAACTTAGCTGATCAGAGGCAGCACCAACAGGGGAAAGATTTGTCTTGAGCAGAACAAAGTCAGAACAGTACTGGAATAGTCTACAGAAATGGTAACTTTGGGCACAGACCTCGATAAGCCACACAGAGAACTGTGCCCAGAACACACCATTATATAGGATCTGGATTTTATATCCTGATAAGGATGCCTATCACAAAGAAGAGACCTGCCAGTGGTGAATAAGCCAGACAGCAGGTACGACTCATGATTTATAGACTACCCAGGGAAAAAAATCTTAAAAAAAGGAAAATTACTGTATGTCTTAAATGTTCCTCATTTAAATTATGAATTCATTAATAATATTTAAAGACCTGGGGCCACACACAGAGGAATGCCATATATACAAGCTTAACATTTTCTGTCAGTCTCCCTCTCCTCTTTCGACTGTTCTTCACTTACACGTCTGAGGCCAACTATATGAAGCATGTACATTAGGAGAAGTTACGAACCCTTCATGTCTGGAAAGGGAGTAATTACAGAATCTGATAAAAACACCATAAAACTACCTCTAACCCATAGTGTTGTCATCATTTTATGTTACATCACATCATCGACATCCTGGATCACCGTTACTGCTCCCTAACCATCTTTGATTCCAAATCAGAATTATCTATTTGGTTTTCAAATTTGTCGTCGACTAGCTCCACCTTATCTCCCTGTTCTCATATCCAGGGCCAGTGTAAGCAGTAGGGTGGCACTGTTTTTTGAGGGCGGCATTTTGGGGCTTTTGGAGTCATTTCGGTAGCAGCTCTCTTAGTCGCTGGGCGGGGGCCCTGCGAGCTGTCACTGAAATGCTGCCGTCGCCTACAGCAACAAAAAAGCTTCCGCCGGACCTGCTCATATCCACCTACTTCCCTGCCCACTCACTCTCATCTTCCTATCCTGGCTTCTTGTTTCTCTTTTCTCAGCTTTACAGGGTTGGGGAATTGCTTATTCATTTCTGCTATTCCAGAGGTTCTCAAACTAGGCGTCGGGACCCCACAGGGGGTAACGAGGTTACTACATGGGGGGTTTGCAAGCTGTCACCCTCCACCTCAAAGCCTGCTTTGCATCCAGCATTTATAATGGTGCTAAATATATTTAAAAGTGTTCTTAATGTATTGGGAGGGGTCGCACTCAGAGGCTTCCTATTTGAAAGGGGTCACCAGTACAAAAGTTTGAGAACCACTGTGCTATTCCCTATCAGGAACAATGACCTAACCACCTTCTCCCTCTGAGTCACTTTTCCTTACAACCAAGCTTTCAACTTAACATAACTTTCAACTTAACTCTCCCAGCGAAAGGGTTTTATGATATAATGGATGAAGAATGCTACATAAAAATAATTTGTATTGAATGACTGACAAAATTAATCTCATAACACATGGGTGCAGTGTAACTACAGACTTATAGGATTCAGTTAATTGAATTCTAACCCAGTTGCTGCTGAAACAGCTGCCACTCTTGGTACACCAGACAAAATTCATTTGGGCAGTTTGTTAAAACAGTGCCAGTGTAGCAGCTGACAAAACTGCTAATGCGACCACTGAATGAGAACAGCAGAGAGAAGTAGTCCATCCACAAGTGCTTGGAATACCAGAGTGGAAGAAAAAGTTGGAGCACAAGCAGAGGGCTCGAGGAGAGGAAAATAACACAAAACAGACAACATTTTAAAATTATAATCCCATAATTCACAACTGCCAGTTTGTTATTTTCTATCATACTGTGTTAACACAATATTGTTTTACTTCCAAGGGGTTCTAACATAGATATAGCTTAAACTGGGGGGAAAGGGGACCTGAACGACTTCTAAAGTACAAAATAGGTTCAAGAAAACAGGAGTAGTTAAAAATGTTGATGAACTCCACGAATGATCAGAGCAAGAATCTGAAAGGCAAACATGGTAGAGACCGAAACAGCTTAGGTGAAAACAGAAATTTCTTCTTTCTTTACTTTTGGTAATAAACCTTGTAATTTAATCACCACATCTCTATTACAGTATTCAGAATAGCTTATCACAATTATACAAAAAATACAGCTTATAACAAATACTATATCTATCTTTAAATGCAGTATGTCCTGTTACTTGCAATTAAGAATCTATGATTTCTTTATAACGACAAAAATATTTTCATCCCTAAACTTCTGATGATTTTGATCTGCTATAACCCACACCAATGTTTTACAAGTAGTATTTAGCATTTGTGAAAGATGTCCACTTTGCAGCTCTCGAAATTGAAATTCTCTACTCATCCACAGAACAGGGACAACATGAGACTGCAGTGAAAGCCATCTTGACCCTTGGCTTCTTAGCAAAAGACTTTCAATAAGGGTACCAGATGTGATGTTAACAGAACTGGACTGAAACCATTAACTTTCTGCATACACCTATGAAACCACCATGACATCGAAAGGATATTTATTCTTAACAAATCAAGGCTATTTAAACATATGCTAAAAAAAGACAGCATTTCAGAGCTGAAATATTAAATGCAAGTTTCCTGATAAGGTAATGAAGAGAATGGCTAATGAATGACACAGAGGTGTGCTATCATGAAAGAATCTTCTTCTGCACAAGCATACCAGCACTAATACATGAGTAATTACTGGCAATAAAGGTTAATTGCTAAAAAAAATCTGTAGGGAGCTAAGGAGGTATTGACAGACTACCACTTGTCATGCTTTCCACAGGAAGTTTTAATCATTTATAATGATTTCATTTCAACATGCTAAATTATTAATAATTTACACTTATAATGAAGATAGATATGGACTATAAACTCCTCTCAAACCACCTTTAGCAGTGTGTGCTGACAACAGCACTGTTCTGCACCATGACCCTTAATTTTTGTGTCAATGTAACATACTGGTTTAGTTGAAGGTAAAGATTAAAGGAGGATTCTGTATATTTGAAGAACTATTGCAAACAAAATCTTATATTTGCTAATATAAATCTAGAGAGACTAGCCTTTTGTGGCAGCCAGAATGTAAAGGCTGGCTATGTAGACACAAGACAGACTACTAATGTAAGAGGAGCTCTGGGGAAAGAAGAGGCCATTACAATTTTTGTAACATTAAAAATGGATAGCTGACAAGCACCTCAGGAGAAGCAAACTTTCTCTAGTAAAACATGGGAGGTGCCCACTTTGTTTACACTAGAAAAGTTCAATTTAAGTTCTATTTAACTTGTTATGAAGTGTGCTAGTCTATGACTCCGCAGTTATTTACTGTTTTTATGAACATAGGCACTAGAGAGGCAACTATGCACAGCGGAGAGACTTAAAGAGCAAAGTTTATCTAGTATTTTAACTGCTATTCACAGATGATAAGAGTGGGTAAGAAGTGAGCAAATTCTCTGCACTAAACCAACAGCAACATTTTACAAATAAAATTAAAATAAGGCATGCATTAATTTTTCTTACCCCTTTATGAAAAACTAATTCTTCTGTATTAGTTTAGTTCCCCTAAGGGCTTTGGTTGCAATCCTATGAGAAGTTATCTCCCCGCTCAGATAATCTAAAATCCAGCTACAGTGAGGGAAAGATGAGTATTGCCTACAAATGAGGCAGAGCAGTAGTCCTGCATGGTGCAGTTCACCCCACCAAGAAGAGACAAAAGACGGCATCCTTTGAAGACACAAGGGGTGATGTTAGACTGCTTCAATAAATGGAGTTTTGCATTGCATTGGAGGGGAGAAGGAACATTTAGGGATTCCGATGGTGCCAGGGATGGGCAGTTTTACCAAAGAAAGCAAACCAGCAGGGGTGTTCCACTGGGAATTCCCACAGCTTGGGCTGGACTCATGGATACCAGCACTAATACCTGGGCTGGACCAGAACCCACAGATTTTATTCAGCCCTATTTATTTGCACATCACTTCAAACTAAGGCTAAGAGGCTCTAGGCTCAGAGGCTTAAAAAAAAAAAAAAGTTGAGTATTTCTGCCATCCTTTAAAAGTTTTGGGAAACACTTTCTCTATTTATACTTAAAAGCTAAAGTTGATTCAATTAGCTATACTGACCATGAACAGTCTAAAAAGTACAATGGGACTTGTTTTCTCAGAGATCCATTCTGTCAGCATTTTAGAGCTGTTATTCAGCTGTTTAACATCTTTTCAACTGCATATCATGACATACACCAGCTAGTGCAGTACTATTTTCTTTTATTAATTGAAATGGTCACATGTAACATTTAGTAGCTTAAGGATATTAAGAGACAAACATTAATAAACTAGCATAGTACTTGGGAAATAAGATTAAAAGAATGAAATGAAATAAAAAAGGCTCTATACTTATTAAATCACCATAACACAAAGGTTGTCATGGAAAGGGTAAAGAGAACAAGGATTTGAACACAATTCTGGTTTCAGGTTCAACTGCGGAACAATGGCCATGGTTTTGCATAGGTATAAAAGCATGCCGTGTCTTATTTTACTTTTGAACTAATCTTATACACAGTCAAGCTAAAATCCAGCTACACACCCCGCAGCAAGCTCTAACGAGCTAAAGGAAATCTTTTTTGGAATTTGACTGTTATAATGCAAGCATCTAGGGCTTAGTTTTTTAGGTCAGGGCATAATAAAAGAGTTTGACTTTCTTCTAAAAGAAGGAGTGATGCCAAAATGTAAGGAATAAAATAAAGGGCAGAGCCGCCAATAGTCCCAGTTTGTCAGAGTCTGACCTAGATTTTCGGAAAATCATCAGGGATATTTTTATGCTTAGCCACTGTTGCGGGCAATGTGGGCAGCTGGGGATGGCCAGAGTCCTATTGCAGAGAGATGTCTCTCTAACTGCTGATGTAGTTGTGATCAACTCTTTCCTCTCCTGCCCCTGACAGCTGCTTACTAACTCCCAACCTGTGGCTTCAGCCCTGGCACACTAGTTGGCTAGGTCTCACCTTCTTTTAGGAGCAGCTGAAGGCAGCTCCTCACACTGAAACCAAATATATGTAGTCCAGGTGGCTGAGCTGGTAACCTGCATTCCTGGCATGCGAACAGGAGACCAGACATGGGAAGAAAAAACAGCTAAGAGAAAATGGGGAGAAGAGAATGTCAAGAGTCTCTGGCTTATCTGAAAATCTGGAGTTCCACCCTATTGCCCCATTCTTTTCCTCAGCAGACGTGTATTTTGGCGGAATTCAACTTCTCTCTTTATTCCTCTTTCCAAAAATAAAATAAGAGACAAGGTGGATGATGTAATATCTTTTATTGGACCCACTGCTGTTGGTGAGAGAGGGAAGCTTTTGAGCTTACACAGAGCTTTTTTTCAGGTCTCGGAAAGTTTTCTTACAGGTTTTCTATCTTAAAATGCAAGAGAACGCACACGTGATGACACTCTGCAAGGGTCATCTGCAAAGCTTTAACTTAGGAAGGCCAGTGCCAGAGCACAAATTTTCCTCCTACTTGAGCTAGAAGAGTAATTCCACTAGCAGATAGCAAGACTAGGTTGTCCTTCAGCAAACACAATACTTGGTGAGGGAAATGGTTGCATACGAAGGCCTCCAGTAGTCAAAGGCCTTTAAAATCTCCATGCCACTGGCTTATCTGATAAGGTATTTATTGAATAATAAAATTTAAAAAATACATGTCGGCAACTCTGAAAGGAACTTACAGCTGTACCTAACATACAATTTTTGCGACAGGTATAATTTTATTGTTAATAGTAACTAACCACAAATTATTTTTCTTTCACATCCAGCAGAGAACTCAACAAAAGAAAGAAAACCAGGTTACAGAAATATTTTTAATAGACCTACATCTTTCCTAAATGACTATGAGGGCAGTGTCGTCGGCTCTGCTCCATGTTATCTCTACAGAAATTGATTCTGAGTTTAATTCTTTACAGAGATAAAAATTTAATTAGGTAACATAACATTTAGCTAGATAATCTATTTTAATTCCACAGTAGGACAATACTAATAAAATTGCTGCCTACACGATAAAAATCTCTAATACATGTAAAGTGGGTAGGCAGTGTAGAGCAGACAAAATTTACATTGTTCTGGGCCACGCACCAGTCAATTTCACAATTCTAGCTCATTATCCAGAGAATGTAATATTCACAGCCTCACACTGTACAACCGATTGAATACACTCCAACGTGAACATTTAACCCTACTGTAAGGCTCTTTTATACCTTATTTCTCCTCTGCAAAGTAACACACAAAGTTATGAGCTGAGTGAGTAGCATGCTCACTACTGTAACTGCACTACTACTTTCAGATAACAATTTTACAGTACATAAACATTTTGCTTTCATAAGTCCTACAGTCAAAGTAATGCCTAGATTCATCCTGTCCTCTAAGTATGTATATGTTATTCCATTTAAAACTGTTTTAGGACATAAATAAAAGGAAAAACAGTCCACTAACAAAAAAGTAAGCCACCCAATGATATGCTGATAACATTTTTACAAGTGTCTTCCTCAAATATTTGCTGCCTAGGTCAGTCATACACCATACCAAGACTAAAGGTTCAGAAGTTTGGAAATATTAATCAAATGATCTAGTGTCCTAAATTGCTTATTTTGTGAGCATGCATAAATGATTGTAAATGCCCAGAATTTAAGTCTATCAAGGCTGCAGCCAGGAATGAGTTTTAAAACACATGAATCACTATGCACTGGCTACTTCTGACATCTCCCTGGATGGGTGTCCAGGTGACTCTAGAGAATTCTTGAGATTCTGCCTCTAGGTCACTAGCCCTTGATGCTGGCTGCTGTTTGCCCTGGGATAGGAGGCGAATCTGGCCACTTCACTTCCTGATATCAGCTGTGGCTGCTGTTCCCTGGCTTACTCCTGCTTCTTGCACCCTGACTGGGGTTGGGGGGAGCAGGGGAGGAGTGGGGTGTGCTTGGGGCCCTGGTTCTTCCCCTGGTTACTGCTTGCAGGCCCGTGAGCCTAGGGAGAACAGGCTAGAGCCTCCCCAGTGCTGGTGTAGCCATAGCTCCAAGCCTCTGGCTGCTGTTAGACTTGGTGGAGGGGAAGTAAACACTTCTAGGCTATGTCTATACAGCTAGAGCCCTCCTAGTTGGCTAGCATTCCTGAGGAGCAACCGTAAAGTTGCTTTCCCACTTATGCTTTCCCATTCACAGCACACTGCTGTGGCTTCCCCACTAGGCAGCTGCTCCTATGAGCATCTACTGTGGTAGGGTTGTTCTTAAGTCACTGGTTGTAGATTGGTGGATCAGGTGAGTAGCAGGTTTCTCCTGGAAGTGCAGTGGACAGTCAGTTGGGGAACAGGATGGCTTTGTTTCTTGAGGTGGACAGGTCTCCCCTGACCCATGAAGGTCACTCTCTAGCTGGTGCGAGGGGTGGGCAGTGGAAGTGGCCTCCCGTGGCTGGATGGGTGTGTGTTGCATGAAGGCCTGTGCATAGGGTTAAAAATCTTAAACTGTCTGAAGTCATATCTGTATGCTCTAGGGCCATCCTCAGGATTTTGGTGCTTTAGTGGGAAGATATTTTAGGTAAACCCCAAAATTATCTGGTCCATTTTACATGCAAATGTCTGAATAGGGAAGGGAGACTTTTAGTCTTCCCTGCCTCCTACAGCAGAAAGGAAGCTGCACTGTACTTCCTTTCAGCCTTCAGAGTGTCGGTTGTACTGATTTACGTTTCATGTCTACCTTCACAAGGAAAAGGACTAGCAACTTACTAAAGAGGGCCAGCAGCCTTCTTTATGAGGCCCAAGGCTAGTTCTGTTAACAAGAGGAATCTATTAGCTCCTTCCAGCTCAGTAACGAATCCACGTTAGCTAAAAAAAAAAAAAAAAAAAAAAATCACTAAGGGCTGGTCCTCACTAGGGCGGGGGATCGACTGTAGATATGCAATTTCAGCTACATTATTAATGTAGCTGAAATTGTGTATCTACAGCTGACTTACCTGCCATCCTCACGGCGGCGGCGCGCTCCACCGTCAACTCCAGCTTGCACCTTTTGGCGAGCTGGAGTTACGGAGTTGACGGGGGCGCCGCTGGCGATCGATTTATCGCATCTTGATGAAACGTGATAAATCGATCGCCATAAGATCGATCTCTCCCCGCGCTAGTGAAGACAAGCCCAAAAACGAGGAGGCCAGAAAAACATTTCCCCCCTCCCCCCATGAACAGCACAAACTTATTTTCAAAGGTTTCCCTTGGTGTTTTTTTCATTAGTTTGTTTCTGACCTTACAGGAATGAGATTGGCCAAAACAGGTTAAATTCTAAAATTAACAGCCAGGAAAAGTTGGAGCTGAAATGGAAAGATTTTATATGGTTGTACATTCAACCCGTGCAATTTTCTGAACAGTTTTCATGTCTAAACTAATTTATGTTTACTCTGTCTAATTCTTACGCAAATAAACATTAGCAATACTTTCCTTCAAAAGAATAATGGGCCTGTCTAGGCTGCTTTTCTCCTCCCTTATAACCTTCCTGAAATATCCATTGATTTTGGCAGCTCTCTCCCACTCCATGGTCCCCACTCCGATTCCCTTGTCAGTTTCTGCTCCTTCAAAGATTGCTCTGGCCTTATGTGGTTTTGCCAGGTCACACCTTTGCCAGTTGTTCCTCCATTCACACTTAATTCTGGCAGCTCTCTCCTCCCTCAACAGTCTTTACAGACTTAACCTTCTCACAATACACAGTTGGCATGTCACACAGGACACAATACTAAACTAATCTATACAAACTCACAACAACATTATACACAGGAAACAGTTATACCTCCTAATGTGTTCATGATAAGATTGCATTAAATTAAAATATTTTCATGCTCAAAACTTCAGTAATTATTACCCTGGTGAGATTCACTTAATATCCAAGGGGTGAAGTCACACACGCCTCATGCACAGCAACTGCCCCATAACAACATATCCAACAGGAAGAAAAATTACATGCCAAAGCCAAACTGACTAGAGGCACAAGTACTACGATTTCACTGCTTGTACTGGCATGAAAAGAACACTAAACAAACTAGATGAAGTAAGGCTGTAAGGCCTCCCACAGGGGTATTTTTCTTATTACAAAAAATTGTTCTATTCTCTGAAGTGCTGTAAAGTAAATCCCTGACTAAAGTACTTTTCTGAACAAATCACTATAAAATTAATTTCCTTTTAAGAAATATCAAAAACAGATCTTAAGATGTTGAAAAGAAAACTAAGTGCTCTTCAATGAATTACTTTTGTGATTCTTTTCTAGTTGACATTTACCATTACAGTTTAATCCAAATATGGTAGCTTTCCATTATACATAATTACTAGAGCATTAGTGATGAATTTTTCCACTGCAGAACTGTGAGACTACCATCTCCCCAAAGTCATGCATCTTCTGACACAGGCAGAATTAACCTTAATTATTTCATACCAAAAAAAGCCAGGATCACATCACATATGTAAATGAGCACAGCCAAGGAGCCACCCTTCAATTCATGTGTTATCTTTCAACCAGATTAGGCCCACATGAGAGAGACAAGAAAAATGAGTGTAGGAAGATTAAAGTTATGTGGATTTAGTTTTTAAAAACATTTTATGAACACCTGATTCCATAATTCAGCATCTGTGATGCAAACATTTCATAGCAATATACGGCCAGAGCCACTTTCAGTTAAGATAGAGACAAATTTCAGTTTAAAAAGATGGAAAGTTTGAAAAAAATAACTCACCATTAACACAGGTCTGTAAACAAACACTTCATTTTCTTTGTAATTTTGAGACAAGGTCCACTGGAAAACTACACAATGGTTTATAAGGCCCCTTTCCAACTGCATTAGTTAAGGACGATCGTCGCTTTGACCCAAGAGGTTTGTACAAGATTTTTCACCTAGGAAATCTGGGGAGGGTGTCACTTCCCTAGGTTTTTAAATGTCTTATTGTTCAGTCTGGAGACCCTGAGCAGCTCTATGCAAGAGCAGACACACACCTAGTGCTTAGCATACTCCACAATGAGTACATTTCTAGAAAACTGTAATCCTCCCTGTAAGGTGTACAATTAAGCTCAGTGAAGAATGAGCTATTTCTCGTTTCTCTCAAATACCAATTAAGGCAATCCAGGGTTCAAGCTACCCCAATACTGGCAAGAGAGAAATTTTACTTTCACCCCTGCCTGCATCTGAAACTTTTAGGCAAGTGGAGAGAATTCGCTAACATCAACCTGGTAGAGCACCAATCAGCCCTGCCTGCACACACACAGCTGGAACCTTATAAGCATGGGCTTATTATACTTATGACTTAATCCGGCCCTGGCTTTCTCGAAGTATGATGGGGAAGTCTTGGACAAAAAAAAGTGAGTAAGAATTTCAAGAATGGTAGTCCCCTGAAGGAGATTTACTCTCCAAGTACAGAAGGGAAGATCCTGAGCAGATAGCTAATTCACCCCACTACGAATTGGGAGGAAGATTGGAGGTAAACTACAGACCAGCAGGGAAGAGCTGAAAAATCCCATGTATGAAGCAAAGTTCCTTGCAGAGGTCTGTAATATAGCAAAATCAGGGGAATATGCTTCTTCCATGTCATGCAGACATTATATCTAGTCATTAGCTTTCACAGTAGCCCAAAATTTGCAAGCAGCAAATAATTCTGTAATTTTAAACTAAGCAGTAAAATAGTCATTACCGCAAATCAGTAATAGTGAATCCAGTGCTATCCTCTTCTTTAAAAGGCTGGTAAAAACAGTATGTCAAAGGGGATGCTATTTGACTTTGTTATTCAATGTTTTCCATATGAATCAGAATTGGTATTGCATATCTAAACCATGCCCCCACTCTATCCCCAAAAGTGTATTACTTATATTGATAATACTTTGCATTTAATATGCTGTACTCTCTTTCATTTGGATACAAGGATTAGATATTGCTTGTGGCTAGGGTTTAAGCAAACAGTTGGCTTGTAAGAATTAAATTCAATGAGAAGGAAATATGTCTCTGCTATTTATTGAGGCCAAAACGTTAGAACCCTAGAGCTTCTGAAAACCAGCTCCTCCTTTATTTAAGGAGCTTAAATATTGATTTAGGAATATAGCTTTCAGAATTGTGGCTGTTTTACTGTAGACATCGGTGTGACATCCACCACTGTACTGTTTGGGTGCACATATAACTGACCACAATTCAAAGATGAAGTTTACAAAACAAGAAATCTTTTTTATTACCAATATTTTCCTTTGCTGGCAATGTAAACTGAGATGAATAATTATTATAAATCATTCATAGTTAAGAGTCTAGGAGCAGTTGCTGGCCTCTCCTGAGATTGCTACTCAGTGTATCGGGGTGGGGGAGGGAGGGAGAGAGAGATGAAAAACTCATTACCAGTTCGTATCCAGCCCCCATCGTACATTTATGTACTTCTGTCCATTAAATCTTCCTTGTGCAAAAACTCCCTTACAACAGTCAACTCTAACAAACATTTTTCTTTTCTCAACTGCCATTGATACACCAATATGTTCAGTCACTCCTTTTCCCACATAGGATGAAGTATGGGCTATGTCATTTCCACGAATATTATATTAATGTGAATTTTTGAATAAAGGATTGAGTCACAGTCAGTTTGAGAGAAAATATTCATAGACTCTAAAGCGAGAGGGGACCACTGTGATCATCAAGACTGACCTCCGGTATAGCCTAGGCCACAAAACTTCCCTAAAATAAAATCTGAAGCTTTAAAAAAAAATCCAGTCTTGATTTGAAAATTGTCACTGATGGAGAATCCATTATGACCCTTGAGAAAGTCGTTCCAACAGTTAATTACTCTCACTGTTAAAAATTTACACCCTATTTCCAATTTGAACTTGAGTTATCCCGGTTGCACTCCAAATTGGGTTTAACCACTTTTTCACTGTACTTACAAGACGATAGTAAACCAAATTACTTTATTGATCTCTGTAAAAGGAACAAACGCATAACTTCATTGAACATGTGCTTGTCTACGTAGAAAAAGTTGAACAGCTTTAACTAGACCGGTATAGAAGCAACACAGTCCCCTAATATGGATGGAGTTATACCAAAGTATAAAGTGCTTTATAACTGGCACAGCTACTAGCACTGGGAAAATTAGGGATATTTTGGTTTGATGGCAATTCCAAAGAATCAAAAAAGTTTTCCAAATGTGGTGAGTTAAAAAGTTGTTTTCTTTCTTTTTGTTTGAACCCAACTGTCACAGAGTCCCCAGGGCGAGGCTCGGGAACTGCTCCCTATGAAGCCAGTCAGGACTTCGAGGGGAAGCTTCCTCTCCGTAAACAGCCTGTCTTCAAGGCTCAGAGCTTCACAGCTTACATCTTCCACCTTCCTGGGTCTGACCTCGGAGCATTCAGCACCTTCTGCCCCTCCATGCACTTCCCGCAGCGAGCCCAGCCAGTCAGGGTCCTGGGGAAGCCCGTGGGTCTGCACCCCAACTCCACAGTCAGATGTGACTCTCAGCCAGCCAGTAAAACAGAGGTTTATTAGTTGACAGGAACATGATCTAAACACAGAGCTTGCAGATAGAGCGAACTGGACCCCTCAGCTGGATCCATTTCGGAGGTCCAGGGAGGCCAGATCCTATCTGGGCCTTCCTGCCCTTCCTTAGCCAGCTGCATACTGACTCTCACTCCCCAACTCCTCCCCGCTTCCTTTGTCTCCTTCTCGGGCAGGAGGTCAGGTGACCTCTTCCCCCCACCTCAAGTCAAGTTACAGCTTCAGGTATGGACACCTTCACACAATAGTCAGAGGAACCATTAAGAACATTCCTGCTCCATCACACCAACACAAAGTTTCTCATTTCCAACTGGGTCTCCCATACTACAAGGGAATACTCTAGCCACTGGCAATGGGATAGTCTGGTTTGGGGTGCTCCCAATGTCCCCTATTGAAGCTGTCCAACTCTGTAAAAAAAAATTAAACACTCAGTGAAACGGGGATTTGCACTTGGGTCTCCAATATCCTGGGTGAGTGCCCTAATGACCAGGCTACAGACTCTCTCTCACTCTTTTTGCCTGACCCAAATGACTTTATAAATGACAACGAACAGTCATTAGGCGACGGAAAGCATGTGAAAATGATTCTAACACCTAGTAAGCAGGGTACTCACCTAGGATGTGACAGATCCAGGATTAAATCTTTTCTCCAGAACAGGCAGAGTGGGGAATTGAACCTGGGTCTTCCACATCCCAGGAGAGTACCCTGGGCTAAAAGTTATAAGGGAGGGCACACCCAGTGTTTTGCTTTTGTCAAAATGTGTTAAATCACAACAAAAAGTCTGGTCAAAATTAAATGTTTTGTTTCAGCATCACCAAGGCATTCTATTTTTGGTTTAGTCAAAACCATTCAGCCATCTTTACACAAATTCCTGAATAGTTTTGGATCATCCAGAGCTACGTTTTTCAGCAAATAAACGATTTACCAAAGAAATTTAATGAAGCTCCTATAGCTACTCCCATGTGGAAAAGGGAATAAGCTAGACCAGCATAAGGCACCTTTATACTGCATCCACACTAGAGAATATATCAGTATAAATTATTTCAGTAAAAAATACACACACTCACACCCCAAACAAAAAACCCATACCCCAAAACAGGACAGAATTGAACTGGCAGAAAAAGTGTGTGTAGACTAGGTCCAAGACTGAATTAAATGAAGCTCTCTATTTCCATACTGAAGTACATCTACTTCAGGAAAGCAATCTATCATACATGCAGAACACACGGCTTTGCTGCGAAGTCATTGTGAGGCAATTGGAAAGGTATGAATAATCTCCAGTGAAGCAATTCAAACATCTACAGGCAGTCAGCAGTAAGATTACAACGTAAGGCTTCAGGCTTCACAGAGAAGGCTTTTTTCAGTTATGCTTAATCACCAAGTACCACACAGCAAGAAAAATCAGGAAGTTTTAAGTGCACTGCAGCAGGCCTAGCATTAAACATACAGTATATGTGTATTAATGATGCTGCGGTAAAAAAGGGTTTTATTGGAGTGAGTTTGGGATAGCTGCACTACTCACTAATACGTTATGTAGTTCATTCCAAACAAGTACCAATACATTATTTATATCACACCACTACATGATTTGCATTTGTCACTTGCCTTTTTTAAAAAAATAGAAAAACGATTTTGGAAACTTTTGAATTAAAATTTGATGGCACTGTTTTTCTTCTCTCTCCACATGGAAAGTAAGCCAGTTGTAGAGGTTTCTGAGGTTAAAGTCTGATATCCTCAGCATCTTCCAGGACTTGAAGGTACTGTATAATTGATTGGAAAGCTGAAATTCTCCCCTGTCCAATGATTTAAAACTCCTAAATGTAGCCTTTCAAGCAGGGTCATGAGACAATCAGAGTCTAAGATTTAAAATTTGTCAGTGGTACCAAAGTAAAAATGGACCATCCTGTGCTTCTCACTAGTGTAATGTTTGGAGATAATTAAGGGCGTGTTTTTTGTTTGATTTTTTGTTTTGGGTTTTTGGGAGGGAAGAGATGGAAGAGAAAAATACTCCTCTGGCAGGCTTTTTCCTTCTAAATAGGGGAATGTTTGAAGCTGTACAGAGGCCTGCAGTGTCTGAAATAGTCCAAGTGGAGACAAATTAATAGGCAGCAATTCACCTCTACTCCAATCGCTCTTCCCAGCTGGCAGAACCACCAGAAGTGTCCATTGTAAAGGGAGACCTTGGGTTCATTCCTCAGTCCTCACCAGAAAGCTGTAGGGTTGCCATCTGTCCAGGTTTTCCCAGGGTCACCGCCCTTGATAAGTGTCCCAGAAAATCTGTAAGGGTGCTCAGTACACACTGCCAGCTGTCCAGTTTTAGGGATTCAGGATCATCCTGGATGTCAGGATTTTTTCTACCTCAGGAGGAGACAACCCTACCAGCAGCACTGTGAGCATTCAGGGAAATGGGGAGTTCTCAAATCCCTTCCTTTTGTTAGAGCACTGAAAACAGCCAAGAGAAAGTGAAGTTCCAGAACCTCCCATGCACAGTGGACATCTATCTATGCACAGTGCTTGTCAGTAGAGGTGCAACTGCATAGTTTACTGGGATCCCTGGTGTTTAACCATCTACACAGACACTCTCATAGTGGTGAAACCCATGTAAAAAATTGCAGAGCCAAGTGCTAAATTGCATTTATCATGAAGTCATAATGACCACCAGAGACAGGATTACTACCTTGTCAAATCTCAAACTCAGCAGGACTGGACCTAGATAACATTTTATCCATATATATATAAACACACACACGAACATGTACAGGAGGTTTGATTCATTCTGCTGCCATAGTTGTGGGCCCTCTGCAAATCCAACTGGAGCAGGAGCATAGTGACACAGCATATCTGAAACCCCTTCTCTACTGAAGCCCTCTCAGGCGCACTTAGAATGCAAGACTCGCCTTGGAAAGGGACAAGGTCGCACCTGCCAAGAGATAGTCTCAGTGCCTCTCTTAGGCAGCCTCCACCAGCAGAGCTCATATAGAATCCTGGCCAGAAGATAAAGCTGCCTTCCTCCCCAGAGGTGAATTCCCTCTCTGAAACACATGCCTCTACAGGCACAGGAAGATGCAAATTCCACCCCACCCCCACATTGTGCCTGCAGGGATGAATATGGACTACCAAATCCTTTTTGCTACTCACAGGAAGAAGTCTAGATAATGCTCTTATAGACAGCAGAAATTTCTAGAACTTTTACTTCTCAAGATACAGCCCTTAAAGGGTTAACAGCTTTATAGTTTCTCATGAACATCCAGAGCACAAAAACAAGGAAAGATGTCACCTCATAACATTAACCCCCTTACCAATGAAATGCTTTTATACACAAAAGTATAATCTAAAAACTATACAACAGTGATAATATAACCCACAACACACAGAATTAGACAACAAAGTGAGGTGAAATTCAGCATATACATTTTCTCTGTCTATAGCACATCTGAACCAGGATAGCCATGTGTACTTTACTATTAAAGTAGTACCATAATTGCCTATGAAGAGAAGTAGGTCATGACTGAACAATAATCCGAGACTCACCAGATACGTAAGGACGGAAAAAACAAGAAATGCAAGAAATGCAAATAGCTTAAGAAAAAGTATCTGAAAGTAACAACCTCTATGAAGATTGCTTTAACTCACTCACATTGACAGGGAATGAAAAATATCTGAAAGATCTAATTCTTCCATTAGACATTGTCTTTAAGAGTAAATAAAAATATGTAAAAGGCCCAAAAAAGAAGGGAAAGCAGATGCAGAGGTCAAAGAATAAGTGTGCTGTGATAGCTGGAGGTATACAACTAGCAATTAATGGTTTGTACACACTGGTTGATCCGTTGTCTACAAAGCATATCCATGATTTCCCATAGTAGAAGGCCTATTACCCATAGTATGATCACTGATACAGATGCACAGCTAGCAGTACACTGACAACAACAAAAAGAACTTCAGTTGCTACAGGAAACAGTGGCCCTGAGAACTAACTTACACCCCACTGCATGTGTCTGCTTTCAAACTTGGCTGTTTAAACAAAGGCTGTTCAAGGGTAGCAGGGCTGGAAGCAAATTAAAGAGATGGGATCACAGTGACCAAGTTTCCAATTCTTGCAATTTTATCATGAATCTCAGAATCAGGGGTGAAAGTAACTCAAGCTTCTTACTGGTACAGGGGCTGGGCTGGGGCCAGCACTGGCCCTTGGAAGGGGAGGGACCTCAGGCAGAAGGGGCGGGGCTGGGGGAGGGGATCAGAGCCAGCCCCAACCCAGCCCCCATACTGGTAAGGGGTCTCCCTCCCACTCTCCTCCTCAGCCAAACCCACCCTCCCACCGGGGGCTCCGCAGCAGTTTAAAGGGCCTGGGGCAGTAGCAGGTGGGGCTCTGGTAACAGGGCTCCCATTGCCACAGAGCCCTGCTGCCAGAGCCCTGGGGAGGCTGCAGTCGGGGATCTGGCGGCTATTTAAAGAGCCCAGGGCTGGGCTGCTGCTACCGCCCCGGGTCCTTTAAACTGCCGCGGAGCTCCCGCTGCAGGAGCCCAGGGGAGGCTGCGGCAGGTTCCAGCAGCAGGGCCCAGGGCGGTAGCAGTGGCCCAGCCCCGGGCTCTTTAAATAGCTACAGGAGCCCCACCGCAGCCCTTCCCATGGCTCCGGCAGCAGGGCTCCATGGGGACAGGAGCCCCATTGCTGGAACCCTAGGGAAGTGGCAGCCGGGCCCCGGCAGCTATTTAAAGAGCCCAGGGCTGGGTCGCCGCTACCGCCCCAGGCCCTGCCGCTGGAGCCCACTACAGCCCCCCCGGGCTCCCACAGCGGGAGCTCTGGCAGCAATTTAAAGGGCCCGGGGCTCCAGCCGCTGCTGGGAGCCCCAGGCCCTTTACATTGTGCCTGGGGAAGCCAATCTGCCCCGGTACGATGCACTGGCTCTTGCCAGTATGCCGTATCGGGGCGTACCGGCTTACTTTCACCTCTGCTCAGAATATTGGGTTCTCTTCTTAAAGGAAGAGACCCCTAGCTCTTGGAGTGATACGATTGCTTGAGAATCTCAGCTTCCATTTATGATCTATCAATCCATCAATAAATAAAAGCCCTCATGATTGCAGAAAAAAAGCTTGAAAACATGAACTCGACGGGCTCAAAACCAGAACACATGAAATGAACTCAATTTTTTTTTAAAGCTCCTGGTTCTTTGGGATCTGATTCGTTATTTTTGAACGCTTGAGGGTTGGCAATTTTGGGGAAAGAAGTTGGGTTAGAGCGGTACTGTCAGGAACAGTAGACCCACAAATGGCAAGGAAAAAGGAGAATAGGACAAGGAACTTCTGTCCAGAATCCGCAAAAACAGACTGATAGAGAGTTTGCAGCTGACAGGAGATAGGGAAATTCAACTAGTTCTGAACAGTGTTTAACTGTTTACAAACCTACACAAGAGTTCAATTAGTGTCTTAAAGGGGAATGCTACACCCAATTGAAAAATAAGTGTAAATTTACATAAGGAGGACATTGCAGAACATTTTTTTAATTCCCACAATTAAAATGTTCTAAAGCAGATTGTATGCTCAAGATTGGTTCTTGACTGAGAGCTCAGAAGCCCTCCATTTGTCCTGAAAACAGTACAGCAGTATCAGTAAAAAAAGCACACTTCCTCATTCTCTTAACCCTTGCCTAGAAGAGCCACCAGATCAGGTTCAAGTCAAAATTAACAATTCATAATTATGATACATGCACGTTGGGGATGAGACTGCCGACTCACTTCACTTAGTTACTTCATGTACGAGACAGCAATGACTCGATCACTGATGACCTGTGGTCAGATTCACACCAGTGATCTAACTGAGAAGGGACTCATCCCGCATTATCAGTCATCCTAAATATCTTTGATGGGGAAAGATGAGATTTGATCCTGTGTCGTCTTAAAAATTTTAGGGCATTTGAGTCATCTGTCTATTCTGGAACTCTCAAATCTTGCCTTCTTATAATTTGGGCATACCACCCTTTTGTTGTAATGGAGCTATGTTCAAGTGCAAGGGCTACACATAATATTCTATGTTATTCTGAACCCTCTAAATGATAAATTAGAGCATTGTATCAAGGACAAGGTTTGAACATTAATCCAGAACTTCGTCTTTTGTGTGTGTGTGTGTGTGTGTGTGTGTGTGTGTGTGTGTGTGTGTGTTAGACTTCTCAGTAAAATGTTACCAGTTTGATAATTTAGTCAAATACTGATGTTACTATTGAGAAATACAATATATCCCCTAGTTAGCTATCCAGACAAAATAACTAATACTAAAAATCATTTAAAATTGACTGCATCATTACGTTTTTGGGATATGGCTACTTGGCCTCTTCAACTCTTACACAGACACGATGCAAATAACCAGGTTGCAGAGACAGGGCAAAATGGCTGTACTACTCAAATCATATAAAGACTACATGGAGTCCGACTGCACCTTAAAGACTAACAGATTTATTTGGGCATTATCTTTCATGGGTAAAAAGCCCACTTCTTCAGATGTATGGGGTGAAAATTACAGATATAGGCATAAATATATATTGGCACATGGAGATGGAAGTTACCTTACAAGTGGAGAACCAATGTTGAAGGCCAACTAAGTCAGGGTGGATTTAGTCCACTCCCATAATTAATGAGGAGATGTCAATACCAAGAGAGGGAAAATTGCTTCTGTAGTAAGTCAGCCACTCCCAGTCGCTATTCAAGTCCAAATTGATAATGTTATATTTGCAAATGAATTGTAGCTCAGCAGTTTCTCTTTGAAGTGTGTTGTTGAAGTATGACTACTTCTAAATCTGTTATTGAGTGTCCAGTGAGTGTGAAGTGTTCCCCTACTGGTTTTTGTATGTTACTATTCCTGATGTCAGATTTGTGTCCATTTATCCTTTTGCGTAGCGACTGTCCGGCTTGGCCAATGTACATGGCAGACTAGAGTAGATATGGGGACAGGGAAGGCAGTGGGATTTGTTACAGGGACTGTGGGTTAGTGGTTCTGTGGTGTGGTGTGTAGTTGCTGATGAGTATTTCCTCATGTTGGGGGGCTGTCTATGTGCGAGGATTGGCCTGCCTCCCAAGGCTTCTGAAAGTGCGGGATATCATCAGTAGAAAGGAGAGACAGAGCAGGTGCATTATACCACCCAAGAGGCCGAAGTCCAGAAAAAATCTGCCTTTAAAAATTCCTTACCCCAAAATACCTCTGTGGAAGGTCACAAGTTAACAAAGGGGCGGGAAATTCAAATGATCCTGGAGAACCTGGATCCTTCAGAACAACTTCCCCCCGGCACAGATCTCAAGTGGAAATACTGGTGTACTTTCAATTGAGTGAGAGCTGGGTGGAAGACAGGTGACAATATGACTAAGTGGAAGTGAGGAATAACCCAATTTTCATAAGTGCATAGACAAAAAAACACTTGAACAATTCCCCATCAACATCCTATACCCACAAAGAACTTTTAAAATAAGTAACACCGCCAGGTCTTGGCTGCAGTTTTGGAGTCAGAAGCTATGATCAACTGCGTTCAGCCCACAGTCCACATTTGGACATAAGTCTGAGATAGAGGAATGACAGCAAAATCATTTTCTCTGCTAAAACATTGAATTTTATGATGAGAAAAGTGTGGACATATTTCCTGGAATTCATCATTTATTATGACTGTGAAAATTACCATTAATCATAAAAACAGTCTTGCCCACTGAAGTTGAAAATTAATCAACATTATCAAGCAAACAAAAACTTATTTTATCATAACTGTATTTTCACGTATCCTCTCCACTATACAAATCCATAGACAAATGTCCTCCAAATGGCTTCTCTCTTTCAAAATAGTCTCATGATACGTGCGTAATGTTAGGATAGAGTTCAGAAGAGACAGACACTTTCACACTAATCTATATGTCAGAGGAGTGACTCATTTAAAAGTGAATGATAGGTATTTCAATCTGGTTTAAAAAATTACAGTGAACTGACTAGAACTAGGGAGGGGAATGCGTCTAAACAACTGTGATTTACAATTACTTTGCTTCAGTACTACTAGCCTAAGATGCCTTAATACATGGAAATTACACAGAGAAAATAAAAGATGGTGATTAATTTAAAAAAAAGAGACATACAACATCATTATATCGACATTCAACAGATCAAATTACCTCTTGCAATTTGGTAGAGTAACAACAATGTAATTTGAGGCCAGATGTACATTACCTCCCAGATCGGCGGATAGTGATCGATCTTTTGGAGATCGATTTATCCTGATTAGTCTAGCAGCAGTCGACTCAGTGCTGTGAAGATGCCACAGTAAGTCAACCTAAATGCGTCAACTTCAGCTATGCTATTCCGGTAGCGATTCCCTCTCCCCAACAAACACACACACACACACACAGAGGACCAAGGCTCAAAACAGTCCCTTATTTACTAAATGTTTTAGCTGATTTCCCACAAATTAACTATTTTAATACTGGCCGGAGCAGATCAAGGTTTAGTACTGAAAATTGCTTTATTTCTGTATATTGTTCACATGACTTCAGAAGAAAACTGAGATTAATTAATGGGGTATGTATTTTGGTTAATTTTTCCTTAATTTTCCTTTATTCTTTCTTAAACTTCCTAGTCAATTCAAAATGAGCAGCACAGTTCACGCATAACAACTTTAGACAAAGATGACAGTGCATGTTTATATTTTCTTAATTATATCAGCAGCAGTTACGTGAAGACTACTGAAGCATCCCATAAATTTAAGTGACCTCTGTTTCTTATGAAGTAAGGGTAGTGAGACAAGCTCAGCAGCTAATGCAAAAGCAGCAGTAGAAAGTAAAAATGATAGTTTGGAAAATACATGCATCTTGTACGAAATGCAGCCACAGTCTGTCATATACAATGAAAAGGTCATTTGGCAGTAGCTTGGTGAGCCATTCCAGTACCTAAGAGCGATTGTGAAGAGAGTGATCCAGCCAGTATGGTATTCAGGCTAAGGAGAAAGTTATTGAAATGTTTTAGTGCTTTCCATTCCAGATCTTTAAAACAAAGTCACTGTAATCACTTGAGAAAATAATACTGTTTTTATAACCTCCTTAAATCCAAGTTAGTCAATTTTTAAAAGTATAATGAATTATTTAATTTACTCATTCCTTCAGAAGAACAAAAGCTGGTCTTTCTGTTCACTAACATCTAGTTAACTACCTCTCACTACATCTAATCCTCCTAAGAAAGTGGAAGCGTGTCATCCTTTAGTGACGAAGAAGAGATAGGGATACAGTTGTAGTGCATAAAACTACACATCATACGAACATAAGAAAGGCCGTACTGGATCAGACCAAAGATCCATCTAGCCCAGTATCCTGTCTGCCGACAGTGGTCAATGCCAGGTGCCCCGTAATGAGTGAACCTAACAGTTAAAAATCAAGTGATCTCTCTCCTACCATCCAGCACCCCCCTTTGACAAACAGAGGCTAGGGACACCATTCCTTACCCATCCCGGCTAATAGCCATTAATGGACTTAAACTCCATGAATTTATCCAGTTCTCTTTTAAACCCTGTTATAGTCCTAGCCTTCACAGCCTCCTCAGGCAAGGAGTTCCACAGGTTCACTGCACTGTGTGAAGAACTTCCTTTTATTTGTTTTAAACCTGCTGCCCACTAATTTCATTGGGCGGCCCCTAGTTCTTATTATGGGAACAAGTAAATAACTTATTATGTTAAGTAAATAACTCTTCTTTATTCACTTCCTCCACACCACTCATAATTTTATATACCTCTATCATATCCTCCCATAGTTTCTTCTTTTCCAAGCTAAAATGTCGTAGCCTCTTTAATCTTTCCTCATATGGGACCTGTTACAAACCCCTAATCATTTTAGTTGCCCTTCTCTGAACCTTGTCCAATGCCAGTATATCCTTTTTGAGATGAGGAGACCACATTTGTACACAGTGTACAAGATGTGGGCACACCATGGATTTGTATAAGGGCAATAAGATACTCTCCATCTTATTCTCTATCCCTTTTTTAATGATTCCTAACATCCTGTTTGCTTTTTTGACTGTCGCTACACACTGCATGGACGTCTTCAGAGAACTATCCATGATGACTCCAAGACCTTTTCCTGATTAGTTGTAGCTAAATTAGCCCCCATCATATTGTATGTATAGTTGGGGTTATTTTTTCCGATGTGCATTACTTTACATTTATCCACATTAAATTTCATTTGCCATTTTGATGCCCAATCATTTAGTTTCGTGAGATCTTTTTGAAGTTCTTCACAGTCTGCTTTGGTCTTTACTATTTTGAGCAGTTTAGTACCATCTGCAAACTTTGCCACCTCACTGTTTACCCCTTCCTCCAAATCATTGATGAATAAGTTGAATAGGATTGGTCCTAGGACTGACCCTTGGGAAACACCACTAGTTACCCCTCTCCATTCTGAAAATTTACCACTTATTTCTACCCTTTGTTCCCTGTCTTTTAACCAGTTCTCAGTCCATGAAAGGATCTTCCCTCTTATCCCATGGCAACTTAATTTACGTAAGAGCCTTTGGTGAGAGACCTTGTCAAAGGCTTTCTGGAAATCTAAGTACACTATGTCCACTGGATCCACCTTGTCCACGTTTGTTGACCCCTTCAAAGAACTCTAATAGATTAGTAAGACATGATTTCCCTTTACAGAAACCATGTTGACTTTTGCCCAGCAATATATGTTCTTCTGTGTGCCTGACAATTTTATTCTTTACTATTGTTTCAACTAATTTGCCCGGTATGGACGTTAGACTTTTCGGTCTGTAATTGCCAGGATCACCTCTAGAGCTCTTTTTAAATATTGGCGTTACATTAGCTATCTTCCAGTCATTGGGTACAGAAGCTAATTAAAAGGACAGGTTACAAACCCTAGTTAATAGTTCCACAATTTCACATTTGAGTTCTTTGAGAACTCTTGGGTGAATGCCATCTGGTCCCGGTGACTTGTTACAGTTAAGTTTATCAATTAGTTCCAAAACTTCCTCTAGTGACACTTCAATCTGTGACAATTCCTCAGATGTGTCACCTACAAAAGACGGCTCAGGTTTGGGAATCTCCCTAACATCCTCAGCCATGAAGACTGAAGCAAAGAATTCATTTAGTTTCTCTGCAATGACCTTATCATCTTTAAGTGCTCCTTTTGTATCTCTATCATACAGGTGCCCCACTGGTTGTTTAGCAGGCTTCCTGCTTCTGACGTATTTAAAAAACATTTTATTATTACCTTTTGAGTTTTTGGCTAGCTGTTCTCCAAACTCCATTTTGGCTTTTCTTATTACATTTTTACACTTAATTTGGCAGTGTTTATGCTCCTCTCTAGTTACCTCACTAGGATTTGACTTCCACTTTTTAAAAGATGCCTTTTTATCTCTCACTGCTTCTTTTACTTGAAGCCATGGTGGCTCTTTTTTAGTTCTTTGACTTTGTTTTTTAATTTGGGATATTCCTTAACAGTCTAGCTCTAATAGTCCCGATGCCTACAGTCATACCACCCACAGCTATGATCTCATCAAATCTCAAGCCAAGCAGAGTCAGGCTAACTCTGGGTGCTGCAGGAAATGACAATGATTTCTTCTGAGTCAGTACTAGACCAACACCCCAGCATGGTGCTTCTGGGGATGGTGTTACCTTTCAAGTGGAATATAAAACTGAGTTATTAACTATGTGAGGCAAGTAAAGAACTCCTAGCCTTTTTGTAAAAGTAAGAGCACACTTTCAAAAACTTGAGAAATATCCATAACTTTAAAACAACTGAACCTATTCACTTCAAACTTGGGTCGATTTTGTAGGGTTCATCTATCTCTAGAAACAAAACATTTTCAAGAAAAATAAGGGCTTATCTATACAGAGGCTTACTGGATGGCTATCCATGGTGTGAAGTATACAGTGCACAAAGCTGTCATATGGATCTTATTTGCAGCAGGCTCATGCTCTGTAGATTTACACCCTCAGTCACCATTGTCATGTAGACACATTCTAAAGTCAGTAGTATTAAAGAAGTTATACATATTTGATATCAGCAAACCCTAGGGGTATCTTAACTTGCTCTATACCAGTGTTTAAGTTACTAGAAGCCCATCTTTTTATGCCAGTAATGTTACTGAAATTGAAATAGCCAGACCTATAAAATGTGTATAAGTATTATTAAAATTTTAGTTATAAACCAATTCGCTGGTTAATAATTAGGCTGTTATGAATTTAGATTCAATCTAAATTCATAATGTATATAATTGCAAAGTATTACTAAAGTTTCTTGTAGACATTAACTCAATAAATCTTAAACAGTTCTAAGAAGTAGGTTAGTACTGACAGCTCCTTTTCCCTTTGTACGTTTGGGTAAACCAAAGCAGGGAAGTTCAATGATTTATGAAGGCCTGTACAGTCTGTCAGAGCCAGGTTTAGAACTCAAGAATTCATTCTCATGCCTCTACTAAAAGCACTGGCTCATAACTCTCTCATATTAAAAAATATATTTTGAACGAATAGGAGGGGAAAAAAAGGTCAAAACACATCTTAAGTACAGCTATTGTTACTCAAAGTCACAGCAAGAGGCTTCAATCTTATTTCACACACAAATCAGATCAACTGAAACTAAAAATGCATTATACATTTTATA
Organism: Dermatemys mawii; assembly: GCA_007922305.1. Lineage (NCBI taxonomy): Eukaryota > Metazoa > Chordata > Testudines > Dermatemydidae > Dermatemys > Dermatemys mawii. Next base: position 14,915,005 of record ML677342.1, read on the forward strand.
CAACTAGCTCCAAGCTTTGGTAGCTGCTAACCCGCTATATGTATTATCAGTAATGTACATTTCATATTTTATATATAAAACAGAACAGTATGAGGAGAAAATATTACACACTTTCATTTTCTTTTCCTAGCAACCTTAAAAAAAAAGATTGAAAATATACAGTAAACTGGAAAGTTAATGAATTCATAAGAAATTTTTTTCAGCTATGAAGTAGTTCTCCCACCCTAAACTGTGAAAAAGCCTAATATATGAAGGTTCAAGGATATAGGTTTTAGAAGCTCTTTCATGTTGATACGCCAGCAGTTATTCCAAGCACTCTGATCATGCTATATATTTTACCTAAAATTTTAAGTGATGGTGATACTTCTTTGTTATTGCTAGAAACTGGAAACATGTTAATTTCGGGCTGAATCCATATTGCTTTATACAGGGATTTCTTCAAATTGCAGAAACTTGCAATATTGAATCAGGACAATTTTGTTTTGAGACCCCCAAAGAATCTCTCTCTTTGTGCTGTAGGAGGGGCTGCTACCAAATCAGTAAGTAGCACTCTTTCTTCTCTCTCAACGATGGAACCACTGGTTCAACATGTTAGGGGACACAATGCTAAGGTTTAGTACTACTCTTATTTAGTATTTATATTGAACCTATAGGCCAATCTGGTCATGGCCTCCCAGTACCAGCCACTACACAAAGTTATTGTAAATGACTCCCCTGTCACCCAAGGCTTACAATCTAAAACCCAAGACATGATAGGAGGATAAGACATGTTGGGTGGGGGAGATCTTGCAACAAAAAATAGCACACATTTATGCACAATCACCACTCATCTATAGTCAATGATTGGACTGAAGTTTTCCATATGCATCATGGCATAAGGGAGTTTTCAGAAGTGATAAGATTAAGGTAGTGGCTTTACAGATTTTGACTAGGAGTTTGCAGTTGTGTCTTTATCTATGTTTAAAAAGTAAAGTATAGTGAAGAGAGCACTGAACTGAGGCTCGAGACCTGGGTTCAATTCCCCATTCAACCATAGACTTTCTGCATAATCCTTGGCAAATAATCTAATCTACCTTGTGCCTCACTCTGCCATCCCTAAAAATGAGAATGGTGCTTTCCTTCTTTACATTGGAGTTATGAAGATAAATGGATTAATGTAAAAATCAGAAATTATTGATAAATGTGAGGTGCTCTGATACTGTGCTGATGAAGACCTTAAAAATATAAAAAAAGCCTTGACCACTTATTAAAATACCTATGGCACCTTTCATAAACAGAGATATAAATTCTAGTGTCTAGGCCGAACTGGGCTTAAAGTGCATGAAGTGTTTTGGTTTTTTTGAAGAAGCTGATCACACACTGTATTTTCGTTTTTTATGTCATCTAGCCATCCCATCTGCTCAGATCCTTTCTTTCCTTCAAGCCCCTTCTTTGCAATGAAGAGCCTGGTTACATGTAGTAAAAGACGTGTACAAGGAGAAGAGTCAGATCTCTATAGACAACCAGTAAGTCCTCTGTACTTGGGGAACTGCTTATTGATCTCTGAGTACTCACGGGCTGTTGCGAGGATTAAACAAACACTGGTAAAACAATTTGAGGCACCATATAACTGCAATTTACTATTGTAATAGAGTGGTAACCACAACAAATATTATGTGTCTGTACAGAAGCTAGCACAAAGAGGTTCTGGTCTAGGACTAGGGTTCCTAGGTACTACTGCAATATAAATAATATACAGTAAGAAACTATAATATTAAAACAGGACCCTATGTAGTTCAAAAACTGACAGCCATTCTAATGTTCTATGAATACACTCATCCTGTCTAGAACAGGATATACAGCCATTCCTCTGTAACAACTCACCACAAAACAGATAACAGGTGTCAACAGAAATCTAGGCCACATGTTGGTGAAATCTTTTAATCTTTCCTTAAAACCTGCGGAAGATTAAATTAACATTCCAAGCTAATTTAAAAGGCCAAATTAATAACTAATTATGCTAGTACAGTTATGAATTATTCTGTGGCCTGTTTATGATAATAATGGTCCCTTTTTGCTCAATAATTTATGAATATATGTAAGGAGACATTCAATGATTATGAACTATTGGCCCACAAATGATATTGCATTGCTTATGTCCAATCTAAACACTTTTATAGTAATTTGCATATTTATTTGTAATTTAATAATTACATATATTTCCTAAAAATGTTGAACAGTATTATAGGTTATCAAAAATGTTTTATGTATCAAGGTCATGCGGTGGACACATCTGAGGGGAAAAAAATGGGGAAATGTTTTCCTCCACAAATCAATCTCTATGACTTAACAGTTTTATGTCTGGTGAGACAGCATAGAAGATATCAGAGAAAACAGGACAGGAAGGGAAAAAACCAAAGGAAGAATATTCTTTTAAAACAATCTGGGCTTCTTGTTAGTGACAAGTCAAAGACAGGAAGCAGATGTCTCCAGACAAAAGAGTTCAGCAATGAGAAAGTGGCAGGCACATTAGAGTAGAAGCAAAATCATCTTGCCTACGGTAAAAAGAAAAAGTAAGCCTGATGCTTATTTTCAAAACTTCTCTCCCACTTTCTACATGTCCAATTTTTTAGGGATGGGAAGGAGTGAAAGGAGAGAAGTATCGCTTTGAATCCTGATAGTTACCTTTGTGCATGTGTTTGCACATTTAGGCACTAGTCTTCCAAATCACAAGCAAAACCAGTCACAGCTATCCAACCTGTCTGACTACCTTTTCTTTTACTACTGGAAATGCATGTGTTCAAGCAGCAGTTAGTTATTCACGGAAAGTCCCTGGAAATAAACACATATGCTAAGTATGTCTAGCACCACTGAAAAAGCACATCTGATAAATGGATAAACTAACTGCATTTTGTTATTCAGCAGTCAGTGTTAGTTTATTAATTTATTAGGATTTCTCAATTAACTGTACCGTCAAGGTGCAAGAGGGTTGTTCACACTGTTATTTCAGTTCTGCTACAGGTAGAACCAATAACCCCTGCATTGGTTTACATTGTGAAGACTATTCTGGCAACAAGTTCTGGTAATCACAGCAATACTAGCAATAAGACCCACACCCTGAATTATGATTATTTTTGATCAACAGTTTTATTATTAGCAATAATAGTGATAAAAAGATTTCATTTTGTTCTCAGATAAAAATGAAGTTAAGAGAAGTACGATGATTACATTACTTCTGTTTTACCAGGGATTTTTTATTATTAAAAATGTATAGTCTAACATATCAAAAACAGCTAAGAAAAATCAATATTTTTGTGTAAAAGCCAATTGGGAAATCTTTAGACATTTACCACCCAGAAGAAAATTGACAAACCTATAAAAAGTCTATATTGCTGTAAGTCTTTAAGAATTGGACAGTTCTCACAGTAAGAGTCAATCATTTAAAGCAAAATTCTGTGCCCACAGCAACACCTTTTACTGAAATGATGGGGAGTTGCTCATGCCTGACAGCAAGATTTGGCTTTAAGAATGCGCATTGTTAAGACACAGTTTTGTTTTTTAATGGCTCAGAGGCATACATTGGTTTTGTGCGAAGGTAAAAGCAGTTAAAACAAATATGCTTAGAAAATTAGGGTTTAACAGGGGGGAAGTAAAAAGAGAAAGATCCGATTAGCTCCACTCCCACCTCTAAATGAAGTTAACTGTACAGCATTAACTGACATGATTGTAGATGATCAAATAACCAAGCAAGTCTGTAGGTGCTCATCTCGCTCTGACCTCAAGCAATTTTAAAAGTAATTATAAACTGACTTATTAAGGAACAGAATATGTCCAAACAAATAAGGCAACAGACTTATTCAATACTCTGCTTATATTAATGTATAAATAAAACAAATCCAATTTTTTTTCTAGTTCTTTCTATCCATTGCTATGGAGTAGTATCTCTCCTGGGCAAGAAATCACAATAACTGTCCATGAAAAAATTAAGACCACCACCAAGATGGGACATCAGGGTGAAATCAAACTATTTTAAGTAATTTTTAAAAAAATGGTTGGAAGAACCACACCTACTCCCAAATCTTCATTACAATTTGTTTTAATTGGAGCTGGTAAAAAAATTACTTTTGTTTTTTAACACAAAAAGGATAAGTTCCTGTTTTTTAAAAAAATTCTGCATCTCTCTCACTTGCTTTGTGAAAGATTCATCCATTTACAACATGGGGAAACAAACTAAGGTTCACATACAGTATGCGGAAACAAACTAGGTTCTAAACCTGCAACCTGTTCCACAAGGGCAAAACCCTTTGTGCACGTGTGGAAACAATTGACTACACTGGCGCTTTGCACATTTACTTGTGCCAAGTATATGCCAGGGTTGGGGCCTAAATTATTAGATAGGAATGTGATTATACACAAAATGCCGCCAAATGCACTAAGTATCAAAATGGGGAAAAATACACAGATAAATGCATCCCTACTCTAAGATTTCTGTACTTAAAATTATTAGTATTACTTGTAATCATCCCAGGAAAAAAACAAATAAAAGTGATTTTATTGAAATGTACCCAGGGTAAATAAGAAAATTACTCAGGCACAGCACTTTGTTTTCTGAAGGAGACAGAATAATCTTATCACACGGTATTAATGTGCCAACTTGTTGTTCTAGCAGTACAGATTTGTTTTTCTTGGTATTTAGACTTGAGTTTAGTTAGCATTAATATACATTAGTAGTATTCAGATCTGCTGTAGTAGAATATTTCTTCTTCAATTTGAATAAAAGTAAGGGGGGGTACACTTTCAGGACAGTATTAATGATCAGAGAAGGTCAATTTTGTGGTTCTGTTTACAATTCTCGAACAGTGAGCCAGTACAAATTCAGTGGTGGCAAACAAACTCTTTGACCACTATTCCACTAATTATAAACATATCTTAGACGCAGAGTAAAACCGGAGCAATTCCCATATTGATCTGACCAACAGAGATGTTTCAGAACTACACACTGCAAGTATCCCTGCTACTGAAAGATAAGTGCAGAAATACTGGACTGTGTAAATACAGTGTAAATACATCAGCTTTTTCCCTCTTTCTTTTAGTTAACAGTAGTCTTCTTTAAATAATTGTTTAGGAATTAAGGAAAATCGTCATGGTCTATTGTTCCCAAAAGTTTATAATTATTATTTTAAGTAGAATTTGTTGTTCCCATGAAGTACAGACATGCTCAGTTGGATGATCAGAAAGTTGAAACTGGTGCTAATTATGCAAATATTTTACCCACTTGTTAACCTTTCAATCAAGCACTTTTATGCTTTCTCCCATGCCCTCCCGCACCCTGTGGAGAAGCTCCCTATAAACATCTGCAAAGTGTCCTCATTATCCTCCTTTAAATCCCTCTTTAAAATTCACCTTTGCCATGATATCTACAAAAAAATTGACAAAGGATAGATTGATGGTGTGTCTCAAGACCGCTGTCTAGCATGCTGACTCCTGGCACTCCCCATCTGTTGTCTCTTGTCCTATACCTAGATTATAAGCTCTTTGGGTAGGCACCATCGTTTATTCTGTGTTTGTACAGCACCTAGCACCACAGGGTCCCAGTCCACGACTTAGGCCCCTGCATGCTACGGTAACGGATTGCTTTCTTAAGAAATTAATACTAATAAGAAAGGAAAAAGGAGAGAAAGAAGTTGTATTCAACCTATTAAATAGTTTCACCTCATAAAAGGAGCATGACCCTTTTTGTTTAATGTACTCAGTCAAAGCTGTTTAATCTAAATCAGTGTGCAATATTTTCTGTTATTCTGATAATCTATTAAATAAATAAAATTGTTCTAAAGTCTAGTAAATAGCTAAACAATTTCAATGTAAAAACTGTGTATTAACTAAATCAAAGTGCTACCCTATTGACAATACTTAATAGACTCATATAGCTTGTCTGAAGAGAAGGAAGTTGTGGCTAAAGTGCATGTCTGAGAGACAGGAGATCTGTCTCATTTACATTCTCATCTCTGCCAAAGACTTAGGCAAGTCCATGAACCAGTCTGTGGGCCCATAACATGAAAGACTCATCTACCCATCATAACTGTTCATAAAAATTTGATTTTCTACAATGGAAGTTGCAAAAGAAGAGCTTTACCAAACTCCCACCTATCCTGCTCCTGCTTTGTCCCTCCCAGCTGATCCACAAAAAATATCTATGGGCCAAATCCTGAGATCTTGACTCAGTTCTGACTCAGACAATGGGAATAAGTACCAAGTAAAAACCTCTGGGTTGGCCATGTGAATCCTAGCACACTGGCTGAAGGAAGTGTTAAGAAAATGATTGTTAGGAAAATGTAACTTAGAATGTTGTAGTATGATTTTAAAATAACCTTAGACTTACAATCTCACTCCCTGTATATGTACTATTGACCCCTAGTTTAACATGCATTTTAAACTTGCACTCACCCTGCCACAGATGTGCAGGCATCATAGTGTCTGAGTACCCCTAAGTGTTTTGAACCTCCTGTTTACCAGACATGTAAATGAAATAGATTAAGACCAACAATGGATGTAATAGCCATTAAGTGTTCCCACCTGTGTAAGTGGATTGAAAGTCCCCCTCCCTTATCAACACAGGGGTATAAAATATCCTCACACATGTATTGAGTTGAGCCAGTTGTTTGGGTGATAACCCCTTCTGACTCCTTATTGCTTGCAATAAATCTTGTTTTTCCAGAAGTCTACTGAGTTATGCCTGTCCTTTGAGGTGTATTGGACTGAACTCCAAAGGAAATAAGCAGTTTTTGCAACAGAAGGAAATAATGATAGTTCACCATGGAGGAACTAGGTGATGGCAACATTTAGATTGTCTGGGAGCCTAAAATAAACTAATTGCTTGAGAGAAAAACACCACCACACATGGTTCATCAAAATAAATCAGCCAGAATAAAGAAAACAAGACTCTCCCCTCTCTGACTGTGAACACTGTATAAGTAAGAAATCCCCCCTTAGCACACAACACTTTACTGTGAATGGAAGGCAACATACTTAGCAGGTTATCTTAGCACACTGTTCTTAAACATACACAGCAATGGGACCATTAGTTTAACAGACCACCATTTAAAAAAAACAAACATATTCCTTGTCAGTGTGCTTGTGTAAGCTTAAGTAGCACACACAGGCCTATTTTTTCACTCCCTTAGTTGTAGCGTAATTATCTTCTCTTCATGCCTGTCCAGTAGCTATTAATGTAATAAACATAAAGATGGTTTCTCTCTCTTTTTCTGTATGTTGCAGGTTTAATGCGAATATCTAAAAAGCTTAAGATTGGAGGGAAAACTCTCCTAATTACTATGAACACACCCACTGTAAACAGTAATTCTTTAGGTATTTTTAATCGACACAGTATTATGTAATATGACTAAAATAACTAAAATTGGGGCAATGGCGGATCCAACCACCACATATAGTAATTACAGGGTATTTGTGACTGTTTGTGATGTGTTAATCCCTTTAATTATGCCCACTTTTCTTATGCCACCCACAGGACCAATAGCTTTTGGAGTGATTAGTTAATTAATTTCATTTGTACGTGATACTCCATAGAGAGGTAAAGAGAAATAATGCAACAGGATCTATAAGAAAAGTTTAGTATTTTATGGTCTATTATCTGAATTTAGATTGCCTCTGTCAAATGAAATAATTCAAATCCTGATTATCATCCATTTTAAAAAAAATTTGGAAAAGAATTTACTCTCTCTTTTAAATGCTTATTTCAGGATACTTTCTTCTCCTTAAGAATCCACTCTTTCAGCCCCAAATGCTATCTTTCTCACAAATCAGTAAAAAAAATCATATAATCACTCTTCTAAAATAAAGTTCTAAACAATGAAGTAAATTTTTTAAAGGAAGTCCTATCAAAAGGGTTCTTACTAACAGAAAGCGTGATCTATCTAAACTCCTGACCTCCTTGGCTTTTTAGTCTAATCTATGGGCTGGTCCTCACTAGGGCGGGGGATCGACTGTAGATACGCAATTTCAGCTACGTTAATAACATAGCTGAAATCGGCGTATCTACAGCCGACTCACCTGCTGTCCTCACGGCGGCAGCAGCACGCTCCCCCATCGACTCCAGCTTGCGCCTTTTGGCGAGCTGGAGTTACAGAGTCCACGGGGGCGCCGCTGGCGATCGATTTATCGCGTCTTGACGAGACGCGATAAATCGATCGCCATAAGATCGATCTCTCCCCGCGCTAGTGAAGACAAGCCCTATGAATATAGTACATGATCATTCAACATCATAGAATCATAGAACTGGAAGGGACTTCGAGAGGTCATGTAGTCCAGTCCCCTGCACTCAAGGCAGGACTAAATATTATCTAGACCATCCCTGACAGATGTTTGTCCAACCTACTCTTAAAAATCCCCACTAATAAGAGATTACACAACCCTCCCTAGGCAATTTATTTCAGTGCTTAACCACTCTGTTAGAACATCTTTCCTAATGTCCAACCTAAACCATACCGTTGAGCCCACTCAAACTGACAACTCATGAGTTCAAAAGGTTTCTTCAGTATCCACCAAGGAACGTACTATTTCCAATCCCAGTAAAATCTCAGAACTGGGTGACAGCTACTTACACTTTTCTGAAATTCATTACTGCAAATTAAATAATAATAATAATAATAATAATTAAAAAAAAGAACTAGCATCTTCTGAAATCAGAGTTGTTAGATTACATAACTGATTACCTGATGGCATATTGTATCCCATATTAGTAAAGTTGCTTCAATATCACACTGCTCTGTTCATACAGAAAAAATAAAATGAATATGTAATATTAATCAATGTTCATCCAAAACAGGGCAGTGGATTATTAGGTGATTATTTATAACCCTGTGTTTTAGAATAACAGGGTCCTGACAAAACAGAAGAGAGTTTGCAATAAACTGTTCCACTGTGACTCCAATGAAGACAGAGGGAAAAAAAGAAATTGCAGGCTTAAAAAAAGTTACCTAGCTTTATAAATGAATGTGAGACCACGCGAGAGAAATGTGTACTTTAATTCACTCATCTCTACTTCTAAGTAACAAACATCCTAAATGCACTAAATATCAAAAATATTTGCATTTAAATAAAGAACCAAATATTTTGGCAAAACAAATTAAGTGAGGCAATCAGTGCACTCTACCTTAACAGCTCTGTAAAGATCTAGACTGGAATCCATTTCAGGCATGTATCACCTCTTTGTTCATTGTGTAAATGGCCAAGCACACCATAGAATATCGGGGTTGAAAGGGACCTTAGGAGGTCATGTAGTCCAACCCCCTGCTCAAAGCAGAACCAATCCCCAACTAAGTCATCCCAGCCAGGACTCTGTCAAGCCTGACCTTAAAAACCTCTAAGGAAGGAGATCCCACCACCTCCTTAGCTAACTCATTCCAGTGCTTCACCACACTCCAAATGACAAGGTTTTTTTCTAATATCCAATCTAAACCTCCCTCACTGCAACTTGTGACCATTACTCCTTGTTCTGTCATCTAGTACCACTGAGAACAGTCTAGAGCCATCCTCTTTGAAACCTTCTTTCAGGTAGTTGAAAGCAGCAATCAAATTCCCCCTCATTCTTCTCTTCTGCAGACTAAACAATCCCGGTTCCTTCAGCCTCTCCTCATAAGTCATGTTATGCTCCAACCCCATAATCATTTTTGTTGCCCTCTGCTGGGCTCTTTCCAATTTTTCCACATCTTGCTTGTAGAATGGGGCCCAAAACTGGATACAGTACTCAAGACAAGGCCTCACCAATGCCAAACAGAGGGGAATGATCATGTCCCTTGATCTGCTGGCAATGCTTCTACTTATACAACCCAAAATGCCGTTTGCCTTCTTGGTAGCAAGGGCACACTGTTGACTCATATCACTTCTCATCCACTGCAGCCCCTAGATCCTTTTCTACAGAAATTCTGCCTAGCCATTCAGTCCCTAGTCTGTAGCAGTGCATGGGATTCTTCCGTCCTAAGTGCTGGCAGGACTCTGCACTTGCCCTTGTTGAACCTCATCAGATTTCTTTTAGCCCAATCCTCTAATCCGTCTAGGTCCCTCTGTATCCTACTCCTACCCAGTTTAGTGTAATCTGCAAACTTGCTGAGGGTGCAGTCCATACCATCTCCAGATTATTAATGAAGATATTGAACAAAACCGGCCCCCAGGATCGATCCTATTTAACATCTATGGTGTTAAATAAAAATATTAAAATGGTGACATATGAAGTCTGGTTCTAACGCTGTAAAAGTGATGTTTAGTGATCCATGTTTAGTGACTCTCAATGGCTTGTACATCATAGGTGTTCTATTTACAAGTAGAGGTTTTTGTAACTGCCAGCCCTGAAAACCCACCATGAGACATGAACGGCATACTGGGGTATTTCTTGCTCATGCTTCATTACCAGCAATAAAGCTGCTACAACTGGAAGTCAGTTAACAAGTCTATTGATAATGCACAAGTCATCATAAAATCCAGCCTTGTCTCCCTTACGTGTCATGATTCTGCAGGGATAACAGGAGTAAACAACAGTAAAAACTTATTTTAGTCACTCAAGTCATAAGACAGACATATCATCTTTTGGATAAGAAATTTTTACTTAGTTCATGTCTCCACTTTGAGCAGCTATGCTGAATATTGCATTCCCCCACCTTCCCCGAAGAGGGAGATGGGCTATCCCTGCCTCTGTGTGTCTCTGAAGCTCAGGGAAGGGGAAAAAATTCCCAGGCTAAGTGACTTCATAGGGAAAAAAATCCCCAGAGTGTGTTAGAGAAGAATCCCCATGAGCTCTGAGAACCAGTAGAAGAGGAATGGGTTCTGGGCTCTCTTCTTGCCTCCAACCAGACAGAAGGATGCAAAGAGAATGAACCCTTCCACTCCTTCCCACACATACCCAAACTATGCAAATAGCATGGAATGGAGATGACAGAAGAGACAAGAGATCATCAAGGTAGCCTCCAAGCAAACATCAAAACTGATACCCCCATTTCTGAAAGATCCAAACCCAAATCCAAACGTGGGTGAAAGCCAATCTGACATAACCTTGAATTTCCTTTAACACGTTTCCATGAAGAATCAATATTTGCCTGTACTTCAGTTAGAAGGTGTTCCATTGACAACTCTAACACCTAAATAAATCAGCTCAGTTTCAATTGTCATGGGTAGACCTGTGCCAAACTCACTGTTATTGGTTCCCACACTTTCAATTAACCACAGCAATCAGGTTCATTTCACAAGCCCTTCAAGTTCAATTGTATTCTTGTGTTTCTCCAAAACTTCCATTATTCACTGTAAAACTGGAAAATTTCATCATTTGGTCCTTCAACCAAGATCCAGTTTTCCCTGGGTATGTCTAAAGCCACAATTTTACCCAGAGCTGTCTTCTAAGAGAGGGGGTAGCCCCGTGGCCTTCACCTCATTGCCCTCCCTGCTCTTCAGATACTATCCAAATAGCCTTCTCCTTTGAACATGAGCCTGCGAATCAGAGGCCAAGTACAACAGGGGATCTTCCCCAAGATCTAACCATTAACTTCTGTGTATCAAACTCCCTTTCTGCAGCAGAACTGAGAGCTGTTCCTCCATCCCAGCTGTTGCCACCTTTCTGATCTTTACTTCACTCTGGACTATATCACCTATGCCAGGAAGATACTAGGTATACTCAGGCAGGAGAAGGGAGAGGTCTGCCTTGCTGGACCACTTAAAACACTGTATGGAAACAGAAGGCCTATGATCAGTTCTCGGAGGTGCCACAAAATGATAGAATTGGTTGGAATGGAGGAGGGGAGGAGACCTTATATACCTTGCTCTGGGTTTTTAACTGAAAGTTTTACATGGTTCTACAGTGAGGCACTATGTAAATACATAGAGGCAGACTGTGTACCTTTCAATACATGGATTATTTTATTGTTCGGTTAGCATTTAAAGTGTGGGGATATTCTTAAAGTATTGCTTTAAAATTCTGTATATACATTTTAAAAGATCTAGAATCATGTAAATTTAGGGACAAAACAGAGTACAGTAAGAATTTAGAATTAAGGGCTGGCTCACAGATGTATTATAACTGTGCTCTCATTTGGCAGAAAGTCTAGCAGGTTCCTCCTTGACCTGCTTCACAGCAGTACACTTCATAAAAGGTATTTTTAGGTCTGCATGAAAGTGCAAGACCTATTTGAGTCAGCAGAGTGCAAGACCTATTTGCGTTAGCAGAGTAAGGAAGAACTGAACAAGCTCTGAGGCTGTATTTTTTTTTTTTTTTAAAGGAGGCATATTTGTATCAGGAAAGTGCAAAAGTGATAAATGTGATCAACTGAATCCACAGGTATTAGTTAAAACAAATTTTTTAAAAAGGAATAATAAAACATTATATAAGTAATCTAGCATGTACTGGGCCAGACACAAATATAAATATAAATATAAAGAGAGAAAGAGAACAAGTGTGCATTGACAAGGAAATAGGTCAGATGACTTAACAGTTGTTTTCTATCTCAAATTTCTGTGATACAATACAGACCTTTTTCTTTTGTAAAATATGTCCATATATGAATACTTAAAGCTTATGAACAAATATGGTAAGCCTGTTTCCTGCTTTCTTTGTGTTACTCTTACAGATAGCAAGACAGAGAGGGAGCAATATCTAAAGAAGATTTAAACACACACACAGAGCAGTGAAAATATGTAAAGAAAATATTTTAAAATATTTCACCAATAAAAACTAACCACATTTAAAACAACTGCAATGATGTGACTCAAACTGACAAGACTGGGAGTTGAACAGAGAGAGTCAAACTTCTTTAAACGATTCTTACTCAGTGTGACAGACACACACCAGACTTTAGGATGTGTTAGAGGGGTACTGCTATAAAGTCTCAGCATAGCTTCAGATTCCCTGTTTTTTGCTGGTATATGGCACAATCTTTAACTTTACTTAAAACTTGCTCTTCTCTAGTCAACTTCTACTTGTCAAAAATGAAAAGGCCATTACTGTATCACTAAATGTCAGCTAACCAGTAAAAAAAGGCAGAATTACAAAAATCTGTCTCTAAGAGTACAGTATGAAATAAGCTATCTATATAGAGTACATGTACTGCAGATAAAGGTCAAATGTTTGCTAGACAGCTGAAACAGTATAAAAAGAAAAACTGAAGTAAAAGAATATGTTGAGGAGGGAAAATAATAAATAGAATTCAACAAAACAACAAAAAACAACATGGACTCCAGTACAAACCCTTACTTTGAGATAAGTAAATCCAAGCAGCTCCAAGTACCAAATAAACTAAGTTTTGTAATAGCAGACAACAATGAAACCCGGAAGTACTGGAGAGTATTGTAACTTAGAGAGATCTACCTATACTCTAAGTAAGTTCAACAACTATGTTTGGTAAACACTGTGTTTAAGTCCTTTACAGCGTGGAGAGACAAGCAGAGACAAAACCTTGAGAACAAGATTACATGTAACAACAGGAGAACTTGGAAAGGATTTTTACCTTTGTGTTCGACGCAGCCTGTTTCCACTCCTCAAATGAGGCAAGGTATAGTTTGAGAGGACAGTCCAAAAATTTGGATCAGACATATCCATTCCCTTCTTTTCAGTTCACTAAAAGTTCAAAGACATGATACCAAAAAAGAAAAAAAAATCCCCAATTATCTGATCACTTGCTGCAAAAAATGTGTTAATATTAACTCTGATCTCAAGAGAAACTTTTTTAGGGTAGCTGAGAAGCAGTGTCCTGTTGGGTTATCTAATTAGTATACAACTGCTTCCCCAAAGGTTCAGTAAACTCTTCCTCTCTAACATGGGCACTGCCCGGCTATAAACAATAATTACAATAGTTTATCCTCAGGTTCTGCTGAAAACGCGGTCTCTGTTTGTGTGAGATTCAGCTCAAGGTACTTTGTCATGTTTGGCAGATACCATTCAGATCAACCCAGAGGGGGAAGAGCACACTTTATGCTTTCAACTCATCTCTTTATTTGTATTGTTTTAAAAAAGCAATTGTCTGATTTACAAACATTCTTACCAATAATATGTTTACTTTCTATTTTCCTTTTATAATAAAAATATTTTGAAAAAGAACAATTCCATTCACTTCCTCCCCCCCCAAATAGTTTTAGAAATAAACTAATCTTTGAGAGTCTTTTCCAAGTCTTAAACCTGTCACCTTTGATCGCATCTTGCTGCTTACCAAGGGACTGAAAATGAAGTTGAGAGCTCCTGTACTACAGGAAACGAAGACTAGGCAATCTTTAATCTTCTCACAGTTAAACACTTCATACACCACTTTAGGCAGCAGTGAGAGAACAGCAACGTGCATGAGCACTCTCACACTCTTCCTTTGTGGGTCATTCTGAAGTTTAGATAGAAGAATAGACAGCCTCAAGTATTTATTGTACTTACAAAGATGAATGTGTTTCAGTAGGAGATACAGAAATGTGTGACTCACAAGCACCTTATGTTAGTGAGCTACTACACCCTGCTGACAGTCAAGATCCATAATTTGGCATAGCTCACACACACACACACACACACACACTGGTTGTTCTGCAAAAATACAAGCCACGTACGTTCTACCTTAAATCAGTAAAGACAGCAAATGGTGCTTATAGGTTCAAGCCTATCCTAACAAACCTGGTATTAGAGGTACCTAATTATTTTCAGCACGGATGCTTCATACACCAGATTTTTAACATGAAAAGCTGTGGCACCTATCATGGGGAAGGGGGGATGTTTAACATACTGATCGGAAGGGGTGCTGTCTCCAATCCCATACTATCTACCATCTCCTCTTTTGACATGTAAAACAGTGCAGTGTGGGACACAAGGAAAGAAGAAGAAAAAGGATTTAATGACCAGTTCCCTCTCTGTTTTGATATGGTTCACAGCCTCTCTGATGTATTTTTCAACCTCTACCCTGCAAGCCACTGCATCCTGCTTTACTTCTACCTCTCCTGGCTCTGTATTCTGCCCTCCATTTGGGATTTTCCACTTTCCTAATTTTTCTGCACTATCTGCTTCTTGCCCTTCGCTTTTCTTTTCAGCTTAGATCTGGCATGTATGTTGTGGTTTTCCTCTTCTCTTCTCTACCTCCCTTTCCCGAACTCTCTAATTCTGACACCCCCCGCCCCATCTTTCTCTGACCCTCCAGAGCCTTGTCTACACTAGCATTTTTCTTCATATTTCCCACTGATGTACTGGCAACCACACACGTGTATACCATCTGCCAGCATCCACTAGTATTTACACACAACAGTGTTGTTTGGGTCTGCTCAGTATTGCCAATCCCGAGTCTTCAAAAATCACAAGTCAGGCCCAAAACAAAAGAAATAATTACACTGGCTTAAAAACCATAAGTTTACAAAAATAATACAATTGGGGTTATTTTCAGTCACACATGTTCAGGCTTTTCTCTGCAACTCTTAGGGCTGAAATTTACTTTTTTATTGGTATTTCAAGGAAATCTGAGGTTCTCATGTAATCACATGAATCCAGAAGCCACAGTTTTAAGAAAAAACCTCTCTCCTTGTTACAATTTCCAGCTCACTCTGAGACTGGGACTGATTACTCAGGTTGCTGATTACTCAGGCAGCTATGCTGCACCTGCTTCCAATGCAGCAGCTTGTGCCAAGACCAGTTCCCGCTAGAATTCCCCCAACATCCACTAGGAGTGCACCCATTATGTAGTACCCAGACATAAACCTGAATGCCATTCTAGTGGTAGCACGAGGAGACTACTGCAGCCAATACTGATAGTTCTGCAGCCCATTTTTCCCTTGTTGGTGCCTGCTCGGCTCCAGTCTGAAGTTTAAACAGCTGGTGCCTGCAGCACCTCTTTCCACCCCATAATCGTACAACTACACATGGAAAACTTGCATCCCTCTCACTCTGGCTCCCTGTTCCTGTTCCAAGGAGAGTTCACTCTCTCAATGATGCCATGTTTTGTGCAGCTCCATGAATGACCTTTTACTTGGTATTTAATACATTAATGTGAGTATTTAAAAATAATGAGTCCATAACAATAAACTTGAGTTTAAGAAGAGAACTGCATGGATTTAGCATCAGTGAAAGGCATTGGCTCAACAATCCTGGCAAATGAAGTCCTCTGTTTATCATGAGGACAAGGTGTTGACACACACTGCCCTACAAGCCTCTTACTTGATATAGGTGGGGAAATAGGGAGAGAAGACTAAATATGAGTAACTGGGAAAGTTCAGTCTCCATGACCCAAACATTCTCGGCTTCTCTATTGAGTCTGCCAATTTGTCAACCATGGTAGCGTCTTTTTGGTCTCAGATCTTGATTTCAGACCCATCAAACTCGTCTCATTTAATGATGGCCAGTAAACACTGGCACCACAAACAGACCATCCCAGAAATCACTCTTGCCTAGCTCCCTCTGAATACAGAGTTCAGTTCAAAGCTTTGGATTCAAACTTAGAACTTCCTGAGGAAAACCAGCACACATACCATACCACACTCAGACATTTAAATAAAACCCTATGAACAACCAATCAGCTGCTTCTCCTATATGTAAGGAGTCCAAATGATTGTTATTTCTATTTTTAACATTAACATTTTTCCAAAAATACACAAATGACTGAAAGCCTGAAAATTTCAGACCAAGTTTCCATGTCAAAAAAACACCCACAAAATTTGAAAACAAGAAAATACATAGTTAAGCTCACACAACCTAGCTTAGCTCTTCTCCTGTAAAGTAACACTGAAGACAACCAGAAACTAAAACAACCTAGGAATTTCTGAAATGCTTTACTGAGATAACGGATTATAAAAATATGACATTTTTCATTTAAGCACAAAATATTAAATAAGATAATACAAAAAGTAAGCAGAAAAGAGATTATTCTATTTTCCTCCATATATGTACATTAGGCAGCTAAAAACGTCATAATCAAGCCAGTAAAGATTCCAAGGCAAATAACCCACCATTCCTTTGAATAAAATTAAGTGACCAAAAATAAACATACAAAGACAAGCTTTAGCTGAGAAACATTCCCTTACAATGAAGAGTGCAATAGCACTATTTTCCCAGTGCTGATTTAGATATTGAAAACTAGATAGCTAAATCCAGACAAGCACACATTGAAAACGCACTGTAATAAGTCTATGGCTAGTAGGATTATAGAAAATAGGAAGGAATTATTTAAATGCATCAGGAACAAATTAAATCCTAAGAGAGGTATAGGCCTAATATTAGATAAGCATGGTAAAATTCTCAATCATCATGCAGAAAAAGAAGGATTCAATAAATATTTCTGCTCCGTATTTGGAAAGAGGAAGGATGATGTATTTATGTCTGAAATGAAAAAGAAATACTTCTTAATATTTCAATAAATAGAGACAAAGTAAAACAGCAACTACAGAATTTAAATATTTTTAAATTGTCAGGATCTGTTAACATGCATGGAAGAGTACTAGAACAGCTGGCTGAGGAGCTCTCAACTATTAATGTTGATTTTCAACAAATCTTGGAACACCTGAAGAGTTCCAAGGACTGGAGAAAACCTAATGCCATGGCAATATTTTAAGAAGCGTAAACAGAATAACTATAGGCTGATTAACTTAATAGTGATCCCAGGCAAACTCAAGGAAAGATCAATAAGGCACACAATCAGTAAAAAAATCATGGATGCTTGCATAATTAACGTCAATCAGTGTGGTTATATGGAAAACTGGTCTTGTCAGACAAACCTGGTGTCTCTTTTCATGAAATTATAAGTTTGGCTGATAAAGGTAACTGCTGATACAATATACTTAGATTTCTGTAAAGCATTTGACTTAGGGCTGGTCTACACTGGCCCTTTACAGTGCTACAACTTTCTTGCTCAGGGGTGTGACATCCCCCCCCCCCGAGTGCTGTAAGTTTCTGTGCTGTAAAATGCCAGTGTAGACGGTGCACTGGTGCTGGGAGTAACTGAATTAAAAATGGTTTAATAGGTAAATATCAAAAAGTAATTGTAAATGGGGTGTTTCCAGTGGGAATCACAGGGATCCTTGCTCTATGTTATTTGCAATGAGATGAAAGATATAAAATCATTGCTAGTAAATTTGCAGAGGAAACAAAAATGAGCGCAGTGGTAAGTAATAACAGGGATAGGTCAGTTATACCAACCTGGATCATTGGGTAAGGTTGACCCATTTGAACGTGTGCTTTAATACAGTCAAATGCAAGGTCATACATCTAGGAACAAAGAGCATTAAGTCACAATTACATAATGGGAGACCATATCCTGGAAAGCAGTGACACTGAAAAGGAGTCTCAGTAGATAATCAGTTGAATATGAGCTCCCAGTTCAAAGCTGTAACTAAGGCCAGGTCTACACAACTCACCGGATCGGCGGGTAGTGATTGACCTAGTGGGGATTGATTTATTGCGTCTAGTGTAGATGCGATAAGTCAATCCCCAAGCGCTCTCCTCGTCGACTTCGGAACTCCACAGGAGGCAGAAGCAGAGTCAACGGGGGAGCAGCAGTGGTTGACTTGCCACCATGAGGATGCCGAGGTAAGTTGACCTAAGATATGTCAACTTCAGGTACATTATTCACATAGCTGAAGTTGCGTATCTTAGGTCTACCTCCCTTCACCCCCAAGTTTAGACCTGGCCTAAGAGAGAAAAATGTGATCCTTGGATACATAAAGTATGGGAATATCATGCAGGAGTAGGAAGTGATATTACCACTTTACAAGGCATTAGTGAGACCATTACTGGAATACTGCATCCAATTCAGTGTCCACACTTCAAAAAGGTTATTAAAAAATTGGTATGGTTTCAGAAAAGAGCTACAAGATTGATTCAAGGTCTGGAAAATTAGGCTTTAGTAAGAAACTTAAGCAGTCTGGTCTATTTAGTTTATTCAAGAGAAGGGTAAAAGGTGACTTCAACACAGTCTACAAGTACATGGGAAACTGATTTCTGATAACAGACTGATTTTTACTAAAACAGAAAAAGGCAAAACAAGATCCAACAGCTAGAAACTGAAGCTAAACAAATTAAGACTAGAAAGACGAATACTTAAAATAGTGATGCTAATTACCCATTAGAACAACTTGCCAATAGACGAAGTAGATTCCCTATCACTTGAAGTCTTGCAATCAAAGTTGGATATCTTTCTAAAAGGTATGCTATAGATTGCGGCAGACAACCTATGGCACTTGCGCCGAAGGCAGCACGCGAGCTAATTTTCAGGGGCACTCACACTGCCCGGGTCCTGGCCACTGGTCTGGGGGTTCTGCATTTTAATGCAACTTTAAATGAATCTTCTTTAAACATTTTATAAACCTTATTTACTTTATATACCAAAATAGTTTAGTGTTATATTATAGACTTATAGAAAGAGACATTCTAAAAACATTAAAATGTATTATTGGAACACAAAATCTTAAATTAAAGGGAATAAATGAAGACTCGGCACACCACTTCTGAAAGGTTGCTGACTCCTGCTATAGATCAAACAGAAGTTGCTGGGTAATGTTCTTTAGCCTATATTATGCAGGAGGTCAGACTACATGATAATAATGGTTTTAAAAATCTATGAATCAATGAAATGGTAATTTTTATGAAATGTTTCTGGTTTTCAAATCCATGAATCAAGGAAATTATTTCATTTTGCCCTATTATAATGTTTGACCTCTTGCTCCCTCTAGTGGTTGATACTGTTCACGTATCACTCACTTATTATCTGTCTTTAATTATTTCAAACATTTTATTCAGTGTGAAACACAGCATCCAAATAAACTTTTAAAAAATATCAAAATGGACATGGTGTTTGTGTAGAACATACATCTGCTAAATTTCTAAGAATATCCACTACTATTTATAAATTTGTATAAATATTACTCTATGCAGGTGTAATATATCATTCAAAATTCAAATTAACCTCCCACTTTTTTATTGTATTATAGCTTAATAGAGGTAAACATATTTAAGGAAAGTGACAATCACTTTGTAAAAGGGTCAGTAGAGCTGTCTTCATTCATAAGAGATTATGAATTATTAAAAGGATCTGAAACATTAATTAAAACCTAAATATGTTTCGAGCGGAAAATGTGCATATAAATCAGGCAAAACTATTTTTAATTTCTCCTAACTGTATACATATAGTGCAGCCATTCATGTTAAATAATATACATTTGCCCTGGACTGGAGATTGGCTTCAGCTTCTGAGCCAATAAAGCACACTAATGACAAAATAAGGGGGAACAATGTCTGATCATCATTGTTCTACATCATTTCTACAAGTGAGGAAAGCATTTCTGTAATTCAGGAATCCTGATTTATGTTGCAAGAAACTCTTGCAAGGGAGAGCAAAGAGAACACCAGATAAAAAGTTCATCGGTTTTTCACTTGGTGCTTGGAGCCAAACTTCATCATTGTATTATCAGAAAGGAATTTTTTAATCTATTTTATAACTGGTATATAAACAATTCCGTTTCTATTTTTGAAATGCACTTTTTCAAGACTAAATGATTTCTTATGTGTAGCAACTTGGCTGAAGATGGGTAATTAACCACTTTGGCATCTCTTATATGTTTGTTTAAATCAAATGGTACATTGATGCACATGGGGAGAGCTCCCATTCCACCACCATTTCTTGCAATGCCAATGTTTTCATGCACTTCAAGATGATACTCAGAGATTACAGTCCTATTTTATTAAACAGTCTGAATCTGCTTTTAATATTTACTTTCTCCCACACTCCAATGCAGTACCCAGGCACATCTTAATTTGCATCTCTTAAAACCATCTACCATGTACACCTGTGTATCTGAATCTATGATTGAGATTAGTTTTATAATTTAATCAAGAAAGTTGAGGAGTACAATACTCATACTTAGCCTTTATTATACATTTTGTACAACTACAGCTGCTTCCAGACAAGCCATATGTTGTGAATAATTCAATTGTAGAGTAAAAAAAATTGTTTTAGTAGGCTTTAAACTAAAAATGAACAATTATAGTAGTCCACGGCTATATTCTATACTACATATACTTTTATGTAATATGGAACATCTTCATTAATGAACACTGTGACACAAACATTTATTTGCTATCTATAGAAAACATGCCTATTATTTCTTATTTCTTCAGGGGAATTAGGGTTTAGATATTAAATGGTCTCATTTCTCAGATGCCATGGGCAAAAATGGGGCACTTTCCTGGGCATACGCATTGTGGAATAATACAACAAATTCCTAGAGCAGGGCTACTAGATGAATACAGACCCCTAAGCAGAACTAGACCATTACATTCAGCTCCCGTTACTGAGCACTCCACAATTGTGGACAATGTCCACTTCTAACAGACTCACCAGAATGAACCCAACCCTCTCCCAAAGCCACTAAATTGGGAGCCACGCTGTAAAGAGGACAGGAGAAAGAGACCAGGCATCATTCATGTGAGGAGTCATTCACCTCTGTAGCATTTGGAAATGTTGCTACATGAGTTCTTAATTTCTCATTTTAAAATACCTGTTTGATGATGCTCCCTAGCTCAGCACAGAGATCCTCACCACAGCTGTGAAGCACTCAAATAAGTCAGTCAAACTTTAAACAGACTGAGTGGTAGAAATCTTGAAATTAGCACCAGCTGCTCAGTCTAAAGGAGGTCTGCAAAGAAAAATGCATCAGCTGTACAGTTATATGCTGAAGTCCCAAATGGAGAGGATTTTCTAATTCACAGATCCTGTACACATCCCACATGACTGTAATGACGACTGCACGTCTACCATGGACATCTGTTGGAGCATGGGAATTGATTGATTCTCCTTTATACGTTGGCATGTGCTGTTTTCCTGTTTGGATTATTTTAAAAAAAAAAAAATCTGGATTTTTTTTACTGGAGCAAGTTTAAAAAGGACACACACTACTTTGGAACCTTGGGTGCTATATACTAAGTTACTAGAGCAGCACCATTTCCTTAATTCTCTCCTGCAGTAGGCTGGATTCATGTTCCAGCTGACTTCAGTGATTGATTCAGTTGATTCTGCTGTCAACAGAATAGCGGGTGATGGAGTAGCCTATGCAGTGGGAGCTGGCAAATTGGAACTTTGGGACACAGGAAATTACACAGGAAAACAATGCTTAAATAATATTATGTAGAAACGCCTGTCTCCATTACCCTTGGAATTTAGGGCACTGAGCACATAGCTTTACAGTCAATACATTCTTAAATCTAGTACATGTCATTTTTAAATGACTCTCCTACTCAAAAGCCTAAAAAATTCCTGTTTTAATAAACCCATGTCCTGCAGTCTGAATTTTCAAGTAGCCCCAACTATATTTAGGGTCAAAAGGAAGAAAGATGAGTTACTGAATCTTCCTGATTCACAGAGGATGAATATTTGAAAGAAACAATTACAGGGATAACTGGGCACAGCATAGTCTCAGGTCTAATTTTTTTTAAAAAGGAACAGTTAATTAGCCCATTTCACAACTGATGCCAAAATGTACCACTGTGTCCAAGCAGCATGTACCAAACATAACATACTGATCTATTGCATCAGTGAAGGAGCATCATGGGAGATGGGAAGAATTTATAGAAAAGAATTTATTTGCCCAGGGGCATTAAAGTGACAATGAACAACCTTCAACTACAATGAACACAAGGAAAACATGGTTAGAGTAAGTGAATGCAAACACAATGTAGAACACAGTCTTGGAAAGGAAGATTAACTTGTGTAAAAGCACCTCAGGTTCTGTTCCTAGATCTGCCACAGATTCCATGTGTGATCTTGCATTTAATTTCCCAAAGCCCATCTGTAAAGTGGAGCTAAATAATGCTTCCCTACCTCACAGTACAATGGGGATAATTTCATACATATTTGTGTGAGGTGCTCAGAAACTACTGTGGTGCCAAAGAAAGAAATTATTGGAGCTAGACAACAGCAGTGGGATTTTCCTCATGCTGGCTTCTACCACGGTTTCTCTAATTCTTCTTTCCCGAGGTTATGGGGAAAGGTGTGGGGGGGAAGACATGCTGAGTTGAGGAGATGACCATTATCTTCTTTTCACCCCACTGAGGAAAACAAAAGAATACCTATGCCTTGTCATAGGCAGGGAGAAAGGGCAGCTCTCTCTTCCTCCACACAGACCCTAGGGAAGGGGATGTGCAAAGGGTGATAATACTTCTTCCCTTCTCCATGGAGTCAATAGACAAGTGTTCCTGCTCTGTGGCTGGCATCTCAGACACGATCCACTAACCAAAAACAGGCAAAACTAAGAGTGCAGGATCAGTACTGTCTGTTCCACACCCTGGCATTGCTAGACCTAAGACCTCTATCAGCAATATCTAAGATGTGAAAACTAATATTCCATCATCCAATCATAAGCCAAAATTAGTCAGTTAAACTCAGATGACCTGGTCCTTTTAGGGATGCGGTCTTGCTTGGGAGTTTCTGGGATGATGCTGGTCCTTCTGTGGATGAGTTCTGTCTCGGGGGGTCTTAGATGCAGCATGAAACTTTCTGGGGGCAAGGTCCCATTAGGTGGTCTTGGAGGCTGTGCTGCTCCGCCTAGGGGTGGGGTGGATCTAGCTGCGGAGATAGCTCCTCCACTGGCTGGATCTCACTGGGTAGTCTGTCCAGTGATGTTAGCTCTTCCGATGACAGGGTCTGATGAAGTTACCTGTGGGGGGAAAGGAGGTGACTTTTCTGATGACTGTGTCATGCTGGATGTTGTCTGGTGACAGTGTCATGCTGGACATGTCTGCTGAGACTGCCAAGCTACTGGAATCCTTGGACTGGATAGCAGTTTCCCATGATGTGCGGGATTTAGTGGATGTGCCCACCTTGCTTCTTCCACTCCCCTTGGTGAGTTTCCTGAGTCCCTTCTCCTCCTTCCTACAGGTTTTCACAACAGGGTATGACATACCCCATAATTTGTAAAGTTAACTTACAAACACTGAAAACTCCTATGATGGGTTGGGTCACAGAGACCTTCTTGGGACTGTCACCTGATGTGCTGAAACTACCTCTGAGCAGGTTTTCTTTGCCAGTTTGGGCCTTCAGAATCCTGCCTTGTTGAGCCAGACACATCACTCTGTTCCAACACAGACCCAGGGTCTGAACTATGCGCTTCAAAGCTGCGGACGTAACTGAAAACGGCTTAGCAACTGCTCCTGTCTCTAGCACCCAGACACCCAGTTCCAGGATCCAAACCCCAAATGAATCCGTTTTACTCTGTATAAAGCTTATAAAGGGTAAACTCAAATCGTCCGCCCTCTATAAAACTGATAGAGAGATATGCACGGTTGTTTGTTCCCCCAGATATTAGTCACTAACTCTGGGTTCAGTAATAAGTAAAAGTATAAAAAGTAGGATTTAAGTGGTTCCAAGTAATAACAGACAGAATAAAGTAAGTTACCAAGCAAAATAAAAACACAATATGCAAGTCGGAGCCTAATACATTAAGAAACTGATTACAGATGAAATCTCACACCCAGAGATGTTCCAATAAGCTTCTTTTTCAGGCTGGACTACTTCCTAGTCTGGGTCCAGCAATGACTCACACCCCTATAATTACTGTCCTTTGTTCCAGTTTCTTTCAGGCATCTCTTTGGAGTGGAGAGGCCATCTCATGAGCCAGCCCAAGACAAAATGGAGAGACTTCAGGACCTTTAATATTCACACTCTTGTGGGCGGAAACCCTTTTGTTCTTCTGTGCAAAATCACAACAAGATGGAGTTTGTAGCCACCTGGGCAAGTCACATGTCCATGAATGATTCAGCTTTTGCAGCCTGACGCTATTGTTTACATGTTAGTTTTAACGTTTCCAGGAAAGTTCAGATGTGAATTGGCGTCTTCCAAAGTCCATTGTCAGTTAAGTGTTTCTTGACTGGACACTTACTGAGAATAGTCTTTTCTCAAGAAGCTGACCAAATGCTTCACTGAAGCTTCTTAGAATCAAACACATCGAGATACAAGTACATAGCCAATATTCATAACTTCACATACAAAAATGATGCATACAGACAGCATGATCATAACCAGAAAATTATAACCTTTCCATAGATACCCCACTTGACCTCCTCTGTACAAGACGTGGTGAAACCATAGGACTTTGATTGCTACAACGATCTATACAGTCACAGTTAATGTCAATAACGTTACAGTTTCCACTGATATTATTTTGTTTTACTGAAATTTCAAGAAAGATTATTTTTTTTCTTCTGATGACTTTGTTCTATAGACTATGTCCACTGCGCTCTTTCACCATTCACACAAATGTCAAGAAACAAATCTAGGAATTATACCTCATTCTTTTCTTTAATGTCATTTACAATAGCTGAGAGAAAGCATTGAATTCATTCAAGGTAAAGACAAACATATCCATTCTATGTGATTGCACATATTAAACTACTTAATGTCAGGTAGGTAAAATGGTCATTGCACGTACAACATGCATACAACTATGCAAGGTTTTGCTGTCAATGAGTTTAATATTTTGTGCTCAGATAAACAGATCATTTATATTTAAAATTTGGAAAGCAGAACTGTTTGCAGATTAGCAGATAAGCCCTTTTTAAAAAATAGGCTAGGAAATCATACATAAAGTAATTGGAAAAGTATCTCAAGTTCCACTAAAAAGCAAAACAGAGCAAATCTCAAAGAAGAATGCTGCTAGACACTTTTCATTCTCTGTTTTGCTTTAGAAAGTAGTTAAGGAAATTTTCATTTGGGTCATTTTTACAACTATGTGCAGACTTTTATACAGATTTCCAAACAAAAGAAAAACCTTTAATGCCATCAGTATTAGACACGTAATATTACCGAATGCTCAATCATTTTGCAGAAGCTAACCAAATTCAGATAGTTCTTTACCCTCTCTCAAACTGTTGGCTAATCTAAATCACTAACTTGCAGCAGTGTAGCAAATCTCACATTAAATAAAATATATGTATAAAATGTAGTCCAGACAACCACAAATAAAAACTAACAGGCGCAGCTACTTTGGGAAAAATCTTTATGTGAGCTAAGGGAAAGAGGATCAACGGAACAGCATTTAAAATGTCTCAGACAAGTTATCTCTTACAAAAGAAAAAGATAAAGCAGTTTTCAGACTGCCACAAGGAAATAATTGCCTCTAGAGCAGTGGATGGGCACCTAAAGATGTATTTGAAAAACATTAAGAAATAAATAAAATTTCACTCTAGAGCACCACTCCAGAGAGGTGCAGGCTGGCAATTTCTCAAGGTTCTTTTCTCTCTCATTACTCATTTCCCTATTTAGAATACACCGTTTTTATTAAATCTTCCTCCAAAACAGACATCAGACAGAAAGAGGCGGCAGATAGAAGACAGTCAAATTTGTATACAACTATTTACATTTCTTCACGTTGCCGATTAAAAATTGATTTCTAAGGCATCTAGGTTCCAAATCATTGAGGGTATGTCTTCACTGCACAGTTTACCTGAGCTTTAGCCCAAATCCTACCACCATCCACACAGACAGACTTCTGACCCTGGTATGGAAGTTCTTTAAGTTCAGGGTCTCTTACCGTGCTTGGGATATGGGTTAGAACGCAGGATCCTTTTTCATTTGGGCTGGAACCTCCCACTTGGCAGTGAGGACATAGGCTAAATCCCTTGAGTGCTGACTGTCCTCCAATGTCCTTCCAACAATACTGCCTTCTCCCCAAGGAGAAGATAAGTTTTCCCACAACTGACTGGAAAAGAATCTCAGCACAAAGAACCGTGGACTATGCCGTAGACATATGCAGGTGAGTACCAAAACAGCGAGGACACAGACACTCAGGTATGACTTTGCTGTAGAGATGCTCAGATCTGGGCTAGGCCAACCCAGATGCTCAGCTCTGTGTGCCTTCTCCCTGGTTAACTATTCAGTGAAGACATAGTCTGTGGGATTTAAAAGGTCAAGTGCAATTACTTAAAGTGTGGTTTTACTCTGAAAATGACTCAAAACACCATTATTGGGTTCTAGGTCTATCATCTCTCTGTTTTCTTACCAATATATTCTGTTTACTAGTAAAAGTTTTCCTACCTACCAGGCCCACAAACAGAACATATGATCTGTTTGTCAAGCTGCTATATTTCCCTTTTGAATACGAGACCAATAATAAAGATTCTGCAGACTAAATTGTGTGTCTCCTTTTATGTTCAAATTATACCCCAATTTACACCTGTGTAACTCCATGAGCTTTTAATGGGTTTGCACAAGTGTAACTGAGTGGCACTCAGTAAACAATTCCATTAATGATACACAAGATGGAATATTAAAACATACTCCCACTCAGCTGTGTTGGCTCAGCAGGGTTAACAGGCATTAAAAAACTTCAAAAACGTAGGACTTGTCTACAGTACTAAAAAGTCACATCAGCATAGCCATGTGCACACCCCCACGAGATGTAGTTAAGCCGACCTAACTCAGTGTAGACAGTGCAAAGTCGGCAGAGTTCTTCTGCTGACCTAACTACTGCCTCTCAGGGAGGTAGATTACCTACTGTGATGGGAGAACCACTCCTGTTGCTGTAGTATCTATACTCAAGTGATTCAGTAGCTGCAGCTGCACTGCCACAGCACTTAAAGTGTAGACATCGCCTTATTTTAAAGGGCGCACACACCCAGACAGCCGCCCTGCTTTCTCAAATCAGCTTCACAGCCTAATAAGCTCCTGGTAACATCACACAGTTCTGAAATTCAAGACTCTGCTTTTTCTACCTAAATCATTGGCCATCAGTTCCTCCCTTCAACCACACCCTATTGTTTTATTTTAACTCCTCTACTACTCAGCATGCTTTTTGCTCTTTTCTTTCAAGAGCTTTATCTCCTCCACTCTCCCTGCTAATTTTGGTCTTGCTATATACATATATTGCTATATACATAACCCATCCACCATTTCCATTCCAAAGGATGCCCACCCAAACGAAGACTAAAATAAATCTAAACCTACTGGATTACAAGTTTGAATACACAATTTTAAAATCCATCAATATCTCTGCATCACCTTCTAAGCAACTCCTCAATCTTCTTGCAAACCTTCTATTGTCTTCTCCTGCACAGCCCCAAGGTTTTTCATATTCAGTTGTTTGTGGTTTCATAGGAAGCTCTTTGGGGGAAAGGATCATTTCTTCTGTATCGGTCATTTTGCAAGGGTCATTTCTTTCTTCTGTAAAGGCACATTTGGACCTTTATACAAAACCATCACCTATACAAGTTGCAGATATTCAAATGTACAAATGGCAGATATGTGCCTGTATCCCACTGACTCCCAACAATTGACACTTATCGTTCCCAAGCAATTTTTTTAAAACAATATCCCTTGTAGAGGGGAATATTAATTACTTTGAAATGACCAATGCCAATAGTGTGATGTCAACTACTGCAAATGAAACTTCCAGAGGATAGCTTTCTATGGTCCAGCTGTGTAAGGGAAAGGACTGGTGGGATGGGACCACAACCAGGGGCTCTAGCCCACAAAAATTCTATCCATTCATCTTTTTCTAAGGCCCCAGTCCTGCAAATACTTATGCACCTGATTATTTTTAAGCAAGAGCAGTCTTAGTGAAGTTACTACCTCTCTCACACACACACTTTTTTCCTATTGACCTAGACCAGCCTTGAATGACAACTATTAACTGATATATTTGCTGTTCTGCATTTTTCAAACCCCCTGAATTTACAGAAATATACAAAACAAAAAGAGAAGGTCACAATCCAGCATGAATCAGAGTTGTATGCTCTCTTTTGGCTGCATACGAGACTGTTTGAAAACAGTTGTTTTTGAAAAATGACTCACTATTTTCCTGGTATCAAGACAAACGCTATAGCATATAATGCTGCTGCAGACCACCAGCTAATTAACATCAGAGAACTTTCAAACACATTAAGAACAGAATATATTCAATGACTTCTTAAATTATATTTAAAAATACACAAAAAATTGTTTTTTGAAAAACCCCATTTCACTGCACCAACATTAAGCATTTGGAAAAAAAAAACTGATCAAAATATCGAGGGGGAAAAGCCCAACACAGAAATACCACATTTCCCAATTTCATCTCAAATCACAGAAATAAGAATGATAGTGATCCACTTGTTTTTAATAAAGAAAACTGTATATTAACAAGAATAATACATTCATGTGTCTTCCATACAATGTTCAACCAAAACTTTAGAACCATATACTTAAGGCCTACTTGAGTGTACTTAATGCACACAATATGTGCATTACTATATAATTAAAAAACAAATGACCTTTTCAAAGATTATTCGCCCTCAGAGCATCTGCTGAAACTCTTGATTAACAAAATTACATAGTTGTTCATCCCTGATATGTATAACAATGTACTAGTATTTATTTTGAGAACATTCTCCATTGAACAGAACTTTGTAAACTCACGCGAATGACAAAGACACAATAATTTACTTATTTTTGTGAATTAGCAAGAAATCGAACAAAGCAAGAATGATGCATCACAAAATAAATTTTGTTTATTTGACAATTATATTTCATAGTACAATGGTAAATGTTCTCTAATATATTTTGACCAACTAATCATGTCTTAGACGTAAGACTCCTCCAGTGCATTTGTGAAGTTTTACTGTATTAGAATCACAACATCTATTGCTATGACATTTCTACTGCTGGAAGGGGAAACAGTCCAATGGACCTACACTAGATCACTATGTGCATTCCTAGGTCAGTGTAGTGCCTGGACACCAAATTCCTATTTTAAAAACTGTTTGACCTTGTAAAAGTGCATCATTGTTTATCTTCTACACAAACATAACTATCTGAATAATGAACCATCCTCACCCTCTGAACTGTTCTCAGACTTTTTAATGTGTTGGGAAACAATGCAACATCTCTTATTAAACTGATATAATATTAAATTACAACAACACAAATTAAAAAATAGCTAGTGTGTCCACTTGCATGTTTGTACTGTACCCCCTATCACAATCATTTCCTCATAAGGAGGTGAACTCAGTGACAATGTGAACACACATACAGGCATCCCCTATACAGATAATGCATCAAAATAAATGCAAAACTGCAAGGCCCAAACAACTTGGTAACAATTGTTGCAATTTAGCTACAGAAAACAGAATATAATAAGAATATTTGATTTTTCAATGACTCCCAACTCTCTATGTGTCAACATTTTGAGTCTCTCTAATCCTTCTCACAACATGTTTTTGCCATATTTGAAAAATACTTTAATGCTGGAACAAGATCTTGTTTTAAGTAGACATACTTCCCTGTCTGCACAGACCTATTTGAGTCAGTCATCTGCCCTCTCACACCCTCGCCCCCAATGTGTCTTTTTTTTTTTTTAAATGAAGTAAAGAATGTCAATGAGGGAAGTTTACTTGCTTACCTCCAAAAATGAAAAGCGAACAGAGGACTGCATGGACTGCAAGGGCTTGTTGGGGTTGGGCTCAGGCTCCTTGGGGTGAGACTGAAAGTTAAAATAATGTCATCTCTAGTAAACAAAAGCTTCAGTAAAAGTAGCACGATTTACTATAGGGGTTATGGTCCTTAAAATAGAAATTTTAGAGAGCTGTCTTGAATGAAATGGTACACAGCCATTCACTAATTATCACTTCTATTAGGCTCATCAGTCTTGGTCCACCCCGGGTATGAAATTAATAACAATTTAAAAAAGAAAATGTGGAAAGCATGGCTTTTTGCAGGAAAATATTACTGCCCTGTGAGTCTTAAGGAAAACTGAAAGGAACTTGCAAAGTTTTGTGGTTTAACAAAAAAAAAACAACCCCAAACAAACCTGAGGTGCTCAAGTGCTATAGAACAGTCTTGACACAAGAAGATATCCAGATACCTAAATCTAAGTGTTTGATTTTGCACATCGGCTTTATAAAAAAAATGATTTTGTTGGCCAGAAGAAAACTTTGGTGCAAATTTTCAAATTTAGGAGCCCAGATTTAGTCACCTAAATAAAAGTGGCACCATTTTCCAACGTGATGAACTACTGTAACAATGGGAAATGCAGATGCTCAACAGCTCTGAAAGTCAGGCCAAATATTTAAATGACTCAGTACAGATGCGTGTTTAACAGACAACCACATCTGGCAATTTTGACCTTGGAAACTGTCTTTGAAAAGTACTTTGGAGTGTAGTTCTACTTCGAAGGGTTCATCTGTAAAAACAGCATTGTAGGGCCACTGACAGATTCCACAGTTGCACCTCTGAAGTATACACATACAGTGACAATTACTTTTCCTATGAATGCTTGCTAAAAAGCTTTTTAATGTCTCTGGTAACATGCCTATAGTTGTAACAGGCTAAAGTTAGCCATCTTCCATTCTTGTCCTAAAGCAACTAGTTAGCTTTGCTTGCACTTGTGTGCACTGAGGACTCTCAAATTCTCCCATTGTTGCTCTAGCTTTGGTGCTAGCTAAAGACAGCAACAGTGGGAGCACACAGTATCAGCAGACTTTTTCCCCTCAACATCATGTCATCTACCTGAACCCTGTAGCCAGCCTGTGCTAGCACTCCCAAAATATACATCACAGGCTGAGTTGCACCTGTGGGGTAGATTGCCAGGATCCCATTCCCTGAAAGTGCTATAAGACAGAGTCTGTGCACAAGAAGCTAGACCAAGAGACTGCAAATGAAGCTGCCACGATCCAGGGGAGCTCAGAAGTACGATGGATCCAGGACCAGATCCAAGCACAGCAGCCTGGTGAGAATCCAGCAGGGGAAAGGTCAATCAGGATCTGTTACATCATTATAAACCTTTGTTTTCAGTTGTTTATAACTTTGCCAAACTTTAAAGTGGTCAGGCTGAACTTTTCCATGCTGGGTGAGAGTGGGTTGATTTTTGGTGGCGTTTGTTTGGGGGAGGGGAGGAAGTCAGGGGACGCTTAAATTCAAGCAAAAATGGTCCGGCCATTTCCAAGAATGAGATTAGGGAAAATATGTTGTTGACACACATTAAAAAAAAAATCCTACAACCTTTTCACTGAGAAGCTCCAACCTTTGGAGCAGGGACCTGAAATTTGCAGGAGATTGCAAGAGTGTCAAGGATGTGCCTTTTGCATTCATATGGAAAAATGCCTTTGAAAAATCTTCACGCATACTTAGTAGAAATTTGTTAGAATTTGGCAGCTAAATTCAGACTCTGTACTGGTCATGCTCCATTCCGGACAGCAAGGGCTGAATAGGACTTTCCATGCTAGTCCTAGGTACTATAGACAGGAGAACTGAGAGCAGGGCGTGTGCTTCTCTGGTGCTCTCAATGTTCCCCTGCTGTTGAGGCTCAGGGTGTATTAGAAGGCTTACGGCAGGGGTAGACTGGGATAAGGAACCTGTGGTGAAACCAGCTGTAAATTTGCCATGTCCTTTCTCTGTCCAAACAAGTAAAAGATAAGAAAGTACAGACACAACTTAAAGGTAATGAGTTAATTTTTAACATTTTGTTCAATTCTAATAAAACAAGAAGTATTAGTAAAAGAGGTACGGTAATAAAAATATTGTGATTTTTTAACTACAAAAAGTAAACAACTAGTATTATAGTAATATACATTTTTAACAATATATATAATTAAAAATCTGAGCTCTGCGGCAGAGTAAGCATAACCATGTGAGGTTGCACGGTGGGGAGGAAGAAATATACACTGTTCGGTACAAGTTGTTACCTCCCTTTTCAAAAACAAAAATATCTGTTGAAAAATAGTGTTGTAAATGATTTTCCAGCTTTTGTAGCTGGAGACATTATTTGCATAAGATTATTATGTATTTCTGGTGAAGTTTAATTTTTGAAATTTAAATAGCCATTTCTTCAGAAAAGAGAATATGACTTTAAATTATTCATAGAATCTATTTTAAGGAGCTCCCTGTAAGAAACTCCTTTAAAATTTGTGAGAAATTCGTTATGTTATTTCTCAGAATACACTTCTGAAGTCTTAAAAGGTACCTATAAGTTCACAAACCCCTCCAAAGTAAAAGAAGCAGGAGTATTATTAAGTCTTTGTTGAAATATAGATTTTTTTAATAATGTTTTAAAAAGCATAAATGGGAGAACTCCAAAGTACCACTCCAAAGTTATTTTCTGTAATAAGGATTCTGGAACCTTTGAGCAACATTAGAATTGATTATTTTCCCCATGTACACGCACACACATGCACACACACACACTTGCATATGTCTCCCTCTAAAACTTTCCAAATGTCTTAGGTAATATCTTTTATAACTAAATAACTTCTCCTTTGTATTTGCAGTACTCAGGCATTTCCTGTAGCAAGAATGGGGAAGTCCAAGGGAATACTGCAGGATCTGAAGTAACCCTATCTATTTATCTAGCTAAAACAGCAAATTTTCTGGAGTGCCCACTGTATTTATAAACATATACACAGCATATGGAGTTTGTGTGCGGGTACATATTTACAGATGTGAAGACAATTGGCTGATTAATTTAGAACACATATTTGCTGACACTTTGTGAATAAGAGGCTTTGTCCAACATATTCACTATAGAGCCAAACTGTATATTTTTATGTAGCTACTCTTTAAGTTAGAACTGAAAGCAGGCAAATGAGTTAATCAGTTTTAAGAAAATACAAGGTAAACACACTGCTAAACTAGGTAAACACATTTACTGCAGAGACTAGATACTAAGCAGGAATCATTCTGAATGTAATACACTTCATTAATATTCTGTTACACATGTAAATCATACCTAATGAATGCTTACAAATAGCATTTCTATTATGTTCTAATCTCTTGAGGTGCTCTCTATTATTCAGCAGAGACAGAGACAGAGGCCTTTCTGAAAGGCAACACTGGGATAAACAAACAGTAACAGAGGGGGGAAGAGAAAGACAGACACCATGGCCTACAGATAATTTCTTTCACTGTGAGCTGTTAGGATGCTTCATGATCTGAGATTCAGCAACTTTAAATACGCAGAAAGGTTTTCTTCTAAATATACTGCAATGTCCTGGCTCTAGGCTCACACATTTGCTGAAATCAACTGCAATGCATTTAAAACATGTTCCTTCAACCTAAAGCTGCAGTGCTCCGAGACTGTCAGTACAAACATATATTAAATAGCTATCAGTTACACAAAAGCTAATGCCATGCAGAAATCATTAAAATATTAAAGACAGACAATACTTACTCCAAGGTCAACCCTGGAATTTGTAGCCTTTCCCGCTGGGCTTTCATTGCTGTTATATGTTACCACACGCTATTGTAACCATGACACACATTCACTGGCAGCATCCTGGTGATGACAGAGAGCCAAAATGAACCACTATAAAGGAATGGACTAACAATCTCTGAGGGGGAAAGGGGGTGTACTGCAAGTTTGGGTCCTTCCACCTCTAGCTGTCAAAGAGATGTCAGCTGCCTTTTTCAAGTTAACAGCAATGCACACTGCACTGATTTTGCAAAGAGAATGAAGCCTTCAGCTCTGCATGTCAAGTAATTCATTTCTAACAGCCTAAAAAAGCAGTTGCTTCACTGACACGCACACACTTTTCACCTCGACAGAACGAAAAGTCCCCCTCGCCACACAGACTGACAACTCAGAAACAAAGCAACAGCAGTGTATGCTTAAAACAGTTTCCCTTTGCAAATGTCAAACATTTATCACCCCCCTATCAAATAGAATTTGATCCTATCAAATAGAATTTAGCCATCTTGTTTAAGTCACATTATCCCTTTTCCTGGTAAACAGAATTATTTAGTATCTGAGGCAATAAAATAGCAAGTCACTGAATGACAATGTAAGCTCTTTTTCTTGAGATAGAAAATGATTTTAGGAGACTTAGGAACAAATACATTATGTTATTGTAGCACTGATTGTTAATGTAAGACAAAGTTAGTGTTCTGTTTTGGGGAGGTTGTATTTGAATGTTAAAAAGGAAAATGTTTTAAATATTTTATTAAGGATGAGATCCAAACTGCAAATGAAGAAAGACATTTTAGATTGCCCTTAAAATATAAAATTTGCAAACAATCTCACTTTAATAACAGTAATATGTAATGGTTTACAGAGACACAAACTACAGTATATATCTGATGCCTCTTGTTTGATTTAATCCTACCCATTCCTTTTCCCTATGCCCTTCTTTGGTCTGTGCCTTTGGTCAATGCCTGATTTGGTCTATGCCTTTATGCTAAAACTTTTTATAAGTGTTTTTTACGAATACTGTAAGAGTCAGAATATTTTACCCCATTCAAATCAATGTTTTCTAAGACAAGTGCTTTATACCAGTCTAATGTAACAGCAATGTGAAACAACACATATATTGTTTTCAGCAATGTGAAAACAATATATGTGAATCATTTATGTTGTTTTCATGGTTTTTCTAGCTGCCAACCATTAGTTTTTTAGTTTTAAAAGTCTGCATCCACAAATTTCTACTGTTCCTTGTAATTACATATACAGTAAGGCCTCACTTAACATTGTAGTTATGTTCCTAAAAAATGCATCTTTAAGTGAAATGTTAAGCAAATCCAATGTCCCCATAAGAATTCCTGTAAATGGGGGGCGGGGGTTAGGTTCCAGGGAAATGTATTCACCGGACAAAAGATATTATATATGGTTTGACTCACAGCTGTGACTAGGTAAGTGAATATTCTCTGGCCCCAGAGCTCTGGTGAGGATGTGGGCCAACAACACCCCCACCTAGACCTGCAGAGTTTTCCCCGTGCAACCTCTATGGGTTTAAGCTCAACACGAGAGCCAGACAGAGCAGGCAAGCGGCAGCACACAGAAAGCAACACTGTGCTGCATCCTTCTCCAGCACCCGATGGGGTTGTCTCTGCTAGCCTCTGAGCAGCAGATCACACACATGCCTGCTCCAGTTAGGCACTGAAGGCCCCCATCCTCCGCAGTGCTGGGGAGCCCAGTCATCTCCTAAAGGAACCCATCTCCCAGGTTGCATGGTACACTCGGGACATACAACGCAGAGGCACTAGGCCTCTAGATCCCTGCACAGCTGGAGAGAGACATACGCTTCTGAGGCCACAGGTGCCAACTCTTCAAACTTCTGGGGGGTGCTTGGATAGGGGGTGGGGTCCTGGGGGCGATTAGGGTCGGGGGGGGTCTCTGGAGGGGGTGGTCAGGGGAAAAGGAGCAGGGGGTGTTGGGAGTTCTGCGCAGGGTTGTCGGGGGCAGAAAGTGGGTGGGGGTTGGATGGGGGCAGGGCCAGGCTGTTTGGGGAAGCACAGCCTTCCCTACCCAGCCGTCTGTACAGTTTTGCAACTCCAATGGTGCCCTCGGGCCAAAACGTTTCCCCACCCCTGCTCTAGAGCCTCTTAAAAATAAATATCACCCATTTGTTAACATGGACAAAATCGCATTATTTTTCCCAAATCTCATTCTCAGAAATGGCTGAACCATTTTTGCTGAAACCTAAAACAAAAAATAACAGAACAAACAAAAAAAACCCACATAGCCTGAGGCAGACACCTGACATGGAAAACTTCAGTGTGAAAAGTCAAAGTGTGGTAAAGATATAAGGAACTGAAGACAGGGTCTTATGATGGAAAGTATCAGGCACCTTAACCATAGGCATAGTTAACCATAGGTGCCTACACCTCACATAATATTATATATACTCTTTCAGTTTTTAATAACTGAGAAGCTAATATAGCTCATTTTCTTTACATCTTGGTGAACCAGCATCACTTATGATGTCTGCACGAATGCATACAACTATGGAATCAGTGTAAGATCATTTCAGCATGCCTCTTAGATTGTGCGTTCAGTCTTTAAAAATATAAACAAAACTATTTGCAAAGAGATGGGGGCTTTTTATTAAATGATATAATATGTAACATTTTCCTGACCAAATTGTAAAAAAGATCAAATTTTGGGTTTAAGGGACTAACAATGTACCTTTCAGAAAAGATATTGAAATATGACATTTTGATATTAAATAATTGTTTGCAGCTTGCTTGTTATTAGTAGCACCAATAATATGTGAGGTACTATACAAACACAGAAGGCAACTTATCTCTTTGCTCCAAAGAACTCATATCATTGTACACAAAACAATAAATAATCATTAAGTTATGATTTTTCTTTCCATTACATATTTGTATTATCCAATATTTCTAATTTGGTTGACACATCGCTATTGGCCTTAGTTTGTACTCTGCTGGAAACCAAGTTAAAGAAAACTCAGAATTGGGCATTTGAATTTCTGAATGTCCTGTTAAAAAAAATAAAAAATAAAAGAATGGTTATCAAACTCAGGCAGGTGCAACCAAACAGGACTAGCCCACATTTATCCTACAAATAGTCTTACTGGTCAAATCCTAAACCCTCTCCCTATTGTCTGATGGAAAAAACTCACTTCCAAGACAGAATGTATGCATGGGAGTGGATTAAAGTTATTACCTTAAAATAGGGGGTGCATGTGCTGATTTTTAAAGGAACAAAGGGGATAGTTCGGCACCAAACTGCCAGTTGTGCCTTTGAAAAATCTACCTCTCAATCTATAAGTAAAACACAAGCCATTCTTTACAACTATTCTGTACCTTCCAGATGCAGCAAACCTGTACACAGCCCATTTGCTGCATATCATCCTTCACTATTCTTAAGCCACCAGGAGGTGCACCCAATTTCTCTATATGATAAACTTCTTGGGGTCAAAGACTATTTATTCTATATTTGTAAAGG
The DNA here is from genome assembly GCA_007922305.1 of Dermatemys mawii. Taxonomy (NCBI): domain Eukaryota; kingdom Metazoa; phylum Chordata; order Testudines; family Dermatemydidae; genus Dermatemys; species Dermatemys mawii. Next base: position 14,952,628 of record ML677342.1, read on the forward strand.
GCGAAGCACAATGAGGTCCTGGCCAATGACTAGGCCTCTTAAGTGCTACAGTGATACAAATAATTAATAATAGTAGTAGTAGTACATTATGACGATTTAATTTGGTATAGCACTTCCAGATTAGAGATATGACACAACTGCAGGGCAATATGAAGGAAAGCTGCACAATCTGTGCACAGATTTATACTTCTGTAGACTGAGACTGGATGTTTGTCTACTCCTATTATATTCACTTAAATTTTCTTCAGGTAATATTGCCACCATACACAGCATCTGTTTCTCTGATTATTGGGTGAAGGTTATCTTGATGAACATTAGCAACCAAAGGATAGGAAATCTGTACAACTACTATACAGATAGACAGGCAAGATGCATGACTTCTATTGTGTAAATCTTTATAAACTTTCATGGCAGATTTAAAGGAAAAAGACAGTTCTGTCTTAACAGGGTAAGAGCTAAATAGCTCCAAAGTTTTTATTGGATCAAGCCAATGCCACAGCCTTTTCCATATAATAAAAAACCAAAGGAGTAAAGTTCAGAAGCACTGCACTCCTTGCTTCAAAGGCAATACAAGTTTCAGAAATTAGTCCCATAAACCAACTTGGACATGAAGGTGAATTAAGACAACAGGTCAACAACAGAGGCCTATAACACCAACTCTGCATGGTGACAAAAATCCAGCAGCACGCAAAAAGGATAACGTTACCCATGCTGCATGACAAGACAAAAAAAAATATTTTAGTATAAAACTTTATAAGCAGACAGTACATACCCATGGCCAGGAGGAAAGCACCATTGGTGTAGGTGAGGCTATAAGAGAATGAACTGGACTGGCAGCTGAGCATTGCAGTTTAAGCAGAAGCAGCTGTGAAGCTGTGTACAATGGCTACTTTGAGACCCAGAGACACCAAGAGAATCCAACTTCTGTTCAGATCAGGAGTGTATTCTTAAATTTTCATATTGTGTTCAGTTGATTCATGCTGGTACTTCAAGACAGCATCACCAGTAGTATTTTATTCTCATCTTGGATTAAGCTTTGGGTTGGTATGGAAGATTTTGTTCCCTATATTCTGCAAGTTACATTTACTGTTTATTTGCTAGAAAAGGATAATGCTGTGTGCTTGCACTGACCTCTTGCTGTTTAGCTTAAGTCTCTATTGTTCTGAGGTTACTGGAAAGAGGTGTCCCCCACCCCCATCAGCGAGTAGTTTAGTTGCACAAGGATGGTTTTTACTAATAATTTTCTGGAGAACAGAATCATCAGCTCTTGCTACTAAATTTAAAACGAGTTACTACAATGTAGGGGTAAGGCAGCTTTCTTCAGGTTTGTACACCAAGTTCTTGTATGCCAGTGGGATGTCCAAGCAAAGCAGAAGATACCTAATGCTTTACTTTCTTTATATATTCAAAGAAAAGGGAAAATAATGGGAACTAAATGTCAGGAGAAAGTCCATTCTCAAAATATCTCAAATGGAAAGTCCATTCCAAAAACGGAACTATTGCAAGCAGTCTAATTTCCTGGAAACCAACCACTGTAAAATATCACTTCTCCTGTCAACCAAATTGCCCAGACAACATGAGTTTCTGAACAACTGAAGAAATATCTCCTATTTTAGTTTCTGCTCTGTACAACGTCAAACTTGCAGCAAGTCTGAAATTAAAAATTATTTTTTCCTGCCAGTTAGACTCACCTGAGTATTGACAGGTATTGCCTATGTTGACACAAGATCCCACTGAGGTGCTGTCTTAGCTTGAAAGAATAGCCTTGAAACGAAATGTGAGGATCTTGAGCTAGGGGGAGGTTTTCCAACATACAAATGGTGGTTAGAAACCTAGATAGGCTAAAGATTAAAGACAACATTTTTCAAAAATGGGTACCTCACCATAGTCACCTAAATCTCTATTTCAAGTGTCTGTGGATTTAGGAGTTTAACCTGAAGAGTATCCACTTTTAAAAATCTTGGCAGAAGAATTTAAAATGTATGTTTAATCCCCAAAAATCCATTCAAATGCAAACACCTGAAAAAATGATCTTCCTCACCACCACATCGACTCTCATCCACCACATCGAGTCTCATCATACTGCACATTTTCAGGACCTCCTCTCTTCCCTCATTTCTGGTGACTCACTACAGTTCTCTAGTTTCTTCCATCTATATTCCTACTATAATTCCATGCCAACCATAACCCCAGTGCATTTCTGACAAACCCACAAGCACTACAAAACCTATAGCGGTCAGGTAATAACTTATTTCATGTGTCTTTCCCAGTCTGTAATCAATAGGAGCTTATATCCTTAAATGACGGTAACATGTTATATTTCAGCTAATGAAGTGCTAGTGAATCTGTTTTAGTATTATTAACATTGATATAGCAGTAGCCCCTACAGACCAATCAGTTTGAAGTCTGAGGTTAAGGTTCACTCACACTGTGCTTTGAAGATATAAAGTGGCACACGTAATAACAATTATTAAAATAATTAACTTTTTATTTTTGGCAAAACAACTATAGAATGACAACCTGTCTGCTGTGTATGTACTTTGACATGATTTGACAAAGCTAAATTCTAGGACTCTGTGAATAATATTGTTCATAAAAATGGGAATTACTATACTGTTCCCATTCTACTGGCTCTCTGGATCAACAAGCTTGCTCCTGGTCCTTTCGTCCATCTTTCAACAAACCAGAAAGGACCCTGAATCAAAATGGAAGCTTTAAAAAAAGCTTCTCACTGTAGAATCTCATAATTCCATGAATCACTCAAGATAATCTGCCATCAATGAGAGAAACGTATGAGTAAATCACTGTGATGGGATCAGACTTAGTCTAATGTATTCCCAGCTCTGGAATTTAAGTCCTCCAAATACTGTTCTCCTGTTCTAAAACGAAAGATAAAGTCTCTGTTGACAGTTTTCAAGAGCGCATTACATTCCTTTGCCAGAGTGATTTGACATTCCTGTTAATACTTTCAGAGCAGAGGACTAACAGAGCCTAGCAGATTATAATTTAACTTGAATTGCAGTCTTGAGACGAGGACATACTACCTACAAAGTGGTCTCTATCTGAAAACCACTCATTTTGAAAGGACAAAGATATATATTAGTGCTACAGATCTACAGAAACCAGCTACATAACCTGAAATATTCTGATGTTCAGTGTACGTAATAAACTACAGATCTATAATATAATAGTGTTAGATACAGTTTGCTCTCAACTAATAGAATATGGATTTAACTTTCAACTCCAGCACTGAGGTTCACACCCAGGGCTGACAAAGTATCAAAGTACTAGAAGTGCCATACTGTTAGCAGTGCTGTCTTTGGCCATGAGTTATTAACTTTGTGTCCCCTTCTGTCAATGAGGAAATTAAAGATTATATAGCTGCTCAGGATGGGGGGATAAGAGGGCTAGGGGAGGAGGGATTAATCCTGATGTTATAGCAACTCTCACCACTAACAGCTTCCACTTTCCACAGATCTGCTCAGGCACTTACTGTGTTTACCTGTGCTGTCACTTCTATTACCAATATTTAGCTTTGTGCAGTGGTTCGAGGCTTATAGCATGAACAAGTACTATAACATCAAATTCAATATTCTAATATCACACTTTATTTACAAATACAAACAATACCATAGTTATAGTTTGACGGCACTCAAGATCAGTTGCTTTAGTGCTAGCAATAGGGTCTTGGAACGAGTTCCAGTAACACCAACAGAAAAAAAAATTTTGAGAGTCACTCTCCTTCCTTCAAAGTTGAAGAATGCAACCTTTTGCTAAAAGCAGTTATTCAGGGAGTTTTGCACTAGCAACCATTGCATTTACATTGCTTTGCTACATTTTGATTATATCAGTGTCTGAATCTGGTGCAGCTCATCAGATGGAGTGTTGATGAAAGTTCAGCAGTTTCACTCCTGTCTCTATTCTTATATTGCCCCATCCCTGTGGTACCTGAGTCCTACATATTATAGACAACAGAACAATCAGACTTATCTTCCTTTCGCCACTCAAAGCAATAATTTGACTGTTTCAAATGTAGGGTTGTTTTTTTTAAAAAAAAAATTATGTTGTGGAAATGTTAAGTTTCAGAAGTGAGCTTTGCATTTAGTTCTAAATCAGAGAAGTTAATAGCCATTCTTGACATTAAGTTCCATGGACTGGGACCAGGGCCTCAGAAAATTTTCTCCTACCTTTCAATTATTTGCTTGATAGTCATTGTTCCAGTAGAATATGCCTGTCACCAAGGGTCCTGGTCATAATCAGGGAGGCAGGGGTCTCTGGTAGTTTGGACTAGTCTCATCAAGGGCTTTAAACGCCATGTTGAAGATCGAGCACTGCACTCTGTATTTAAAGAGGAGCCAAAATAAAGAATGTAGCAACAGGCGATATGCTTATAGCATCATGCTGACTGATCAGATAGCCTGCTGCATTCTGTACTAGCTTAGATTAATAAGACTGGGACTTTTCAGCTTGGAAAAGAGACGACTAAGGGGGGATATGATAGAAGTCTATAAAATCATGTCTGGTGTGGAGAAAGTAAATAAGTGTTATTTACTCCTTCTCATAACACAAGAACTAGAGATCATCAAATGAAATCAATAGGCAACAGGTTTAAAACAAGCAAATTGAAGTATTTTTTCACACTACACACAGAGGATGTTGTGAAGGCCAAGACTATAACAGGGCTCAAAAAAGAATGAGAAGTTCAGGAAGGATAGGTGCATCAGTGGCTATTACCCAGGATGGGCAGGAATGGTGTCCCTTCCCTTTGTTTGCAAGAAGCTGGGAATTGGTGATGATTACCCATTCTGTTCATTCCCTCTGAAGCATCCAGCATTGACCACTGTCAGAAGACATTATATACTGGACTAGACGGACCTTTGGTCTGACCCAGTAAAGCCATTCTTATGTACTAGTGCAAACAGGTTAATTACTTATAAGGTGGGAACTGTACTAATGATCTTGTGTCTGGTTGTGTGTCACTGACTCCTAAGACAGTTTCTTAGAGGAAGAGGTATTGGATTCTGGTGTTAAGCGGAAATTTAACAAAGTGATTTGCTCTCCTTAAAAGTTCTATGGAATGGGACTTTTCTACCTTTGTGGCAAAGGTAGCACCATCTCTTTGCATCCTTCAAAGCAATTACTTCGATTGAAAAGAGTCCCCTGTGCTGGAATCTATTTGTATCAGCTAATGTTTTCCACCATCAATACACAAGCCTCCTTCTTTACCACTTTCTGTTGCAGGTCATTTGAGAACCACAGAGGACCATGGAGGCTTTCAGGTGGGCTGGACACCTACAAACACACCTTCCACTCCTTACTAACACAGAGGCCAGACAATGCATGGAAAAAATTCACTAAAATTTTAGGGTCACAGCACTGACACAGACCTGCTTGCTAGTCAACATTAGAAATAGTACATATGGTACTGTGTCTTAGTGGAGACTAGCAGCATAAGACACAGAATTAGGGCATCATAAAAATGGAAAAGAAATAACCCAGACTATTCCTAGGAGACTTTCCTACAGATTGTAATTTGCAAGAATCCCCATAAATATGACACACATGAGCAAGTTGCAGTGATGCATTTTATTAATGCTTCAGTACAGCAGAATGAGGTAAAACCGGGTAGTCCTAGAGAACATTTCATCAAAGTCTTCCTGGGGTGGAAGGTGTTCTTACTATTCTACAAAATATTTTTAATTACAGCTTTAAACAATCTATTCAAATTTTAGAGGGTTTTTTTAAAAGCACTTTGAAACATGAATTGTATGCTGTACTGGTAAGTGTACTGTATTTTTATATTGCCATATAAAGAATATAGAGCAACAACTGTATTCATTAGAAATATTAACTTTTTGCACCATAACACAAATCAGAAAAATAAACCTCTTGGAAGTTAAGTAATCAAGAATAATTTCAACACACATCAGAACCATTTTCCATATAAAATACTACAAGTAGAAATGAGACCGCAACATTATGGTTGAGAAATCAAATATATAAAGTCAGCAAATTTGAAAAGTTAAGGTTTCTACTGGAATACTTACTTAGCCATGTTACATATTCTGTATGTTTTTACATTTAATACCATACAACAGTACTGAAGTTTTAGGAAAGAGTAAACATGACCACATACATGCAACTTGAGTTAAAGACCATAGGATTACCCTTTTCTTGAAATTGCATTTCACACCTTGATCGGAATGTGATTGGTGCTCTTGGTTAAGGTAATTTGATGAGAAATCTCCTTTGCCATTGTACTCGTCTCAGATGTCATGCCTTAATAGCAGCAGATTTCTTAACAATGGCATCTTGATCTGCCCTGCTAGTGTTCTAAATCCATCTTGACTAAGGGTACCACAAAAAGCTAATGAAATCTGTTTTTTCCATGCACATTAAAATATGTAAATTTTATACATGAATCAATGTTCTTCAAATAAAATTCTTAATTTTTTCTTCCTTCCACCAATTTTTGAGCAATACAAGAGCAAACATTTCAAATCAGAAGATATGGGGAAATGTATTTTTCCCCATTTTCACACCTCCAAAATAGCTAGATTGATTTTGGTCCTTTTTTTCCCCAGAAAAATTGAAGATTAAGAGAAAATAAACTACAGAAACTATTAGCCCAAGAGTAAGTTGCTTGAAAGCAACTCAAGGAATTATGGGGGTTCTCACGGCTTTCAAGCTCCCACAACTGTCAGACCCATTTCAGGAAGCCCTGGCATAACAGGGCTGCCCCAGAACTTGGATCCTCAGCAGCCAGATTGCCCATTAGAACCCTGTGTATGGTTCAACAAAAATTTATTGAACCTAAACGCCAACTGGCCCTCTATTTTTTTTATTTATATATACACATACACACATTATATATATATACACATACATATATTATATATATATATATACACATACATATATATATATACACACACACTCTCCCACCAGTGCTCTCATATTATATACACACACAGTATATTCCATGCATACTTTCTAAATTCATTTAAGTTCCCACTGATATACCTCTAAGATGGTACTTTTATAAAACAGAGTATCTAATGGATGTTATAACTGTCTGAAATACAGTGCGATCCTGAATATCTATATATGGTTAGTCACTGGAAACATGAAACTGTATCTCCATTACATAGAGGGGCTCAATCTGTTACTCTTCCCCTTCACTCTGACTGAAGATAACATGCTCCCTCACAAAAGCAAATCCTAGCTGCTTCAATGATGCACTTACGTGTGGCAACAGTCAACAAAGTACATGGTGTAGCCCTTTAAATGTGACACTGTTGATTAAGAACCATTCACTGTCTTGACAGCTGAAATGTCAAATAACCTAACTGCAATATATTAGTTCATATCACAAGGCAGAAAAGATAGGAAGTATGGAAGATGAAGAAATATAGCTCTTTTCCTATCTTTCATGAAAACACCCACCAAAAACTTAGCACTTTTTCTACTTGCCAGTAAATTAAAGCTGTGGATTCCAAACTTATTCCTGGCTGACACAATAGCCTCTCTGGGGTCATGAGGACAGAAGAGTTCAATATAAAGTGGTCCATGCTGGATGGTTCTAGAATAAAGAGCGTGCAGAATATAGTTAAAATCATTTCAGGGGCTGTGATGAGCAGAGGCTGGCCAGATCAAACTATCAGGGCCAGCATTTCACATCCCCTCTGTAAACACCATTTGGATCATTGCTAATAATTACTATTTCTCTTCAAACTGTGCAAAGGAATAGCCTGTTTCTTGAATTATTCAGAACAATAATATGATTTTTGAAAATGCCTGATACTGCAAATTAATACATCCCCTGTTGGCCAACTCTAGCTACCTCCACTTAGTACTCTAATGAGTCTAAAATTACAGAGACAGTGCCAACATATTAAAAAAAGCTCCAAACTACTCACATTCCTGAAGTAAGTGCTGCCATTGCCACATTATAATAATATAGGTTATTTTGCTAAGAACACCATGGTGAAGGAAGCCTGACAACAAAAGATTCCTAAAACTGATTTGTGCTCTGATATATATAATCAGGGCAGTCACATTCTACCTATCTAAGCAACTGAGAAAACATAACTGCTGTTAAAATTTCAAAGTAAAAATCTCTTTTCCTTCTGTTTGATAGATTATCTGTTCTAAAACTCACCAGATTGAGCATCTATTAAAAAGAACACAGCAGCTATCAAGAGTAATGGTGCATAAGACATCAAATTTAGTTTTCCCTACAGACCTTCCTCCAAAAACCCATTCTCTCTTACACCCTTTATTATAATACACCACTTCAAACTTCCCTACGGAAGGGCCAACCAAAGCAATGTCTCTCATATGATCATACAAGCTGCACCAGTTCCATTGTGTTCATTTAGTCCACTCTCTCTTCTTGAATACTTTTTCTTGGAGAGTAGGTATCCCAAATATAGGAGATCTCCCACCATACCATACATATGAAACTATGAGAAAAAACAACTCACATTACCACCTAAATATTAGCTTAGAATGCCAATAAACAAAACTATGACTCAGAGTCTCTTGTAGACAAACAAACTAATATCAAAATCTGAAAGAATTTGGGTAATCTAGTCTTTAATGATGATGGAATCCGTTTGTCTGGCTTCTCAATCTGAAAAAGCAGCAACTGAAAAAACTAAAAAGAAAGATAGCCAGAAAGATGGTGCTACATCTTGGAATGTATTGAATCAATTAGGACTACAGTAACTATTGTTTGTTGTTTAAATTCAAAGGACTTGCCACTCAGTGATAGGTTCATTAAATCCAGGTTGATAAATTTGCATTTATTTGTTCTTTGTTGATGCTGCTTTCAGTTTTAACTGAGGTATCATATATAGGGCAACTGGTAAAATAAAAAAAAATAAAAATAAAAATGTTTGCACATAAATTCTCATCCGTCGAGATTTTACAAAGATCAATTTGGTATCCAAATACCAACGAGGAAAATTCAGAGCAGTAAAAAACACTTTCTGTGCTTCTACTTTCCATGGTGGCATTTCCATGGCAGCATTTCAGCGATATTAAAATAGCCCACCTGGGAGTTCGGCAGTCTCCCGGGTGGGATCGGCAGTGGCGCCGGGGTCTCGCACACTCCAGTTTGACGACCACTGGTCAGAACCATCCTCTTTGGAACCCCCTGTCAAGTAGTTGAAAACAGCTATCAAATCCCCCCTCATTCTTCTCTTCTGCAGACTGAACAATCCCAGTTCTTTCAGCCTTTCCCTGTAACTCATGTGCTCCAGCCCCCTAATCATTTTTGTTGCCCACCGTTGGACTCTTTCCAATTTTTCCACATCCTTTTTGTAATGTGGGGCCCAAAACTGGACACAGTACTCCAGATGAGGCCTCACCAATCCTGAATAGAGGGGAATGATCATATCCCTCGATCGGCTGGAAATGCTCCTACTTATACAACCCAAAATTCTGTTAGCTTTCCTGGCAACAAAGGCACACTGTTGACTCAAATCCAGCTTCTCATCACTAGGTCCTTCTCTATAGAACTGCTACCTAGCCATTTGGTCCCTAGTCTGTAGCAGTGCCTGGGATTCTTCAGTCCCAAGTGCAGGACTCTGCACTTGTCCTTATTGAACCTCATCAGATTTCTTTTGACCCAATCCTCTAATTTGTCTAGATCCCTCCCCTCCAGCCTATCTACCACTTCTCCCAGTTTACTATCATCTGCAAACTTGCTGAGGGTGCAGTCCACTCCATCCTCCAGATTATTAATGAAGATATTGAACAAAACCGGCCCCCAAAACTGACCCTTGGGGCACTCCACTTGATACCGACTGCCAATTAGACATGGAGCCATTGATGACTACCCATTGAGCCCGACGATCTAGCCAGCTTTGTATCCACCTTATAGTCCATACATCCAGCCCATACTACTTTAACTTACTGGCAATAATACTGTGAGAGACCATATCAAAGCTTTGCTAAAGTCAAGGAATAACATGTCCACTGCTTTCCCCTCATCCACAGAGCCAGTTATCTCTTCATAGAAGGCAATTAGGTTAGTCAGGCATGACTTGCCCTTGGTGAATCCATGCTGACTGTTCCTGATCACTTTCCTCTACGTGCTTCAGAACTGATTCCTTGAGGACCTGATCCATGATTTTTCCAGTGACTGAGGTGAGGATGACTGGCCTGTAGTTCCCCAGATCTTCCTTCTTCCCTTTTTTAAAAATAGGCACTACATTAGCCTTTTTGCAGTCATCCGGAACCTCACCTGATCGTCAACAGTTTTCAAAGATAACAGCCAATGGCTCTGCTATCACATCTGCCAACTCCTTTAAGCACCCTCGGATGCAGTGCATCTGGCCCCATGGACTTGTGCTCGTCCAGCTTTTCCAAATAGTCCTGAACCAATTCTTTCTCCACAGAGGACTTGTCACCTCCTTCCCATACCGTGCTGCACAGTGCAGTAGTCTGGGAACTGACCTTGCCTCTGAAGACAGAGGCAAAAAAAGCATTGAGTACATTAGCTTTCTCCACATCCTCTGTCACTAGGTTGCCTCCCTTATTCAGCAAGAGGCTCACACTTTCCTTGACTTACTTCTTGTTGCTAATATACCTGAAGAAACCTCTCTTGTTACTCTTAACATCGCCTGCTAGCTGCAACTCCAAGTGTGATTTGGCCTTCCTGATTTCACTCCTGCATGCCTGAGCAATATTTTTATGTTCCTCCCTGGTCACCTGTCCAATCTTCCACTTCTTGTAAGCTTCTTTTTTGTGTTTAAGATCAGCAAGGATTTCACTGTTAAGTCAAGCTGATCTGCCATATTTACTATTCTTTCTAAAATACAGCCAGCTCTTCTGGACTCCTTTCCCTCTCATGGTATTCTCCCAGAGGACCTTGCCCATCAGTTCCCTGAGGGAGTCAAAGTCTACTTTTCTCCAGGGCCTGTATTCTGCTGCTCCCCTTTCTTCATTTTCTCAGGATCCTGAACTTGACCATCTCGTGGTCACTGCCTCTCAGATTCCCATCCACTTTTGCTTCCCCTACTATTTCTTCCCTGTTTGTGAGCAGCAGGTCAAGAAGAGCACTGCCCCTAGTTGGTTTTCCAGCACTTGTACCAGAAAGTTGTCCCCTACACTTTCCAAAAACTTCCTGGATTCTCTGTGCACCGCTGGAGGGCAGTGGGCAGATCCAGCACCATTCTTCCGAATTTCAGAAGAAAGTTTAAGAGTTTTTTCAATTTGTTTTATACTTTAAAAAAAAAAACAGAGAAACTTGTAATTAAGGACAAACAATTATTCACTATAGGGGGTGCATTTTCTCCCATGAGCATGCTTTTTTATTAATAGCACACCAAATTTCAGCAAAGACCTTAAAGTTCCCTTCAACACCTACAATCCCAAAGCTGCAATGACTACATATTTTGCGCAACACTCCCAAAAAAAAGACATTGCCCAGGCTTCTTAGATTTGTCAACCCAGCGCTTTCTTTCTGCCTAGTATTTCTAGCCCACATACTGCAAATCTGTAGGTCCTTAAAAGTGATTCTTAAAAGAAAGAAAAAATAATAATTAAAAGGCAGATGTGCAGACATAAAATATTGGCAAAGACTGCCTAAAAATAAAATAAAATCAGTTTTACAGAGTAATATTTAAATACCATCCTGATTAAAAATCTTTTCAGTACTCATGACAGACAGAATTACATTAAAACTCTTTTCAGCCACAGAGTGACCCCATTTTTTTAGGTAAATAAAAATGTTTAAGAGATTTTCTTAGCAGAACCTAGAAGAGGAGGAACTTCATGGCATAACAATGTTCTATAACAGCAGGCTTTTAGCAGGACAGCAAAGTTTCCATGGTTTAGCTAGCTAAAAGGAGATATGAAACCTTTAACTTGTAAGATTACCAGCCTGAATCTAGCTCAAGTCAACTCTAAGGGTACATCCTCACTACCGCAGGTAGCCATCGATCTTTTAGCGACCAATGTCTTGCGTCTTGTAAAGACGCGAGAAATCGATCGCCAGCACTGCCCCCGTCGACTCCGGAACTCCACCTTGACACGAGGTGTAGGCTGGAGTCGACAGGGGAGCGTGCCGCTGGCTGCCGCAAGGACGGCAGGTAAATCAGCTGCAGATACGCAGACTTCAGCTACGTGATTCACGTAGCTGAAGTTGCATATCTGCAGTCGATCCCCGCCCCTAGTGAAGGCCCTTAGTGAAGACTAAGTTAAAGTTGTTGTTATAATACGTAGGCCACTGAAGAGCCAATGCGAATTGAATTGATTATCTCAATCCAGGTACTAGTGGGGCTGGTCTTCACTAGGGCGGGGGATCGACTGTATATACGCAACTTCAGCTACGTGAATCACGTAGCTGAAGTTGGCGTATCTGCAGCCGACTTACCTCCCGTCCTCACGGCGACGGCAGTTGGTGGCGCGCTCCTCCGTCGACTCCAGCTTAGTCCTCGGGGGGAGCTGGAGTTCTGGAGTCGATGGGGCCAGCGCTAGCGATTGATTTCTCGCGTCCTCACAAGACGCGAGAAATCGATCACTAAAACATCGACCGCTGCCCACGGTAGTGAGGATGTACCCGTGGACAAGTATATACATTTCAAACTCCCCACCACACTTGACATCCATGACACCAGATTAGACAAAAATGAAATGGACAGGACAAGCTCTCCCATTACTAGCAGCAGTCCCCTCAGGACCACTGTTGGGAAACACTGGAAGAACATTGACAATTCAGACAATTCTGTGGCTTGAAAAAAATTCACTAAAAGAAAGGCCAAAAAAACCCACCCCCCAACCCAATGCTATTTTTTCATGTACTTTAGGCACTTTTTAAAGTGTACATGTATAAAAATTTAATATGTCCTGTGGTTTCTTGCATTAGTCACTTGAATATGTGAGGAAAAAAAAATTAACTGATTTTCAAGTGTGCACTTTTCTCTTTCTTCCTTTATTTGCTATAAAGAAACCAACAGATTTAACATAAGTTATTTACACATCTATTAATGGTATGGACTTAAGACCAGAACACAGGCAAGTCATTAGGAATTATCTAATTAATAAAGTACTAAAAATATACCCCTCATATTATATTATATATATATACACATACATACATATACATACATATATATATACATACATATATATATATATATATACACACACACACACACACACACACATACATATATATATATATACACATATATAAATCAACAATATATATATATATAAACACATACTGAACTGAAATCAAAGTCATAAGTAGGTGAAGCTTGCAAAGGGCTATTTATTTTCAAAAGGTCAACATCCATTACACCTTTCAACAGTACTACATTGTATGGACAGATTCAATGATTTTCTTTGATGCTCTTATGCACCTTTCAATAAATCCAACAAAGGTACCACACTAAGACAAGTTGGATTAGTTCTCCATAATTCGCTCTGATTAACTCATTCTCATGGTTAGTATTTTGTTGTAATGGTAACTTTTCAACCTACTAAAGCAAGTTAATAGATTTCACAATAGCAGCTAAAAACTAATCATCTCTTTCCTAAATGTGAAATTAGAACAAAGCATTTAAAAATACTTAAGTATATACTTACCTGATTTTCTTTCCACATTTTACTGAGGAAAAATGTAATTAAACTGAGTACTAGAAATACCATAATTCAATAATCATAGTAACTTGCTTATTACCTGCTCCTGACCAAGAGCACAGTCATTTGGATGTTTGAAGAATGTAGCAACAGAATTAAAACTACAAGAATTATTATTCCTTTGGTAATGAATTGTAAAAATGCTGGCTTTATTACAGTGGGTTAAATATGTTGATTTATAATTGTGCAACAGACAGACTGCTAGGCATTTAGCAGACAGAGAAGCTGCAAAGAGTATGAATTCTAAATTCTAGCTCTACAGAGATAAGGGAAGAAAGAGGGCAAAAAGCAGCGGCAGCATCAGCTTGGACAGGGTCAGATTAAGGAAGAGGCACTGGAGTTGCTTTAATGAAACCCAGCTTTCATTACAAATTATAATAATTAACCTTCTAGCTTTCATAGTTGTGCACCTTTCCTTCCCTCCTGCATCCCCTCTCCCTTTCTATGTAACCATATGGCCAATCCCATCCCATTTCATTTCCATGTTTATTGCCCCTTCTTAGCAACACTGCTTCCTCCACCCTAGCTCATTCTCACAACACGATGGTACCAATACATTCCTTCTCTATTCCCCATTCCCTCAAAAAGGACCAGCAAACACAAGTAAATAGTTCAGCCAACAGTTATGCACACTGTTGGCCTCTGTAACCAGATATCATTAAACCCTCAGCCTCTCTGCTCGTCCCAGCTCCCCATTCAGTTGGAATGACTTAAATACCCTCTATTCACTCTTCTCTTGGTTCCAGCTTTCTAGGGTGACCAGACAGCAAATCTGAAAAATTGGGACAGGAAGTGGGAGGTAATAGGAGCCTACACAAGAAAAAGACCCAAAAATCAGGACTGTCCCTATAAAATCGGGACATCTGGTCACCCTACTGCTTTCAGACCCTGCTCCCTAGAGCAGTATTTCCTTCCTGTAAGGCTGGAAATGCATTAGTCGTGATGAATTCACTGCAGGGTGCACCAGTGAATTCAAGGGAATAGGAGACTTGAATGTTTGTGTTGCTTGTGTGATAGCCAAAACCCTCAATAACTGATACAGGAAAAAAGTACAAAATGACATTAAGTCATGAAGAAACAAGAGGATTTTGCATGAAGCCACAGTAAATATGCAGAAAGTTGCACAAATTTCTTTTACCTGGAAGCCTGTTGACGGGCTTCCTTCTTCTTCTTGGAAATATGATGCTCTCAAAGCTTTCCAAACTCAAGATTTAGGACAGCTACAGGTCAAACAGCCAGCAATCTGGAGCACATCAGTGTTGTCAAAACACCATCTCCCTTGTTTTATTTCCTCTGCCAGGAGCTAAAAGAAGCCCTACAGTTGTGAAGGAGTTTTCTATCTCTCTGGGTAACGTTCAGATTTGGACTAAATTGGCTGCCTCTAGAGGCAACTGAGGTGAATCTTTCCCTGGTTGGTCTCAGTTAGGTTCTACAAGCCCTAGGGACAATGAGGATACTATCTGTGATTTGGATTTATATCATTCTCAACAGATGAAAATTAGTTGAGGGAGGGAAGAAAGTTGGATCAGTTAATGGAGATTGTCAATACCTTTGGAAAGGCTACTTTGCAAGGGTAAGTTACCAACATCTGAAATGAGCAAAAACAAAGCCTAACTTCAGGAAACAGTCTGATGTTAACAATCATACATACAGTTACTACTTGCCTTTTTTTTGGAGGAAAAAATGAGATCTGTAACAATGCAACTCTCGAGTCGACAGAATTCCCAAAACCATTTTCGGGTTTGTTTTAGGCCCCTGTTTGGTACAGAAACTGTACTGGGTCTCACTGATGGATGGATTTTCTTTGCAACAGCAGAGATCAAATACATTTGTTGATTATTTTGATTTAATCATCAGCTTTTGATACCACTGATGGGTTTCTAGAAACTGATAGGGACAGAGTAGGTTGTACCTCTTACCTTAGAAGACCCTGTGGGGAAAGTGATGCCCTGTCTCAGGGCTTTTCTTCTCTTTGGATCTTCTCTGTATTCTCTCCTCATTTCCAGATAGTTTCCCCTTCATTACCTCTTTCCTGTTTCACACTTAGCTCTAATTTTCTTGTCTTTCCTTTGCCCAAACTCTTCCACCCCGCAGTCACCCATGTCCTGCTGGTTCTTCACCCGATCAAACTCTCTGCTTTTTTCCCCAAATCACGCTGCCAATCCCCAAAACTATCTCCAACTTATTCTTCTTTGTTTCCATCACAACCTTCTCCCTGGAGAGATGAACCAGGGGCAGGCAAACTTCTTCACCTGAGGACCACACTGCGTTTCCAAAATTGTATGGAGGGCCCCTTAGGGGAAGCTCTGCATCCCCAAACAGCCAGGCATGACGTGGCCCAGCCCCCACCCCATTTCCCGCCCCTTGGGACTCCTGACCCATCCACCCCACCCCCATCTTCCAACTCCCTTTCTCCTTCTTGACTCCCCCGTCTCCCGACCTCTGCCCCATTCAACCACTCCCTCTCCCTGATTGCTCCCCCCAGGATCCCTACCCCTGGCTCCCCACCTTCTGACCCCCTAACCCTTATCCACACCCTCACCCCCTGATTACCCTCGCCATTTCCCCTGCCCTCTGTCCAACCCCCCACCACCACACACACTCCCTACCCCCTTACCGCTCCACCCAGAGCATCAGGACAGGCAGCTGCACAGCACAGAGCACCAGGTCAGGCTGCAGCTCTGCAGCCCCACCGCGCAAAGCATTGCGCCTAAAGCACAGTGAGCTGAGGCTGCGGGGGAGGGACCGGAAGCTAGCCTTCTGTGCCAGGAGCTCAGGGGCCAGGCAGGAAGGTCCCGCGGTCATGTAGTTTGCCCACCTCTGGTCTACATAATATTTAGCCTTGCCTCAGTGCAGGGGAACTGGATTAGATCAGTGGTTCCCAACCAGGGGTACATGTATCTCTGGGAGTAAGCAGAGGACTTCCAAGGGGTACATCAACTCATCTTGTTATTTGCCTAGTTTTACAGCAGGCTACATAAAAAGCACTAGTGAAGTCAGTAAAAAACTAAAATTTCATACAATGACTTGTTTATACTGCTCTATATATTATACACTGAAATGTAAGTACAATATTTATATTCCAATTGCTTTATTTTATAATTATATGGTAAACTGAGAAAATAAGCAATTGTTCAGTAACAGTGTGCTGTGGCATTTTTGGATTTTGACATCTGATTTTGTAAGCAAGTAGTTTATAAGGGAGGTGAAACTTGGGATACACAAGACAAATCAGACTCGAAAAGGGTACAGTAGTCTAGAAAGAAAATTTTCCATTTAAACAGTTACAGAAAAATTGGGTTTTTGATTAAACAAAATTTTTTGCGAAGTGTCTACTTTTTGTAGAAAAATTCAAATTTTCCATTAAAATCTGAACATCCAAACCTTGAAATATTTTGCCAAAAATAAAAATATTCCTCCTTTCAGTTGAAAATTTTTGATACTTGAATTTCTGCCTCCAAAATGAATTTTAATGGAAAATTTAGACAATTTATTTTTTCATTGTAATTTTGCACAAGGAAACCCAGATCTATTATTCTCCACGAAGCAGAGATGGGAATAGGTGACAGCTGCCATTGTTCACCCACGTTCACCACCAAATGAAGAAGAGGCCACCGTATTTTTTCACCTCCAGCAGTGGGCCCATCTTATTTGTATAGTTCCTGCTGGGTCTCCCTCAATCTCTCTCTCCTATCAGGCAATTATGCATGAACCACCACCACCTACAACAAGAAGTTAATGGCTTCTGTCACAGTGATCACTGAATCGTGTGTGCAACAGTTTCTGCTTCTGGATCAATCCATGATTATGGGTCCGTAATAGGTTTTGGAAAACTCTTACGTCATCTTAAATATGAAATAATTAAACCAGAGACAAACCCTCTAATTAAATAGCTTCTACTGAGAATAAAAAGGTTTTGGTTACTCAAACCCAGGATTGGTTTGCTTTAATATTCCCAATAATAGGGAAACAGATCAACTATCATATAAACTTTGATGCTATCACTGGCTACCTTGGAACAGGGATGCTGGAACAATTTGTATAGTTGGGGTGCTGTGAGCCATTGAACCAAACTGCAAAACCTGTATATGATGGCATCACTTCAAGTCAGGGGGTGCTGCAACAACCCCCGCACCTCTAATTCCAGCATCTCTGCCTTGGAAGAGATAAGGCTCCTGCATAAGTTATTCTTAATCATACCACGTCTTTCCAAAGGTTAGACTGATATTTTTTTTAAATTAAAGACAACTGCTAAGGTAGAGAAATATTAAAGAAATCCATGAGGGCTAATATTTTCCAACAATGGGTGTTAGAAGACTGATTCCTAAATCCATTTTAGGTTTCTAAAAGAAATAGCCTGATTTTCAAAAGTGCAGAGTACCCAGCTTTTACTTTAGTGGTAATTTATAAATAATTCGGTACTTTGGAAAATTAGGTCATTTATTTTAGGTACTTAAATACAGACTTTGTTTTTGGCTCCTTTGTGATGTATGAAAATGGCAAGAAAACAAACAAGGCAAAATATTTCTGGTAGGCTGGATATTCACATTAGAAGCATAATTTACCACCACTTCAGTAGAGAACTGTAAAACCTCCCACTCCACTTCTCCAGCAAAAACAGATCAATACACATATCAGCAAAAAGCAAACAGAAAAAAAAAGTTTTAAAAAACGCCAGGCCTGCTCTGCACATCATAAATAAGTGGGGAGACCACAAGCAACTGTTTCCTTTGCAGTCATATTTTAACTTGAATCCCTTAAATTTTACAGTAACTCTTTGAAAAGTCTCCAAATTACCAGGACAAATATCACTGTCAGCTGCTAAAATGAAATATTACTGCAAAATTCTGGCAACAACCAGGTATACACGAATACATAGAAATCGTTTTAAAATATGAGAAGTTATGTCCAAAACTGAAAAGCTATGCCATATCCCCGCTTTCCCTCCATCAGACCTTGTGGTGAACAACAACAACACTGGCTCCCATGTACTGACAGTCAAAAATATATTCATTCCCAGCTAAGCAAGAAGAGGGGAGGTACAAAAACTCAGACCACTTGGACTTTGTGATCGTGAGATCTGCAAAAAAGAGTCAGTCCATCTCTTAAATGACAGAAGACTATAATACTGGGCAATTGCAAGGGAAAAATCTTTAACAGAAGATGTAAGAAAGGCAGCACCCTGCTGTTCCACAAGTGTCTTCTTTGCCTCAGAGCAATTATTTAGAATGGGGGTGTGTGTGAGATGAGGTTATTACTTCAAAGGAAAAACATATTTTACAGAAATCTGTGAGCACCTGCTTTTCTAAAAACAAAATTGACAGTTTCTTCATATTTACATCTCACCTCTAATCCCCAGGAGAATACAGTGAAGAACAAATATCACGAAGATTGCTTAGAATGGCTTCATCTAACAATTAATAATTGTGTCTCAGCCACACTATAAAGTCTAGGCATGTTGCTTCATGCATGTGACTTCAGTGGGACTACTTACAAGAGAAGGTATGTGTGGGCCTAAATCTATAATTATCCAGCACAACACTAAATGGACCCGAACAAATAATTCATAAAGGAAAAATCCATTTGCTAAACATTACCCTTTTTCCATTAGTGGAAAAAACATGCACAGATTGTGATTTTCCCCAATGTGTTTGTTATTTAAAGCTAACAGCTTTTGTTGTTTATTGTCTATTATTTCATATTCTTTAGGGTTTGCTGTTTGAAATTCAAGCTGTTTGGATGCATTACGGTTACTCACATGGCATTCTTCTTCTTGAGTGGAGGAGTACTTCTATTAGGTAGCCAGTAAAAATGCTTGATGACTAAATAATCTGGTTTTCGTGGGTATTTTAAGCAAGCAATTTTCCTCTCATATTTGTGCCAATAAAACTTGATCCCAAAAGGGAGACACTGTTTTTTAAATTAGTTTTGGTTGACTAACAAATATTTGTGGGAAATATTTTACTTTATTTACCTGCTCTAACTGAAAGCAGCCTGTCGTCATGTTTGCTATTGAAAGACCAGGAGCCCAAGTGACTGAACCGCTATGCCCAGGAATCCATACAATCCCAAATCCATGGCTGCCTACTCTGAGACAATTCCCTGGCCCCACCAACTAACCTTCCTATCCACACATTTTCTCCCACCATCTAATGTTCCTGATGCTCTTACTGATGCCCTTTGATACCGCCACCCATGCTTCTAGGGCATCACTGCTATTTTGTAGTGAGCACAATCAAAGGTAGCTCAGGTATGCCTACATGTTCTCCAATCACATCTCCCGACTGCAGTGCAGATACAGTGAATCGGAGTCTATCATATAAACCACATGCATAACTGACACCACTAAAGGCTTTCTCAGAAGGGCTACATTGGATTAGGGAGTGATTTATTTCTTCACTTTTGGAGGTGATCCCTTGCTGGGGAGGTATGGGGAAAGCTGAACTGATGCTGTCTATACTGAAACTGTTTTGCATTGCAAGGTTCAGAGCTAAGACAAAGCTGAAGGAGATTGTCTTAAGGGACCTGTTGTTTGCAGATGACGCAGCCCTTGTGGCTTATAGTATTGATGCCCTGCAACATCTTGTTGTTAAGTTCTCTGATTCATGCAAAATCTTTGGGCTAGCAATAAGCTTGAAGACAACTTATCATTCACCAAGGCTCTTCAGAACCAGGTCCAGATATTCCCTTAGGGATGTTGACCAGTTTTGCTACCTTGGCTCTACTGTTACCAGCAGTGCAGATCTTTATGCTGAGTCACTAGTAAAAGCATCCAGGAACTTTGGCCTTTTGCAAGATAATGGAACAATAACAAATTGTAAACTAAAGTGAAAATCTGTATTTATGAGACATGTGTTTTATCCACTCTCCTGTATAGCTCAGAAACATGGATGATGTACACCAATCGTACCGAAAGACTAAACAGCTTTCATATCAGATGCTTGTATAAAATTCTTTGAATAAGATGGCAAGACAAGCTGACAAATGTAAAAATGTTAAATCATGCTGGTGTGTCATTCATGGGAATATTAATTAGTAAGAAAAGACTCAATTGGCTTGGACAAGTCAAGCGAATGCCAGATTACAGGATCCTAGAGTGTGCTGTACTCAAACTCGAAGGGTCTAGAAAAAGAGGCAGACCTCTATGCAGCTATTGGGATGCTTGCCCTACCTGTGAACGGGACCTGTCACTCACATGTTGGATTCAGCAGCCATCAAATAAACTTATCAGTGCACATGCCATGCTCTGTAAAGAGCAACGGTGCCACTGATTGATGAGGAAGGCTAGATTTTTGCTGTCTATACTGGACTGTGTTGGGGTCAGCAGGTTTATGTTTCCATTGCAGTCAACTTGCTAATTTTGGGAGCGTTAAAGTCACTTAAAAATGAAAACAAAGGTCAATGGGAAGAAATTGTAGGAGAGAGCTACTTGCTGACAAGGACTAACAGTGGTAATAACACTGATTAAGTTGTTAGACAATAAAACATGCATTGTTAGCTTGATTGAAACACCATAACCAGTAGGAATAGGGATTATATTGCCCTGTTGATGATCTAATATAGTGTTTCACTCTGCATGAGATGCAATTGAATAAAGCCATCTTTTTTCACTTCACTGCTCAACTCCCATAAACATATAGATGCCCAGTTAGAGCAGATGTAAATATTGCCAGCCAGTGGAAAAAAAGCCATCCAATCCTCTGGCACTCCATTTGGAGTTGTTCGCTCTGATTGAAGCTTCGTGATTTCCACAAACAGTTGTGTAGCAGACGCTCATAAATACTTAACATTTCTACCTTGATGAGACTGGGAATAGTATTTGAAGACCTTTAGCACAAAGAAAAAAGGGACTTAATGGGAAATTAGTGGTGTTTTAATAGAAAGAATATTTACTGATCACTGACAGACTATTAGGTAACGGTGAAATATTTTTTTAAATTGCAAAAGTGCAGGACATACTTCTCTCAGACAGCACAGACATACAGGTGCTCCAGATACACAGGTAACTCTACTGCTAAAAAATCTTAAGATATTCTTTTGCTCTGGAGCTCAACCCAGACCACTAAGGGGCTGCGTCACTGCCTGACTTGTAACCCTGGTGCTTCCGTGCTGTGCAGGTTTGGCTTAGAGACCTAACAACATCAGCCTGTTTACAGCACAATGACCTCACTCTGGCTTCCACCAGCCTGGTTTCTTCTTGGAAGGTGATACCAACAAACCCTTCCAGCCCCGAATTCTCCCCTCAAACATGACTTTTTCTGCAGTTCACAGCCCCCTTCATTGTAGCATTCACACAAGCTAACAAAGTTCACTGCTCCTTCAAAGAGAGAGTACACAGCAGCTTATTAACTGAACTGGAGTCAACACACTTTTACTTCAGTCACAGCACTGAGTTGGTTTATAATAAAAGTAACACAAGTTTACCAAGGACATAGGTTAAAGTGATACCAAGTAGAAAGAATGAAGGCAGAAATGGTTACAAACGAAAAAGTAAAACACACTTCTAAGACTAAAATTGGACTTAATTTAGAGTCATTTGTTCAAAGGAGTTTTTTTCATCACAATCTTTCTTCCAGCATGGCTGGCCAGTCATCATTAGCCAGGAGCCAACACCCGGAGCCCAAAGCACTTGGTTTCTGTGACTCCTTAGGTGAAGGATAACTTAGAGGTTTCTTTTCCTCTCTTAATAGTCCAGTAAACCTTTGAAATATATTCTTCTGAAGCATATCCCCAGATAAAGTTCCCTTCCCCGATGGGTATAGATATCATGCTGTCATTGCCACTGTAAAAAACACAACTGAGGGAGAAATCTCTCTCCAGCTTGTGATTTTTACTATGCAAATGATCTTACTGCAATCCCTGATACAAATGAACAGGCCACTGTCTTTGGCCACAATTGGCTTGCGATGTTGACCCCTTTTTCCCTTCTCTGGAAAAGCCTGCTTTTCAACTTTCTCTGACATGCCTAGTTTAAACACATTTTAGTTACACGTTTGCAGCACACCTGTATAATCTTTGTGGATTAACCATACATACATCCTATAAGGATATTAACGATCAGTGAGTTATTTGTTTTCCAGTGATATGTTACTTGCCACCTTTTGGATCAATACCATTACAAGCATGTGTGAGGTGTATTAAGCTGGTCAGGCCAGTTCAGACTTATTGCTACATACCTGGAAGCGCCGTGCACTCTGGAGTGCTCTTTGGGTCACAGATACCTCCAAGTAACATGTTCACCTTTTCATGGAAATGATTATTCAGATTAAATATACCACAGATACCCATGCTATGAGTCAATGTATGGCTTTTGAGAGCCAAGATAAGAGTGTTGTCTGCCCATGAAGAGGGCTTGGTCAATGGCCACACAAAAATTCCCTCCGGGATGTGAAGCACCAGTTGGAGTCCTGGTCGATCTCCTTGTAAGGATATGTACTGCTTCTTTAAATCTACAGCAGAAAGCCAGGCAGGGTAGGAGCTTGATTAGGTTCCAGCAGACAAACTAACTTTAAGGATAATACTAACTCTTGCGCTTATAAAGTTTCTTGCTCCATGTTTTAAGAAAGCGGACATTTCTCTGACGTCTTACCATTGTCACATGACCCATTTGTATTTTTTCTGAAACATACAGTGTTTTTTTTCCCCTATTCCAAGGGTTATGGCAAGGAGGGGAGAGGTCTCTCTTCTCTCCTCTCTGCACACCTGGGTAGAATCTAGGGTGACCAGATGTCCCAGTTTTATAGGGACAGTCCCGATTTTGGGGTCTTTTTCTTATATAGGCTGCTGTTACCTCCCACCTCCCATCCTGATTTTTCATACTTGCTGTCTGGTCACCCTAGTAGAACCACTATCTATATATAATTTTTTTTAAGTATCTTGCATGTCTAGACACCATGTATACACACACAATATACATGTGAAGTCTTCTACTGTAAATTGCATTCTCTGCATTTAGTGACATTAAATATGTCTATTCTCTGATACTAAAAAAATTGCAGCAGAGTCTCACAGCCCAGGTCCACTGACTCAGGCTCACAGGGTTTGGACTGTGGGGCTATAAAACTGCACGGTAAATATTCAGGCTCAAGCTGGAGCCTGGGCTCTGAGACCATCCCTGCTTCTGCAGTATCAGAGCCCAGCTCCAACAACCACAGTGCAGACATACCGGAAGTGATTTCTAAACCAATCTCATGATTTTTTGAGGCCTTACTCATGAATTTTTTAATGCTTGGGACTGTCAATATCAAAGACATTGAGGGAACTTTCTACATTAGCAGGGACAAGTTCAAGGTATTAACTCAGCCTTTAGATAAAAATAAATGTGATGCCTCAGAGGAAGAATTGACAAATTTTATCAAATATAATAATTTAAGAATCCTGCAATAACCTAATTACCTCAAGACAGATTCTCAGGAGATTGAGAAGATGCCTGGCTAATGTACTGGTCTTAAATATGAGCATTAACAATGACTATGTAACGTATATTTTCTCCCAGGCAGATTAAAAGTAAAACCACTGAAACCTCACTGCAATTGAACACACTGAGGTTAGCAGCAACAAGCCTTTGAACTCTTCCATGACTAGAATTCTTCCATGACTTGGAACACCGTTGTATTCCAAATTAAGGAGCTGGGTCTTGAAATTATTTATTCAGGATCCAAAATATTTCAGGGCAGAGAACTTCAATGTTTCTTGATATGTCAGGCCAAATACAGCTTTGCTGGCATAGGTTTTTATTTTACAAATAAGGCATTTTGTATGTTCAAATAAAAACTTTTCTGCTGTTTCCATTTCAGACATAGTGAGGCTTCAAGGCATCTCATATTTTTATGATGAAGATCATTCTGTGCATATTAAAGGAAAAGCTGATTTAACAGGACTTGAATCACAAGTAGCCATACCAACTGAATCAAACCACCTTCCATTTGATTTATTTTTTAGCTCTCTCTAATAGCATTAGACAGACAGAAGTCTTACCAGAACTCATTGAGTGCTGGTATTTCATTGTCAAATCCACAATGATGTCCTGAAGATTTGCATTAAATGCAATTTTTTCTTACATTGCAAGCCCAACCCTTCTCCCACTAAAGTCAAATATGTCCCCCTTATTACAGGTAGCTACAAAAATGGAATCTTCTCACCCTGGGGAATAAACCTCGGTATTGGTGCAAAAATGGTTATTAACCCAATATTATAATGACTTATATTATTACAGACTTGCCTTTACTGAATTTTTAAAAATGCAATTATTTTAATACACATGACACAAAGAATGATAGCATATATGCTTATGTTTCAATTGCTTATGTAATTACATTAAATATTCAAGTTAATTACGGACATTTCTAGCAAGATCTTTGCTTTCTGTCAACCAGGGACAGGCTCCCAGTGTCAAGGAAGCTAACGCCTCCTTAGCTATAAAACATTGTTTATTACCTCAACAGGTATTTACACAGACACTGGAATGCAGTTTTATAACTTATTTTTCTTAACATTCTATATTATTTTCTTTTGTAATACATTTGAAGTCACAATATTTTAGTTCCTGTAATTTTAATTGTATACAATACTGGACAGGCACCTTTAATTCAAAGTTGTAAATGTACTACAAAAGGTAGATTGTAAATCTAGAAATCATGTAGTCAAAAAGGCAAACAGCCCCAAGATTTCATTCCCAAAGAACGAAACACACCTCTGGATATCAAGACAATCTATCTCAGGAAAACAAACTTTGCAAGATACATATATTTTTGAAACACTTGATTGTTTAGAGGACTTTAAAGATGCTCTCTGTTCAGGATCAAAGAGGAGTGCTGCTTACAGATGTGTTATCACAGCTATAAAATGAGTCTCACAGATTTTAAGGTCAGAAGGAACCATTATGATAGTCTAGTCTGACCTTCTGCACAATGCAGGCCACAGAATCTCACCCACCCACTCCTGTAATAAACCTCTAGCCTATGTCTGAGCTATTGAAGTCCTCAAATCATGGTTTAAAGACTTCAAGGTGCAAAGAATTCTGCAGCAAGTGACCCGTGCCCCATGCTACAGAGAAAGGTGAAAACCTTCCAGGGCCTCTGTCAATCTGCCCTGGAGGAAAATTCCTTCCCAACACCAAATATGGCAATCAGCTAAACCCTGAGCATGTAGCCAAGACTCACCAGCCAGACACCCAGGAAAGAGTTATAAAAATGGGTGTCTTTTCACACCTCTTTTTTCCAAAGGAAAACCTTTAGTTAAAACCTAACACAGAATTCTAGAAATAGCCTTCCTGAAACTAGTTCTTTTATAACCACTCTACAGTCTTTATTTTTCAAATATTAAGGAGAACATTTATGGTTGGAAATGTTTCATGGATATTAATAACTTCTAACTCATGAAAAACTCTGTGGCCCCTCAAATGCTTAAGATGAATAACCTTCTTCTGAGATGTATATTTCTAATTTATTTATATATGAGAGTCTCTCTACATAATAATTACCAAATATTATTGTTATATGAATAGTGTGACAGATAAGCCTATTTTCTCCAACATCTTGAATTAAATTTAAGTATCGTAGGAGTTAATTATATTAAAAATGTGTATGTGTATGTGTATGTATGTATTATTGGATTGCACATAATGTCTCTAGGAGGGAGGCATGACTAATGTAAACTCTAGGAAGTTTACATTTAAAGGAATTTTTTTCTCTGTGGATAATAGATCACATAGCTCTCCCTTTACACAACATACCACTTTAAATGCTAATTCAGACACAATATACAAACTTTGGGTTTTATAGTTATTTTCTTGGCATGTAAATGCAATAGTTGATCATTGTAGCCCAAATTCATTTTTAACATCAGTAATGTTTTTTGAAAAGGTTCTAGCTGCCTGGTTTTTCACATTTTATTCTATCACTTTTGTTCATATAAACTAATATTTATCTGTTTTATATAACAGACCAAGACTTAATTGACAGATCTTTTCTACCTTTCTGGTACTCTGAAGTGTACTCAAAATAAGATGCTAAATTTAGAAATGTGTGGAGTGTTTCAACAGATGCTGTGCCACTAAAGCCCCTAACCACGGTAACATATGGTACTTTAAGAGGAAAAAGTAGTGCCCCAAAGAAAAGAGAAGAAAATACTTTCCATTCAAGTATGCATATCTACCCCTTAATGTGTCTCAATTTAAACTCAAATTTATCTCTGCCTCCAACAAACCTGCTGTCAACTCCTGTTTATTAAGGAAGCTTTTTATACCGGGAATGCTCATTCATAAAATTGAGGAAAGATCATATTCATGATAAATAACTCTCACATTATTTTGAAGTACCTGCATTATTTTCCTATGAATTTATAATTTTGGCAAATGATATTTTCCACTTTGTGGATGAGGAAGATCAAGGAGGATGAACACACCTCTTTTTTGTCAATGTCAATATGGCAATACTAATATACATCTGACTAAAATGAGCATCAGGGAGAGCTGTCTCTCCAACTACTTACTTAGTTGGATACACTCTGAATAAAGTGGTATGTATTTTAATATACTGTTTGTTCTACACTGTATCCATCATAAGATGGGCTTCTTAGACAGATTTTCTTGTGTAAGAACATCCCTAATTTATTTTTTTTTTATGAAACACATTATACTTTAGCAATAACTTGTAATTTACCACTCCCCTCCCACTACCCTGGAGCAAAATTAGCATTATCCCTGGCCAAATGTAGGCATGAGCTTAAGTACTTTCCTGAAACGGGATGACAGTGTTCACTGAAGTCAATGGAAATACTCATTGTAACATATAAAGACTACATGTCCATAGCAAGTTGGAACATTTCTGCACTTTTAATTTTTTCTCTTCAGTAGAGAAGTTACATAATTTGCTTAAAAAGAACCCTGGACTGGGGAAGAGGCTGGATCCCTCTAATTGCTCATATTCTGTGTTCCAGACATTATTACATCTGAGTCTGTTTTTTTGAATGTGTGGAGTATTAATAAAGAACGTTATATTGCTCTGGCACACTAGCTTAAGACTTTAAACCTTAACTTTTAAAAACAGTGTTTTGTCTAGGAATTTGTTTCAATGACTGTCAAAAGTTTAAATTGGGTCAATGTATCAGCCCCACAAGGAGGAGGAGGGGAGAACTGTTCTGACATATCTTAGGAGACCCACCAACAGAGGGCTCCACTTCTGTAAGGCTATAAGAGCCTTAGGGGAAGGGGAAAGTAAATTATACCTGTGGGAGGAAGGAGTAGTGAATATTGGGGTGGGAGGAGGGTGTGAAGGCTTTTAACCACATTGATTAAATATAAAACTATCACGCACATTTCAATTTTTAAAATGTTTAAAGTTGAAAAATGACAAAGTCTCTGCCCCTCGCCATGCCAACCCCCTTGTTCTCTAAACCCCTTCCACGTCTTCTTCAGTTCCCTGTACTCCACCCACAATGTCCTCCAAGCCCTCTATACCTCCTTCATCTAACTCTTCTATGCGCTGACTCCTGATCCACGTGCCATGCACCACATCCCCTTGTCCCTCCATTCTAATACCACATAGTACAGCTTCATGGCATTCAAACCCCTATCCCCATTAGCCCATATGTCCATTCTAGAGCTCCCCACTCATAATGCTTCCCTCCCAGACTCCTGCCTTTCTACAATGTCCTATACACCCCACTTCACAACTCCTGCCTAGAGTCAGAAGGTCAATTTATATTTACCACTGTAATTATCTTAAACTTTGCTCTGCATACACATGAAAACATCCCATACTATAGCAATAAGCAAAAGAAAATGAATGAGTTTAAGGGAAACACAAACACAAAATACTGAATCCTAGCACTTCAAGGCTTATGACCTGCCTAGGCCATGTCTTCACCCCAACCTAAGGCACAATGAATCAGAATCAGAGCTCTCTTCAGCCTAGTCCAAATCCTCCTGCCTCCTTTTACAACCTACAACTAGCTTTATTGGCCGGGGGGGGGGGGGGGGATTGGGGGGCAGAAGATCCATAATTTACAAAGTGACTTACGCAGCACATTATCTTTCATTTTCCAAGTTCCTCCATTTCCTAACCCTGTGATAAGGCAGGGTATGTGCTTCCCTTCCTGTCCGTCCCCCACTCTCAGGGGCCTTTCCTCAGCATTCTACTGCCTTTGTTGCTCCATGATACCAAGAAGTGAGCATCTGTGAAGTTATGCAGAACTTTCAGAAATTTCTGTCATTTCAAACCTCACAACTAAGCATTGAAGACATTTTACTTATATTTATATGTTAAGTCTCAGGTGTTGGGTAGCTCCTGATCCTGCACCTCAATTAGTGCTATTGATCAAGTGCTGCAGATCTGGCCATAATTCAGAGTTTAGGAAGGCAAAAATAATATTTATATTAAAATAACCTGCAGAATCCAGACTAACAGCTTTAATAGCTGGAAATGATTATGCTAACAAGGGGACATTAGTTCAATACAAGTCTAATGAAGAAATCTCATTTACCATTATGGAAATTATGGACATTATGGAAAAGTCAAAACTTACATCTCAAATCATAGTGCCATAAAACTATGCAAGTGAAATGCAATTAATGCACCTGCTCTGGAACTTTTTTTTTTCCCAAAACTTGAGGGGAAATTAGATTTTACTTTTAAAACATTCAGTGTCCAATGAGAGGTAAAGCTGAAGAAAGAAAATAGCTCAGACCAGTGGTTTGAAGTTGTCTCTTCCATATCCCAGGTGAGTTCCCTAACCATTGAGTTACAGAGTCTCTCTCTCACCCAATGGCTATTCAAATATTTTATACACAGTGGAACAGCTTCAACAGGAAGACTAAGAGTCCCACCCCCTCACTCCAGAATAACCAATAGCTGGTGTTTAAGGCACTCAACTTGGCAAGGGAGCACCAGGTTCCAGTCCCTGCTTCCTTTAATATTCTTTACAGAGAACCTGTATTTAATATCCCATTCAGTATCTGATATTACATTAGTTTTGCAGGAAAGAAGCAGCATAACCTATTGACATTATATTTTAAAATGGCATTTACACTGGCAGCTGGGAACACAGAGTTCCTACTTAACAGAGCTTTAAATGACTGTGACAACTCTTGCTATCATTCCACTGCATATGCCCTTCTGAGCTACAGATTTATGAAAACATACTTGGAATTCTCTTTTCTTCACTTGGACAATTAAACTTACACACTGCCACCATAATTCTCTCAACGTACAGTTATTTTAATATGGGGGCACTGCATTCCTCTGCATCTCCACAGCAATTTGAGTTTTGCCCTCAATATACTCATAACCAATCAGTAATGATAACAGGAATTGGATAGGTATGTCAAGTACAAACAGGGGAAGTAGTAATAACTGGCATTTTGTACAAGTAATTTCATAAGGTTGTGTCATTTTTAACATGAGTTTATAAAAGTACAGTACTCATGGGGTAGCTAAATAGCAAAAACAAAAAACCCTAATTATTATGGATTAACCACCCACCTAGTTTTAGTTTATGTAAATTCTTTTCAGAAATCTTTGGGAAGAAGAGGTAACGAGACAAGCCTTATTCTTTAGACATATTTTTAAATTACTCTATTGGCATTTCTCAGGCACTTAGTATCTAGGGGCTATACACATAATGACAACTGGAATTAGGTTCTCTTTTAAAAAATACTCAATCCATTTTTTTGTGTGACTGGGAAACTGTTAGCATGAGACTCTCTCATCAGTTCTGGCAAAGGGTATCTACCAACAGAGCTACCAAGTCCCTGAGAAAGGAACTGCAGGATTTCAGTCAGTCTCCATGGTGCTTCACGATTGTACTCCAGCTCTTTATCAAGTGCAATTTCCGCATTTCAACGCTCTGTATTGGCATTTATGATGCAACAGATATGCTACAGCTAGGAACCTGTGACGAAAGCCAGACGAATAAAACTGAACAAACTATTGGAATCAAGGCTTTAATCCAATCATAGTGAGCCTGAGTTTGAGGTTCTATATGCTTTTTGCACTCAGAGAGGGAGTGGATGAAGTTTAGTCGGGGGAAAAATTCCTGTGCCTCACTGGGACACCTTTTCCTAGCCCCATAACCTACTACATCTCCTGCAAAACCCCAGGACTCCCTTACTGTAAACATTTGGGGAAGTATCATTGCCATTCACTCGCTGACTCCTCTCCCCAGCCACACCCCCTTCTTGCTCAGAGGTGGGCAAACTACGGCCTGCAGGCCACATCAGGCTTGTCGGTCCGTTCTGCCTGGCCGTTGAGCTCCCGGCTGGGGAGGGTCCCCCTGGCTCCTCCCCCACACCCTCAACTCACCGTGCCACCAGTGCTCTGGCCCACTGTTCCTGTGGGCAGCATGGCTGGCTCTGGCTGTGCGGCATAACTGCAAGCTTCTTCCACTCTGAGTGGCATGGTAAGGGGGCGGGGAGTAGAGGGGTTGGATAAAGGTAAAGAGGTTTGGGGGGATAATTGGGGGCAGGGGGTGATTGGATGGGGCGGAGGTTCTGGTGCGGGGCGGCCAGGGGATAGGGAGCAGAGAAGGTTGGAAAGGCGGTGGGGTTCCACAGGGCGGTTGGGGAGGGGATATGGATAGGGGTCAAGACAGTCATGGGACAGGGAGCAGGGGCAGTGGGATAGGCATGGGAGTCCCAGGAGGCCTGTCAGGGGGCAAGGGTGTGGACAGGGGATGAAGTCCCAGGGGGATGTTAAGGGCACGGATCCCGAGAGGGGACGGTCAGGGGACAAGGAGCAGAAGGGATTGGATGAGTCGGGAGTTCTGATAGGGGCAGTCAGGGAGCGGGGGCCAGGTTGTTTGGGGAGGCACAGCCTTCCCTACCCAGCCCTACATACAATTTTGCAACCCCAATGTGGCCTTCGGGCCAAAACGTTTGCCCACCCCTGTTCTTGCTGGATCCTTAGAGGGGAAAGGGAGACATCTCCCTCCAACACAAAGTCTGCTGTGGGAGAAGGAGAAGCCAGCCCACCCTTTCCTTGAATCCACCCAGCAATAAAACCACTACTCATTGTGTGGCCTTGTGCAAATCACTTTACTTCTCTCGTATTGTTCCATCTTTGAGATGAGGATAAGAATATTGATGTATACTCTCCTCCACAGCACTGTTGTGAGAATTAATTGGATTACATTTAAAGCACTTTACCTAACAGGAGAGTTACTAAGTACATACAATACTACAGTCTACAGCCACTCATGAGTATCAGCATGCAACATTTTGGGCAAGGTCATGGAGCAGCACCTCAGTGATGTTCTCAAAACAATCAGACCCCAAAAGGCAGCCGCACATTGGGTATACAGAGAGCAATATCAAATGAGAACATTACTGACATGTGCCAAAGATAGAGGTCTCTACAGTCAGAAGCACTTTCTGGTTTCTCTAGCCTGTCCTAGGCCACCATGAGCTAAACAGAAGCTAAAAATACAAGTTCCGGCAAGGGTATCAATAAGACTAGTCTCTTGAACTTCGAACCCTTTGATCCACATAAACGCACTAAGCAATAAAAATGAAACACTATTACTCCAGCTTCCCGGAGTCCATTTCTGAAAATCGCATAAGGGGCCAGATAGTTTTGTGAGCAAAACAAAAGTGTTGAATGTTCAGCATGTGACCTGTTAGAACAGCTACTTAAAACCACATGCAAGGCATTTTATAATGCCAAAGGAAGTAAAACGTTTCACACTTAAAGTCTATATTCATGTAATATTTCAAGAAGAAAATGGACCCAAGCTGTTGGCACTTGACAGCTGCAGCTTGTTTAGATCTAGTTAGTGACTTTGCACTTAACAAATAGCACTTCACATGCTCTGGCTTGGGATCCATGCAACTTCTTCAATAGGCCCACAACACACACAGCCAGAAGGAATGTCTTAGTAACCCATACGTTTTGAAATACCTAGACTATCTGGATTCACTGGTTTTAATCTTAGATTCAGTCCCTCTTTTGAGGTAAGCAAATGTTTTCCAGAAATTTAGCATGTGAGGGGTCAGGAAAATCCTCTAAAATCCTAAAACATCTCTGCTCTGCATCAATTTCATAACAATGTATTTGTTCTTGGCCAATATTTTCCCTACTTGCATTATTAAGCAGCATGTTGTAAATCAGTATAACCACTTGTATAACCAGAAGTAGCAGCATTTTGATGGTGCTGTATGTTTATACAAAACTTGGGATCTCCAGGATAATGATTTTATATATTAGTATTCTTCTCAGCTAAGATCTCTCCTTTGTTGGATTTCATAGTCTCATAACTCTGAGCAAAATCTGTCTTAAATACAACATTTCTAGGTTGTCTCTATACGGGACAGCTGTTAGTAAAGTAGTCAAGTACTATTAAATTATAATAGACTAGTTGTGCATTGTAGAGTGTGTAATTCTGCACAGGCATTCTAGAGAAAGATACAAAAAAATGAAAATAAAACCACAATTTTTTAAAATATAATACTTCAAAATGTATGAGAGAACACGTCAAGGTACATAAATCTGAAAAGTGCAAGTAGCCATAAAGTATCAGCATATTTGAATACCTTTTCATTAATGCACTAGACCAATAATAATAATAATAATAATAATACATGCTAGGAGGTGCACAATCTGTACTTCCTCTGGTTAAAACACTCCATACAAACAATTACATACATTTACCCAAATTGCTTAATTTTTTATTTCTACTTTATCTACATCAGCAATATCAGATTGAGTTAATTTAGGTTGCACTGTTCATGAGAAAACCCAAATATTTTCTTGGTTACAACCACAACAAAAATATGAATTAAAATAATGTAACATAACATAAGGAATACTTATTTTATTAATAACCCCAGTATAAACCTTCAAAGTCTTTCAGAATAGCCTCTTTCATAAAAGGCCACTAAACCACACCAGTATAAATCTTCAGAAAACAGCAAATCGACCCAGGGGTATTCATTTACAATCTCAATTTTCTGTGTGTGTATCATAAGGCCAATCAACTGCCACTTTTAACCTTCATTCCATCTCCCACTGAAAAAAGAATAGACATATTGAAGAACTGTCAAACCACATACTGTGCAGTGAGCACAATGGAAGGAACTTCATCTACTTACAAACTTCCTCTTCTTGGAAGACTCAGCTCCTTCTGTAAAATGAAAAAACATCACATTACATTTGAAATCAAAAGAATGCAGTTGGAAATATCCATTTTTTAAAATTAAGTACCACAATCCTTCAGTCTCAACAATACTGTACACAGACAGCACAGTTGTGTTTTGAATATAATAAAGGATTATACATATTTTGTATAAATCTTCTTTCATGTTCTGGCTTCATACTGTTATTTCAAACACTGATTTTCTTTAGGTTTATCTTTGGGAATGTTCAATAGAATCTGTGACAGAAATGTTCTCAGATCATATTTCAAACAACAGCCAAATCCACTAGGGATTTTAAATGGAAGTAAAATAGCAAGGGCCCAGTTCTGCAATATGCTAATCTTTCATAACACCTTCTGTGTGCAAAAATAGTTGAGGATATTTAGCACCTGACAGGGTCAGGCTCCAAGGAATCAGTCACAAATATCAAGGATCTTACATCACAACATGGACATTGTTCAATTATTTTGACAAACATAGCTTGACTGGTTATACTATTTCATAATATGCTCATGCAATGTTCTACAGTACATCATTTTATGAAGTTTTAATACAAAGCACCATAATGCACTTAAAAAAAACCTTTTACTGAGAAGTAGGGTGAAACTTCCATTTGGCAAGAATTATTGTGATTGTATATTAGCTAAACGAGAATTAGTGAAAAGCTACTATAGCTAATATATTTTCTATTAGTACTTTGGATAGAAGACAGCTATAAGACCCACCAAGTTCTGTCCATCTAAAAGATGAATGATATATGCTTAGAAGCGGGCTAATTAATATCAGATAGAAATCTGCTTTCCAATTTCCATACCACCCCCAAACAGACACATCTTGTCACACTTCGGTACCTCTCATTCACCCCCCTCTATTTCTGCCATTCCAGTTATTTTCACAAAACTACATTAGTAGAGTCTTCTTTGTAATCTTGTTCAGA
This sequence comes from Dermatemys mawii, assembly GCA_007922305.1. NCBI lineage: Eukaryota > Metazoa > Chordata > Testudines > Dermatemydidae > Dermatemys > Dermatemys mawii. The sequence goes on from ML677342.1 coordinate 14,987,349, forward strand.
TGGGAATACAGCCTGCATTTAAATGAAGAGGCACTCATCTGACCTAGGAGATACACAGTACTAGATGTTCTCCAGGCAGATACTTTGTTCTCCAGCAGATACTTTCAAAGGCAATGTAACAGAAGATTTGGCTCTGTTAGTGGGTTGTGAAGGCCTGTTAGATGGATGCTTTTAATCAGCCTGGTTTAGAATAATTTTATATGTGTATTTCCTATTTTATCATACCTAGCATACTGTTTTTACACATCTAATAGATGTATAGTTAATTTACATTGCCAAACCAAATTAACTAAAAGGTGTGATGTTAGAATTTTCTCTTTTAAAAAAGGATCAGAAAAATAAGATTTATACAGTACATAAAATGCATGTGTATCCTCTGGTCAGATAATGCATATGAACATGTAAAAAAATACAAGTAACTGGATAAAAATGGCTCACTCAGTAACCCTAGAAAGGGCCATGAAGAAATGAATACTTTTATATTCTTTGCAGACTTTAGATGGTGTACAGCGAATAAGGGAGGGGCCACTAAAATATCAAATAACTGCTTTATTTCTGAGCAGCATCCATCCCGTACAGTAAATAACGCAGGGGACCTGTGGACATAATGTAATTAAGTAATAATGCATATGCTCAAAAAGGTAGAATATTAAGGGCTGTTCACATTTTGTGAACAAAGGTTGCATTTATATCTGGTCAAGTGTTCAGAAACTGCTTTGTATTTAACACACTCTTAACAAGTATACCAAATCAATCCCTTATATTTCCTATCTTTCTTGGTAGATGAACAGATTCCCCCCCCCCCCCCCCCGAGTTTGTCATTATCAGTAACAAATTGCAGCTGATCAGCGTTGTATGCAGGTACAGCTGCATTTGGTCCATGGGCCATGCTTTGGGCACCCCGCTGTACTCTCTTGTAATTACTGGAGAAGCTCCATGTCAGATAAATCACTAGGGATAACTAATAGAGGGTAAAGATGTACTAAGAGATGTTGGCAGCTTTTACAAAGTAAATTTCACACCCAAGTTATTTTAATGCACACAGATCTCATTTGAAGCAAAGCAGTGCAAATATCACTTTTTAAGCATGATTTTAAAATAAAAAACCATGGCAATACCAATAAGCAGCTAACCAAAAATAAATGAATAAATAAAATAAATTTCCTTTTCAGACAATGTCTGTATCTTCACATTTGCCCTATATACTGTAGCGCTGACATCAAAATGCCAGGTCAGTGCTCTCACATTTATCACAGGCTTGAGTACCTCCAATAGAGAAAACTTCGCTGCAAGTCAGTATCCAATTCATGTTTTGCAGTCCTCCTATCTCTAAGTACATGAAAGGCTCACAGTTTATAGCTCTCAGACATGTTTCCACATCACTTATGGCTTTTCTACATTAGGGATTACTGCATCAGGATACAAAATTCCTTAATTAATGTGTTAGTATACACGGTCTTACTTCCTTTGCCCTGGTGCAGTAATCATTTACACTGGTATAGATGCATCCCAGTCAAAATATCCTTAATGTAGACATGCCCTTATTCTAAGACTCAGGGAAAGGGGCATTTTGTTTCTGTGCATCTGAAAAGCTATTATTTCAGAAACTAAAGAAACAAAGTTTGACTGAATTATACAGCTTTTAGTATATGGGAGGAAAAAAGCTTAACAAGGCATACTGGAAACATGCTAATCTTTAACTTTGGAACTGTGGGTTTGAATCTCATTTGCATTAAAAATGCCATAAAGTTAGCTTATGATTCCCAGGCACTAAAAATTGTTGTTTAAGGATCTTGATTAAGTGTAAAATCAAGTGCCAGGTTTTTACGGGCTGGATATCCCGATTCAGATGAGCTGTGGCCAGTGCAGGGCTCAGGAATGCAGGTGGCACAAAGGTGGCTTCAGACCAGACTTTGTGTCTCCATGGTCCTGAGTTCATACGCCTACTGGACAAATCAACACAAAAGTTCTACTTCACAATGGATGCCTATGGCCCTGTAATGGGGTTATTGCAGGGCCCTCCTGGCTCCTGCCCCCGCTGGGCTGAGAAAGTCACTCAGAGCCTTTGTTGCAGTGCTCACCTGGTGCCTTTATTTACAAGTAGTGTTCCCACCTTTAGATCACACACATATTCCCCTTTTTACAGTCTACCAGCAAGAGAGAGCGGACAAGCTATTTCTCCCTGGTTCCCCTTACTGCCTTTCTGATAGTGCAGCTTCCCCTCTTTCTAGCTCTTCCTCCTTTCCAGCTGACTCTTGGCTTCCTTCCCCTGGGCTTTTATCCAGCCCCAGCCTGAAGAGGCAGCAGCTGTTCCAGCTTCCCCATTCGGGGCCAGGTGATCTATCTAGCTCCTATTCACATTCCTTAATTGAAGCTGGAGTGACAAGAGTTAGCTAAGCAGTTTTTCTGCTCAGCACCCTGTCACAGGCCCAAAAAAACATTCCAGCAGTCAAGGATCACCAAGAAGTAGAATCATAGAAATATAGGGCAGAAGGGACCTTGAAAGGTCATCTACTCCACCACTCTGTGCTGAGGCAGGATTAAATATACCTAGACCATCCCGGACCGATGTTTGTCAGGGGTGGTCGAGGTATAAAGATAGATGACCTCATTATATAGCTTTGTTTTCTCTTTAAGGTGGCATTAAGGTTGCTTTACACCACTTCATAAACAAGAGAATCTTATCCCAACTATGTAAGTTCCTTTCTGCAAACCTACAAATATATATATTAAGTTGGGTCTCAGGTTTGGGAGATAAGTACAAGCCGTTGCTAAATTACACTGAATATACAATAAGAACTGTGCGTACATTATTTAATAAAGATAATCATTAATCAGTCAACTGTCACAGTACAATGAGTATTTTATTTTTAGTAACTGGTCTTCAAAAGCACAGCTTTTTTATAACTCACAAAATATTCAGCAATTGAGTACATGTCACAGTCTTTCAGGTCCTGTGAAATTTAGTTCAGCCAGTGCAATTTTAATTCACACAGCAGGCTGGAGCTGTCCAGACTTTTAAAGCCCATTGAGAAATATGGCGTATCAATTCTACTACTAACTATGTTTCCATTTAGTAGGGGAAAGACTTTGACCTACAACAGCGTTTAAATAAAAAAGGATATACACACCACAGCTGTGACCCACAAGACACTGCAATTCTTTCAGCTCTATCTATTACCAGTAAATTACAGTAAATTCAAATATTGATCTGCGCATCCCTATATGGAGGGGAAAAGGTGCCATCGACTTTTATTGCTCGTTGCCGAGTCCCATTCTCAGGAATCAATAAAAGCTACAATGTTCATAAGCTGCTAGAGAGAGCGCGAATGTTGCGGATACTGGGTACCTTTTAGAACCACAGTAAATCAGCTTCATCTTCAACATTAGTTGCAAGGTTTTCAAATATTCAGAAGCCTACTCAGAGATTTTTCAGTTGTCCATAAAAAGCTCCATAAAAGAAATCTTCCAAGTAAATATCAATAATGCACTATTTTTTAAAAACATGAAGAAATAATGTGAGAAAGAACAATACTGCTATTTACCATCTACAATTTGCTGCCTTAGATCTGAAGGTCTCCAGCTTCTTGCAGCTCATTAAGATATGGCCATTAAGTTGGTTGGTGACTTTTTTTAATGTGTATGTAAACATACAGTACACCAAAAGTCACCTGGTTACAAGCAGTTTCATTACATAATTATTCTGCCACTTAAATACCACCCGCTTCCATGGCTTACATATAAAAATTAGTAATCTCACATTTACCATTTCTCCTTTTCACCCATAAGTGGCATCAACAATTTTCCATGGTGACTCCTCTTGAAAAAGGGTGCTGGGGCATTTAAACATCTAAACGGAGACCCTGAATTTATAAAAGATATGTTATGTTTCAACTTTCTCCTCTTGTCTAATCCTAAGAAATCAATGCAACCAGTGAATCAACTTCAATATACGTCAATAGGTGTTCACTTCAGATTTCAGTAGGATGCGTATAAATTAAAGGAAAGAGCCACTTGGAGCCACTCTGATTTAACCTGAAGAAGCCACTTGGGTTATCTAGGCTGACATCAGGCAGTTGACAATACAATTCATTTTTGTTTTTTAAACTAACCTCGCCACAGTTATTTTGTTATAGTGACTGCTAACAGCCTCTTTCAGGGTAGAAATTTATCAGTGGATCAACTCCAGGGCTATTGAAATGTGCTGTGAAGAGAAAACCCAGAAGTCTTAAACCTTGACATTATCATCAATTTACAGGCAAATTAAGTCAATGGGAAAGACACTTTAAAGAAAACAAATATCAAAAATACAATGTAGAATGAAAAAAAAATCAGTGGTTCTATCACATACAACATGGAACTGATTTAAATAGTCAATAAGTTTTCTACCATAGATTAACAAGATACTGTGGCAATATTAAGATTTATAATAGACTAATCAAATTACGTAAAGAGTTGGCAGCTAGATTTGTTTTACTTTGCCTACCATATGTTTACAAAGTTTCTTAGTGTTTGAAAATACTAATCTGTATGGAGCAAGAGGATACTGTATTTTGGAACGATGCTTTGCGCAAGCAGAAAAGGTTGGTCTAGCACAGGGATCAGCAACCTTTCAGAAGTGGTATGCCGAGTCTTCATTTATTCACTCTAATTTAAGTTTTCACGTGCCAGTAATATATTTTCATGTTTTTAGAAGGTCTCTTTCTATAAGTCTATAATATATAACTAGGTTATTGTTGTATGTGAAGTAAATAAGGTTTTAAAAATTTTAAGAAGCTTCATTTAAAATTAAATTAAAATGCAGAGCCCCACAGACCAGTGGCCAGGACCCAGGCAGTGTGAGTGCCACTGAAAATCACCTCACGTGCTGCCTTTGGCACCTATGCCATAGGTTGCCTAGCACTGGTCTAGCATTAGATACACTATATGTTGTCTCATCTCTCCAGTAGCAAGGTTTGTTGTAAGATTCAGCAACAGGAGGAACACTGTCCCCAAAATGGACTTCTCATTGTTAAAGTCATTGGACAAATGCATAGAAGTAGAAGAGAAGAACAGGGTGGGCTCTGTAGCTAAACCAAATACTTCTTTAGATTGAAATCTAACATTGACTAAAGAGTGTCAGAAGCTCTTAATTGTTCAGACAGCAGCAGCAGCAATTTAAAAACACTATTGGCCATAGATATGCTCTACCATTTAAAAGAATACCACCACTGGAATTAGTAGTCTCTCAACATGGAGGAAACAAAGTACAACCGCTACCTTGGAAGGATAAATGGTTGATCCTTCTAAGATTCAAACCTGTGGTTTCAACGAGTCCTGGTGTGCTGGTATTAGGAAACCAAAATACCCACATTCCAAGACTCAGGGCAACATCTACTTAGTACAAGTGTGCAAATTTAAACTGCCTTTTCTTTTAATAGAATGTATTCCATGTTAGATACATGGATATTTTAAATCTAGTCTAAGCACATTTTGAGAGCAAGTGTCCAATTCATACCCATGGAATAAATTAATACTGAAATATTTAATGAAATTGAAAGTTCTTAATATAATTCTCGATGATTTTCTCTATAAACCATTTCTCAACTGACCAGTAATTACATTACTAACTAACTTCATATTCCATCCTAAGTTCACAGTTGAGCTATCCAAACTCTACTACTTCATGAGTACAATTAAGTGCTGGTTACTTGAATAGTGGCTACAGATATTAATAAAAAATGAAAGCCTCTCCAACTCTAAAGAATAACCCCATCAAAAAGTATCATTTTGATGCCAACATGAATATAGTATATCCTGGTGTGTACTCTAGACACTTTATAGCCATTTTGTCTTTTTGTTTTTTAAAACATTTCTCAGGAAAATGCAGGAGAAAATAATTACTATGACCAGGAATAATATTAGTTAGATTTGATGCCTACTATGTTGCATTCTATATTTTCTCAGTCTGACTTTTATCAATAAATAGCCATGTTTCTTTAACTAAAAAGTGTGGAAAATTCTGATTGAATTTTCCACTTCAAAGTACACAAAATCATTTCATCTAAACACGCTGTGTTAGAAAATCCATGCTCCATTCTGACCTCCTGTTGCACAGTCTATTTCACCCATTGGCAATGTACCATATCACTGCATGACTGGTAGAGCAGAGTAAACACATTGACAAATGTTTGAAAACACCAGTCTCACATGGATTCCAGCTACTACCAAACTCAAACAAATATTCTCATCCTTACAATTTAAGAGCACTATAGTATACTTAGAAAAATTCATGCAAGACATAAAACGCCAGCTGCTTGTACAACTGTGCAGCTGAACAAACGTAGGAACATTACTATTGTTTTTCAGTGCTTTAGGTTAGGGAAAAAAACTTCAATCAACTTTCAGATAAATACCTGGTTTTAATGGGCTTTTTGCATTAGCTATGGGATGATGGAGAACGCATAAGGACAAACTCATATGGGCATTTCCAAATGCACCATATATTCCCTATTAAAACACAGCTGTGCAAGCTACCATTTTGTTGCTCAGTCAACCAGTTTTGAGAGTTCCTTTTGTAACTCTGTGCAATCTGCCTGGGACTTAACTATCTTGAGTAGTTTTGTATCATCTGTGAATTGTGCTACCTCATTGTTTACCCCTTTTTCCAGATCATTTATGAATATGTTTAATTGTACTGGTCCCAGTAAAGACCCCTGGGGGACACCACTATTTACCTCTCTCTCCATTCTGAAAACTGACCATTTATTCCTACCCTTTATTCCCTATCTTATAACCAGTTACCAATCCATATGAGAACCTTCCCTCTTATCCCATGACAGCTTACTTTGCTTAAGAGCCTTTGGTGAGAGACCCTGTCAAAGGCTTTCAGAAAATCTAAGTACACTATATCCACTGGATCCCCCTTGTCCACGTGCTTGTTGACCCTCTCAAAGAATTCTAGTAGATTGGTGAGGCATGATTTCCCTTTAGAGTCAAAACCATGTTGACTCTTTCAACTATGTTCATCTATGTGTCTGACAATTTTGTTCTTTACAACAGTTTCAAACAGCTTTCCCGGTTTTGAAGTCAGATTTACCATAATTGTCGGGATCACTACTGGAGCCCTTTTTAAAAATTGGCATCACATTACCTATCCTCCAGTCATTTGATACAGAAGCTGATTTAAATGATAGGTTACAGACAACAGTGTTTCTTTTATTATTGAACAATATATGTCTAACATTTCAAAGTTACTAGCACTTATTCTTGGGATAGCTAGAAATGAAAATAAAATCCTAAAAGATTTCCACTAGTTTGAAAAGTAGAATGTATGCTTTGTGGATACAGTAGCTTCAGGGCGATTTCATCAGCAGGGGAGTCTACTTCCAATCATAGAAACTATTGAACATCATAATAGGGTTTCAGTGGATATTACTGCATCCTGTAACTAACTGTTACGGTATTCAATCCGGAATTAGGATTAGGAAGGATTTTTAAAAAGTCAGTATCTTTGTTGCAATATTCTCTCCCTACATTCAATTTCGAGGTTGTATTATTCAGTACACTGTACTATCAATATTTTCTCCATACTAACAAAATTTCAGAGCAATCCTCAGGAACCTTACCTACAAATGCTCCCAATTTATACAAACAGCTCATCTGGAATAAATCTTTATTACCATTATGTACTGAAACACCACAAGATTTTCAAACTAATCTTCTGAACATTTTCAGTTGTCCCTTTCCCCTCCCACCTCCTCACCCACATGCTCCCACATCGAATTGATTTTTATTTGATGGTTGCATTTGCCAGCTTCACATATAACTATTTCATTGTGTCCTTTAGATTATTATTCCTACAGCATATTCTTTTTTACCATGGTTTACCTTTGTTCATTTGTTGCTTATATTTGCTATCTACTGAGAAATTTCAGTGAACAAAGTCTCTAAGTAGACTTCAAGTCAGTTTGGCTTTAATTTTAGACACTGTGCAGTTATGCTGTAATATCTAACGCATTGATTTTTATTGATACCATATATAAGAAACTTGTGAAACTCAATTCAACACATTTAAGAGTATGTATAATTTATGCATCAATGATCTGAGTCACCAACCACAAAAATCTGGATGATACATGAATGACAAACAGTGTAACATTTGTACACAGTATCACTAAAACTACCTTGCTACTGGATAGGAACTGTTGGAGTACTGAGCTAACTTACCACAATAAGAAGCCTCTAGCTTTGTGTAATGAAATATGGAAAAAAACAGGAAAATACCAGGAACATGTACACAATGAATAGTTACAAATAATTTTGAACTGACAAAGGAAGAAATATGACAATACTGTAACTTCAGTCTGTAGATAAAAGGCAAAGAGAACAAAGGAGTTACCTAAGGGTGACTACTACTGTTGCTATAACTGCCATGGATCAGTTAGGTTTAAGAAGAGGGAATAATCCTCCTCCTCTCCATCCTTGGTCTTCTCTTCTCCCTCTACACGCTCTCCATTGATAGCCTCATCTGGTCATTTGGCTTTGACTCCAATTCACAAATTCCCCAAACTTTCCAGCTCTTCGAACATTTTTTTTTGAGTCTCATCTCCCTGAATGGCCCAATATAAACTCAAACAAATATGGCTAACACACTGCTTTCTCCCTAAATACTCTCTTCGTAGTCACCACTGGCTTCTCTGTTATGCTTTGCTGAGAAGGTTACTGGCTTAGTGGATGGGAAAAGCAGCAGACATGATTACAGTTACTTTTTAGTCACAGATATTTTTAGTAAAAGTCATGGACAGGTCACGAACAGTAAACAAAAATTTGCGGCCTGTGACCTGTCTGTGACTTGTCCCTCTTCTGAGAGGGGCAGAGGCACCCATCTGCCGCCCTGACGTGGCATCCTGCGAGGTACGCTGCCTGCCATGGGCCCGTATCTGAGACATTACAGAGGGATTGTCAAAGATCATCCGGCCCTCTGACTACTACCTATGCTATTCGTCAACATTGGCACTAATGATACTGCAAGGTATGACCCTCAGCGAATCAGAAGTGACTACAAGGCTCTAAGAGTAAGGGAGAAAGAGCTGGGAGCGCAGGTGGTGTTCTCTATCTTTCCAGTCAAGCACATGGGCCCAGGCAGAGACAGATGCGTCCTGGAGGTGAATGCCTAGCTGTGAAGATGGTGTCACTGGGGCTGCTTCAGCTTCCTTGACCATGGGATGCTATTCTAGGAAGGACTGCTAAGTAGAGATGGGATCCAACTACATAGGAAGGAGAAGAGTCTGGATACAGGCTAGCTAATTTAACAAGAAGGGCTTTAAACTAGGTTAGAAGGGGGAAGGTGAACACGCCCACAGGTTAAGTCAAAAACACGGAGCCCCCAGAGAAGGGTAGGAATTTGGTGGGGGGAGCATTGGCTGTTATAACAGCGATAAAGGAGAGATAAGACAGAACTGCGGGGGGAGAGGGGAAATCAAATCAGTATCTTAGATGTCTGTATACTAATGCAATAAGTATGGGGAATAGGTAGGAAGAACTTGAATTGCTAGTAAATAAACACAACTATGACATAGTTCGCATCACAGAACTTGGTAGGATAATACACAGGACGGGAATAATGATATAAGGCTAGAGCTTGCTCAGGAAGGAGAGGCAGGGAAATAAAGGAGGAGGTGTTGCCTTATATATTAAAAATGTACACACTTGGAGGGAGGTTGAGAGGGAAATAGGAGACAGACCATAGGCATGCGCAGCCCCTTTCACTAGGGGGTGCACCCAGGGAGCCCCACCCCACCCCCATCCACTCCTCCCCACTTCCCACCTCTTGACTGCTCCCCTCAAAACTCCCAACCCCCTGCTCCTTGTCCCCTGACTGCCTCCTCCTGAGACCCCCTCATCCTAACTGCCCCCCTAGGACCGTAGCCCCCTACCTATCCCCTGACTTCCCCAACCCCTCTCCACACCCCCACCCTGATAGACCCCCAGGACTCCCAACCCCCCTGGCTCCCTGCCTGCTCCAACCCCTCTCAACACCCCTGCCCTCTGACAGCCCTCCCCCCAGATCTCCTGACCCATCCAACCCCCGCAACCTTGTCCCCTGACTGCCCCTTCCAGAGACCCTACGCTCCTAACCACTCCCCAGGACCCCACTCCCTACCCAACTCCCCTGCTCCCTGTCCCCTGACTGCCCCGACTCCTATCAACTCCACCCCACATGCCCCACTGTCTCCTGACAGACCCTCTGGACTCCCACACCCCATCCAACCCCCCTGCTTTCTGATCACCCCCTCCAGAGACTCCCTGCACCTAACCACCACCCTGGAATCCCCCCCATCCAACCCCCCCCCATTCCCTGTCCCCTGATCACCGTCCCCCAAACCTCTCCCCACCACAGCAGCTCCCTCGTTGACTCCGCTTACTCCTCTTGCGGAGCTGGAGTTCAGGAGTCAACGGGAATCGATTTATCAAGTCCTGATGAGACGCAACATATTGATCCCTGATACACAGAACACTACCCATCGGAGGGGCAGGTAGTATAGATGTACCCTTAGGAAGAGTTTAAAAAATGGACTTCTTTAGTCTTGAGAAAAGAAGTCCAAAGGGGACCTGATAAAAGTATTTAAATATGTTAAGGGCTAGGATAGAGTGATCAATAGTTCTCTATGGCCACTGAAGGTAGGACAAGGAGTAATGATCTTAATCTGCAACTAGGGAGATTTAGATTAAGTACTATGCTAAATTTTCTAACTATACGGGTAGTTACACACTGGAATAGGTTTCCAAGGGAGGGTATGGAATCCCTGTCCCTGGAGGTTCTTAAGAATAGTTTAGACAAACACCTGTATCATAGATGGTTTAGATAAACTTGCTTCAGTGTAGGGCACTGGATTGGATGGCCTCTTGAGGTCCCTTCCAGCCCTACATTTCAACAACTGACATTTCTCCAATTCACAGCCCTGGTACAACTGTCAACTCTTTTCCCCTCAGAGAAGGTTCTTTGCAAGTTATAGTGCTTCTTTCGCTAATACTCCAAAGTTCACTAATTTCTTTTGTCTACATTACCATAACCCTAGTTCTCTCACACTTTAACTCCTGGAGCCTGCTCTTCTCAGGCACATCCTCTGACTTCCACTTTACTTCACCTATAATTCATCTACAATGCTGCCATAAAAATCATTTACCTGGCACAAGGCTCTGACCATGTCTAGCACCTCTTCCAATCCATTAACTGGGTTTCTTGTAGCTTTATCAATACTAAACTCCTAGACCATGTCCTCACCATCAACGTACTGTTCTGCTTGCATCAATTATTGTTGTCCCCCTAACAAGGTCCAACTTTCCTGAGTAACTCTCCATTTCGATTCACCTCCAAGCCTCCTGCTATCCTGTGCTATGCAGCATAGTGTGACTCTACTCTCTCCTCCTTTCAGTCCTTCCTGAAAACATAAGGATGTCTATGAACCCTATTTCTTCCACCTCCACCCTGTCTTAACCCGAATAAGGAGAATTCACATAACAGTTTTGGTACTAACATAACAGGAACCTACTCTTAATATATTCAGTTTCATGGTTTCCCGAGTGCTTTGCCCTTCTTTATATGATCTATTTAGCTCTGAGCTCAGGGACTTATCTTCTCTCTCTGAGGATCCCAGCACATTTGGCACTATACAAAAATAACTAGGTAACAAAATAAGAAATGGCTTGGGTCCTAGCTAACAAGTGACTGCCTCCTTCCCAATAACCTGCTATAACCTGTTGAGGTCAGTTGGGGGTATTCAGGATAACAGTCCCTAACTTCAAGTGCCTGGGACTGGCTGACCACTTCTGTCAGTGGATGGCCCATGACTCAAATTCAGTTCTCCCACTGGTCCTTCAGAATCTGAGACTGTTAAGCTTTAGGGTAGAAGGCAAGCCTTACGTCCTCTCTCAAATATACAGTATTCTTGTGGGAAAACTGTAAGTCTGAAAAACTAAGGAGGTGTGCGGGGGGGGGGCTGGGGTGCAGAGAGGGAGTCTACTGTGACTTTATTTTTATTAGATTCTTGCAAAAAAGCAGGAAAAATTGTTGCGGTATTATGCACATGATATGAAATATGCAATGTGGTACACTTAATTAATCTAGAAAATAAAACAAATATCCACAATAGCTATCATTTCCTACATCATGCTGATTAGATTTTTTGAACCATACTTAATTTTTATATACTTCTGACTGAAATGATCTTCTAGGAAAGGCAGAATAAGCTTGTCGGTATATCTGACATTGTTATTGAATCTGCCAGCATAAATACTAATGCCCTAATGGTATCTTTAATTCTACATATTTGTATCAGGGCTTGCTCATGAGACTAATCAATGTTATCCCAGGACAGCCTTCCCAAATTATTTGTAGCATTATTATATGAAATATTCAATTTTAAAATTGCGAGAGAGAAGTGTATTTCATGTATTTGTGAATACACTTCAAAAATGTGAAAAAATACAGACATTGAACAGAACACACAGCAAAAACAGCAAATAACTACAATTTACTGTACACACAGCGTACATCTAAAAAACTCACCCAAACTCTTGAAGAAGGTGCAGCAATTATACACGCATAATGAATATCTTTAATATGCAAATTCATCTTAATGATACACTGCTGACCATATGACTCACAGGTGGGCAATAACTAATGCTCCTATCAAGTGTACATCAGATCTTCACTACACATTCCACATTCCACTGGCACAACATTCCATTTTTAAAACTGTCCTTCAGCAAGTCCACTCACTTTTGTAGCCGCTGGTTCCACTAGTCTCTGACGGTGCCGTGTTGTACTGAAATGGCTCTTCTGAGGCGGCCCTTCCTGACAGTGAATGAAAGACGGAAAGGGAAAAGAAGAGAGAAAAGGGAAGAGGATGGATAGTGGAGGGGATGGAATGATGGATGGTCAGAGAAGGGAGAGGGAGAGTATTTAACTGAACTGTACTTTCACTATCTTTCTAAGAGCTTTATGAAATATATTCCACATTTTCACCATATGCATATCAGGGAAAAAAACGTTATTTTGCTTGTAACCTAATGAGGCTTCTATATATGTATTCTGTACGGACACTTAAGGAGACAGAATGAGTATAGATGACAAAAGATATATACACTGAAGTTTCAAAAGCTTTGTCTTGCCATTACCATGTATTTAAACTAGCAAGAAATGTATCATCAATTTTGAAAGTGCACAGAAAAAAAAATCTTATTTAACCCAACTCGATCCATACTCTAACTGAAAAATCTGAAAACCCCTTGGTAAAATTATACCTCTTTAGATTTACATCCCTCATACAAATTTTTTAGAGCTCCAGAAGATGAATCAACTACATTATTTTTTTCAGATTTACACTTAGCAAGTATGAGAGATTCAGTACTTCTTTTGAATGAACTGTTAAGAAGTGGATTATAAAAGACAACCTCTCTGGCTTATAGACCAGAATCTGAAGGAACACTTTGTTGGAAGAAATGCAGGTACATAGTCTGAAATACAGGCACAAAAATTATCTAGGTCATTTGCTAACTTGCTTTGTAGACTGATTCCAGACAAACCCAGCTGTGGGGTTGTCAGCAGCTGCTGCAGTTTTCACAAGAACAAGTGTCCTCTGGAGACTGACTTTTGTAACCTTTGGTACCCTATTCTTGCCATTCTTTTTCGTCCCCCTTATGGACCATAGTAAATGTGGGGGTGACACATCATAAAGGGTTGCTTCAAACAAGGACTCCAGAATAAGCACCATTTTTCTCTAATCACTTCTCGTGAGAGTGAAGATGGCTGCTTTCCTTTCAGGAACTTTACCTCAACATGCTAACTCAAACTGTCTGAATAAGAAACAAGATTTATTAAGGAGAGAGAGAAAAATCAGATTAAAAAAACCAAAGGAGGTATGCATACCGTATAATCTGCATCTCTATAAGAGATAACTAAGCAAAAGCATCCTGTATTAGCTTCAATAAAGAAATAAAATGTTTTATATTTCTATTAAGCACATCCATCAGCTTATCAGAGACACATGACATCATCTGTTCTCCCTCTTTACCTAACTCACCACCCCGACATGATCTTTTCAGAATTCTTTAAAGTGCCTGGCTGACCATACCAAACCCACCCCAATGAGATATTCTGCTGGGGGTTTCACACCATTAAGGTTGTCTATATTCAAAATCCATTCAAATTTGCCTTAGCAAATCTGAACGAACAATTTCAGTTTTCACTTATCTTCACTCTGACACCCTATACATACACCCTCGTTCTCTTAATTAGCACAATATATTAGTTTTATTGTATGAGTATTTGCCTGAGTATGCTCCGTTTGCTTTTAAAGCTGTTTCCCTCAATTCATGCTCAATATTAATTCTACTTTATATCACATGTGAATCAGACAAATTTAATCTCTCAAATATAAACAGAAGACTGCAGATGAAAGAGAAATGTGGGAAATGTCCTAATAACAACATCTTAAACGTTTTTCCTCTTCTAAAAGATGAGGGAGTGTTCCTGAAACTCTTCATGAAGTTACAAAATACATCAATTTGACTACTAAAATAAATCAGATTTTACTACCCATTAAAATATACCAAGGGTAGCCAGACTATGGCATGGGTGCCGAAGGAGGCACGCAAGCTGATTTTCAGTGGCGCTCATGCTGCCTGGGTCCTGGCCACCGGTCTAGGAAGCTCTGTATTTTAATTTAATTTTAAATAAAGCTGCTTAAACATTTTAAAAACCTTATTTACTTTACATACAACAATAGTTTAGTTATATATTAAAGACTTATAGAAAGAGACCTTCTAAAAAATTAATATATTACTGGCACGCGAAACCTTAAATTAGAGTGAATAAATGAAGACTCGGCACACCACTTCTGAAGAGTTGCCGACCCCTGGAATATACTGTAAACTACACATACACTGGTTCAAAAATCTTCTAGTTTTGAAAGCAAAGTATTACTATGCTAATGATTTTCAATGCTCAATTAACTTAAATGCTAACTTCCGGGCAATATGTTTTTAATATTACATTTTTCTTCTCTAATATCAGAAAATCCTTTTCTAGATTACAACAGATTCCCTCACTTTAGGGACAAAAAGATTAGGAAAGCAGTTGTTAGTGTTTTGGATATTAACAACAATGCAATCCCCTCATAAAATGTACTATAAATATTTTATTTAAACAAAAAAAGCTAGAAAAAAATTAAAATGAGACGAGGATTCCCTTATCTATTATCCAAGATATGGAATTATTATAATTACCTTCTAGTTCCAGCTGAAAAAAAAGATTTTATGTGCCGTAGGTGAAGCCATGTCACCTTTTTCCTGGTCCCAGCTAGATCTCATTAGCCAAGTACAAAGAGGTTGAGTCAGTACCAAAATGGAGGACTTCTGAGAAACATCTAATATCACACTCCAGGATACAATCCACACCAAGCTGTGTTACTACCTGCCCTACAACTTTGACTGCTTCACAATGCTTTGCCACTGTCACTCCCACATGGGCTGTTCACAAACAGCCCTCCAGCATTCGGGTCATACCCTGAGTGTCTGTGTATGGCTGCTGCCTGCCAGCCACACATCAGTCACACTCTGGCTTCCTGCTGTCTCCGTCACTACTTGCAGAATGACCCCTCCATGTTCCCAGCCCAAAATTTTCTCAAAACGTGTGTTCTACACTGTGCAGCCCTCTCCTGGGCAGTTCAGATATTTTAGGTCCATTGCCCCTAAGGGGACAACGTACAACAGGTTGTTACTTGAATTGGAGTTACCAAACAATTCAGTTTAAAGACAACCCTGGATTAGTTTTGATTAAAGCATAAATCAAGCTGTATTTAGTTACATGCAGATAGGTTTTAATTGAGTACAAGTATAAGGCATTAAAGTTGGAAAAGGTTACAAGAAAGTTGGAAATGGCTGCAACAGAAAAAAGGATAAAACACTTCATAGTAACTAAACTGAAACAAACTAGACTTGGTTCAAGGTGAAATTTTTAATCAAACTTTCCTCACAACACAGCTGAAGAAATTCTCAGTTCAGAATGCCTCCTAAAATCCAAAGACTAGCTCCTTTGTCTTCTCAGGTGAGAGAAAAAGAGAGAAAAAAAAATGTTCAGTGGTTTTGCCCCTCCCTTTTATAATCCAAAAGGCATTTTCCTGGGAGTTACCCCTAGATAAAGTTCCTCCCAGATGTAAGGATGGAGACATGGCATCTTGTGGTGAAAGAGGTTCCACATTGCGGTTTGTTAAAATGCAAATTGTTCTGTTTCTGCCTACTTCAGTGCCAAAAAATGGCCACTTGACCAGTGATTGCCACTTGGTGATGACACCTGGCTAGAGATTCCAACTTGTGCTTTGTTTTTGAAAAACTGGTATATCAACTCCCCAGACGAACTCGTAAACATATTTCCGTCGTAACTTTTCCAGCTAAGTCAGTATTGAACTACAGCCCCAGACGAGAGCCAGGGTCATTTCTGCTGGAGATGAAATTGTCTGGATGAGATGTAAAACTTGAACACAGGGCATTACAAACCTCACGGCACTCTTCAGAAAAGTAGGAGAGTGAAGCTGGTGTCCTGGCCAAATTCCAATACAGGCAAGTATATTCTTGAGTATCTAATTTCTCCGAAGTTTCATTTGGATGTGGCATTCCTCTTCACCCCTCCTATACACATTGAATAGTAGTGCTCAGAACTAAAACAGTTGTTACATGCAATCTCAGGAGTGGCTATATTCTGTAGTGGATAAAGTGATCCCTCACCTACCTCACACAGAGAATTGCTTAGCTAAACATACGTAAAGTGCTTTAAAGCCTTGGATGAAAGCTCCTGTAAATATGAAAATCAAAACAGTAACTGACTTCTGCACTGAGGATCACAGTATTAAATACACATTTACAGTGAAACTATACATTAGTTGAATTCTAAGATGTGTGATGGAGTCAGACCAGAAGGATATAGGAGAGTGCTGGAAGGCAGGTATATTAGTCTCAGGATGTGCAGGTCCCTGTTCCCTGGATAGCCAAACAAAGGCTACTCCAGGCCAATCAAGACACCTGGGGCCAATTAAGAACCTTCTAGAAAGGAGTAGAAACAGCTAGCCTGATTGGGACACCTGAAGCCAGTCAGGGACTGGCTGAAACCAGATAAAAACCTCCCAGTTAGTCAGGTGGGGTGTGGGTGTCAGGAGCTGTGGAAGGAAGTTATGCTGTTGGTGAGACTGAGTGGTGGACAACATATCATACAGAAGGAAGGAGGCCCTGAGATAAGGGTGAAGTGGAGTTTGAAGAAGCGGAGACTGCTGTGGGGAAGTAGCCCAAGGAATTGTATTGTGTTTTGTGCCTAAAACGTCAGCCATCTTAGCTGATACTATTAGGGTCCCTGGGCTGGAGTCTGGAGTAGGGGGCGGGCCCGGGCTCCCCCCTTTTCCATCTTCCATACTGGCCTGTGATGAAGGTAACTCACTAGGCGGTGACTCTTGCCAATTACACTGAGAAAGGGAGGTCACTCTGGGGCCTAAATGAGTTTCTGAGGCCCCTAAATCTGCCAGGAAGCACAGGACCCACAAGTACAGACTTGGAGCTTTGTCATAGATGCTGTAGTTTATTTTTGGTCCTCTTAAATGAAGGTGAAATTTGTTTTTAATATTAGCTAATCACCTCTAGTAAGGGAGGATTAGAGCTGGTTATTACTATTACTTCTAAGATGTTACACTGAATTCAGAATAGGGAAACTCACCATTTCCTCTGAAGTAATTCCTCTTTTATTTGGGTCACCTATTTTCTAATTGGATCAAATAAATCCTTAATATAGGAAAAACACAAGATTAACAAACAGGTTTGTTTGTTTGGGGGGAGAGGTTTTTGTTTGTTTTTGTTTTTGTTTTTTCCAGTTACAAGCAATAAAGAAAAAAACTGCAGAGAAGCCTGAATGAGTACTTTTATGGATTTTATAAAGTGCTGTAATGAAGGAACTGTGCTTTTACACTAAAAAATAAGTTAAAAAAAAATCCAGTCTAAACCTAGGTCACCAGTGGAGTTTGGCACCCGTTAGTTATTAGACATGAAAATCCTGACTCAAAAAAAAAACCACACACAAAACCAAACACACAACCCTCAAATACAACTTCCATGCTGTGTATAATTTTGACCTACCACAATGTATTTGTTTGGTGCTCACTTTTCTTATAGGTGCCAGTACTAGGCAAAAGATTGTTCATTATTGTTCTGAAATGGTTTGTACAAAGTCAGGTTTCTGGGTAAACTATCAGATTCAGCTATCTATGAATACTATGAATACTAATACCTCAGGGAAATAGATTCAGCAGCAGTTCTGCAACTATATACGGCATAATACCAGACTCCAGCTTTGGTATATTATAAACTCACATTGCTCCCCATCACACTGGATCTTTAATTTTCTATTTGGAAAGAATAATTCCTGCATGCACCCTGCCAGAGTGCATGCTTCATCCTAGCTACATTATATGTAAAAGTCAGGCTATTGGGTAATCAGCAGACCGGATAAGGTTCTGGATTCCAGGTTCTGAAAAAGAGCCTATATGAAGGCCACAGGGTCATTGTATAAAGTTTATTATAATGTATATTCTGGGCAATAAATAGCTATAGTTTACTCTTACCTAGAACAATGATTATAAATATTTCAAAGAACTTTGCAAACATATTTATTTTACATTGTGAAAAATGTCAAAATTATTAGCATCAATTTATAGACAGGAAACATAAGCACAGATGTTTTGTCCAAGGTCACAGAAGATATCTGTGGCAAAAGTGGGAATACAACTCAAGCAGAAGGAGAAAAGACAGGGATTACATAATTAAGAACATACAATTGCTTTTGTTGGTACTACACACACGTCTTCAGAGTTCCCTTTTTAATAAGTCATAAAAAAGTAAGACTAGGACACACGAAGTGAGAGTTTTCAGGAGAAACTTGAAGGGGTAGATGAAGTAGCCATGGTAGATCAGATCAAGATGTAGGGTATCAGGAAGGACTGAGAAAAAGAATTCTTAAGAAAAAATTCCTGTCAGGGTAGTTAAGCACTGAAGTAAATTGCCTCAGGAGGTTGTGGAATCTTCATCACTGGAGATTTTTAAGAGAGGTTAGACAAACACCTGTCAGGGATGGTCTAGATAATACTTAGCCCTGACATGAGTGCAGGGGACTGTACTAAATGACCTCTTGAGGTTCCTTCCAGTCCTATGATTCTCTGAAACCCATCTAAACTGAGAGTTAGAATGAAAATGATGACAGAGTGGCTATAGTGTCATTGTAACAAAACATGCCAACTGTTGGATATTTTGTCTGATAAAAGGTTACACTTTAGGACAAGCATCTGTAGAAAACTTACATTCCTTAAATGATTAATCCCCTGTTTATTCTACACAAAGTTTCTTGGCACATCCTATACTGCAAATGGATTGTTTGCTATATTCTAAAGTCTAAAACCAGGCAGTGTTATTTTTTGCCCAACAAATCTTTTATCCTGATTCTATGACTGCCAATTGAAGCTGTTTTCTCATGTTGTCAATACATTTCCACACTGATTGTCTAATCACTTATGGAATACAAAAGAGGCGGTGCAGGGGGAATAAGTACAGGAAAGTGGGTGAGAATAGTGCAACTACACAAAAAATGAAAAACTGAAATCTGAATAAATTAAAAATAAAAAGTCATCTTCCACAGTAAAAGTGAAAATACTCTCACCTATGGAGAATGTGCTAATCTTAGTGAGATTTGTCTCTAAATCCTTAAACCTGAAATAAATCCTGTAGACTTCAGGGAACACCCTAAAAGATGTCGCTTTGAACAAAGCTTCTCTCAGTTTTTGCAACTTGTTATTCTTTAGATTCCATCAATTCTAACAATGCAACACAACCTCACTAACATAGTCTTTACCTGCAACACACTATAGTCAGCATTAATGTGAATGACACTATCAGAGAAGTTTCTGTGTAGCTGGAGAGGACATGCCTAAAGAGAGACCAGGTCCTACACAACAGGGAGCAGTGGTAGGGATGTTTAAATCTCTGCAACTGTAAAAATGCTCCTTCCCGACTGTGGGCTCTCTCCACAGGCCTTATCTTCTCTCCCATTCATTAGCAGGATCTATTAGCCCAGCTATTCAAGCCCCAACATTGAAATCAGGAGGTAGGGTGGGGATTCTTGCACACCCGATCACCCATAAGTCAATGGCACTTTTTCCACCTGCAGAATAGGTTTCAACCAGGGTTTGGGGAACTCTGACATAGTTTGTCCTTACCTAAAGTTAAACAGCATTCACTTCACTAGTTGCTGATGCAATAAGGTCTAATCTACATTATAAGTTTTAGTGGTATAAGTATTATGGCAGGGACGTGATTTTTAACTGACGCAGTTATATTAGCATAAAAAATGAAAGTGCTACAATTGTAGCCCCTTCCCACACAGAAGTAGCTACACCAATACAATGCACCTTTACACAGATAACTGCATCCACAATATGAAGGCTGTATCACTTTAAATTATAGCAGTACAGTTAAAAGAATACAACCTTCTAGGGTACATAAGACCTAATAGTTGACTTTGCTAGTGTAGGGGCCAGAGTAAACAGGAGGAGAGGCAGTGGCAATTCCCTTGGCAGACACTATTTAAACACATATCAGGTATGTGACAAATTCCAAGGTAGGAAGACAGTAGAAGGAAGCATTATTATAAAAGGGAAGTAAATGGAAATACACTGAAGCAATTAGGTTCTGTCACTGGGTGGCTGGCCTCTTAAGGCAGGTTGGGCCAGCCCGACCTGCGATGAATCAAGTTAGGGATCAGACGATTGTCAAGCTATCGTCTGATCCTTGGAAAAGCCAGCCAAACCAGAGCTCAGTTGGTGGGGAAAGCTGTAGGAAGCACGATGGCTCCTGCAGGAGTCCCTAAGTCAGGGAAAGAAGACAGTTTATATATACACTGGGAGGATATGTCTACACTATGATGAAAAAGCACAGCCTCAGAGCCTGGGTCAGCTGAATCTGGCTCAAGCTGCGGGGCTAAAAATTGCAGTGTAGAAGTCAAGGAGGTCATCTGGCTGTTTGTAACCATCTGAGGTAAGAGGTCACAGTGATATTCTAAATGGCTGGAGGCAGATGAGGATGGGCAGGTTGGGAGGAATTCCACACAGACAGAAGATTCAAATCAATCTCAGGTCCTCTACATGGAAAGTTTGGAAGATACCTCTCAAGATCCAGAAGGTCCAAAGGAAGTATGAGAAGCACAGGTGGATGGCAGCTCAGTCCAACTTGTAAGAAAAATCAAGCTTGCCCACAAAGAGTTCTTCAACTGTCAAGGGAAAACAGATGATCCTTGCTGGAGACTCAATACTCAGAAGAACTGGAAGAATGTTCTGCAAGGGACAGGAGGACAACAAAACAGTGTGCTGCCTTCTCTGAGCCACGACATGAGACATCACTCTAAGACTGGAGAGTCTTCTGAAGTTGATAGGCAAGAATCCACTGGTGATGGTTCATATCAGTACTAATGACATTGCATCCGGGGATATCTTGCAGGCACAGTATATGGCTTCGGGGAACCCTAAAGCATGCTAAAGAAGAATGTCCAAGCAATCCTCTTTGAGATCTTTCCTGTCCCAAAAATGAAGGAAGACAGAAGGCAGAAGATTCTGGAAGTGAACTGCTGGTTATGTAAGTGAGTGATCGAGGGTTTTGGTTTTGTGGAAAATTGGTCCACCTTCTATGGGGAGAGAACTGTATAGTTTGGACAGCATCCACCTGAGGAGAAGGGGGACCAATTTCCTTGGGGCCAAGGCTGGCTACAATAGTCAGGTGAGGATTAAATAGCAAAAGTGGAAGGTAAAAAGAGGGAAGATATGAGCAGTCAGCACAAAATCAGGATGTTGAAAACAACACTAATTAAGAAATTAAAGGACATGAAATGAAGAAATTCTTGAATTGCCCAATGTTAGGGGTCTGGGAATCAAATAAGAGGAATTTGAATTACTCTTTTATTAACATAAATTCATTCTAACTGGTATTACTGAAACATGATGGGATAAGTCCCATGATTGGAATATTAAAATAAATGGTTATAACCTATTTGGGAATGATTGATTAGGCAAAAGGGGAGAGGGGTGGTCCTCTGTCAAAAATGGCGTTCTGTTTCCAAGTCACTGAAAACTTGGAGAAAAAATGATTTTGAGTACTTATGGATCAATGTCTTAACAGACAAAGCACAAGATGGGGTACTAGTTGGTGTCTGCTACAGAACACCAAAACACACTAGCAAACAAAATAACCACCTACACAGGTAGGTATCTATAAAGTATAGGAAAAAAACCTGTGTCATCATGAAGAACTTCAATCTGAGTGACTTATGCTGGAGGTTTAATGCTGCCAGTATAATTTCATCTTTGCAATGTCTAAACATTATAAATGGCAATTTTCTAACTTAAGAAGCATTCTAGCCAACACGGAAGAATTCTTAATAAACCTTGTTCTAACAGATAAAGAGAAACTTATCACAGAACCAAAAATTAATGTAGCTTAGGTAAAAGTGATTACATTTATAATATGTGAAAAGAATGAGGTCCAGGCTAGTAATATATACTTGGTGCTCTAATACAGTCAATTTCACAATGCTGAAAACAATTATGAGCCAAATCAGCTGGGAGGAAGAATTTAATCAGAGAAATATGAATGATAATTTTAGAATACCTCACTAGATACTCCTATCCCACAACTGAGGAAGAAGGCTGTGCTGGTTTAAAAAAACTGACCTGGTAGAGAGGAGGAAGTGAAGGCAGATGTAAAAAAAAAATGTAAAAATGGAAGAAAGGGGATATTGACAGTAATGAATATAAATCAGAAGTTAAGAATTGTAGAAAATTGACAAAAGAGGCCACAGGACACAAGGAGAAATCTAAGGCCAACAGAGTTAAGGACAATATAGGAGATTTAAAAAAAATATCGGAAACAAACAAAAAAAACCCTGCCAATGGTATCATTAGATGGAAATGGTAGACTTACCAATAATAATGCAGAAAAGGCAGAAATATTCAATAAATATAAATATTCAAGAAATATTTATGCCATGTGTTGTCTGATATAGTATCATCATGTAGTGAATAAAATACACTTTCCATTCCATTAGTATTGCTGGAGGATGTTAAACAGAAGCTACTAAGGTTAGACAATTTTAAATCAGCAGGTCCAGATAACTTGCCTCCAAGAGTTTTAAAAGAGCTGGGTGAGGAGCTCTCTGTACTGTTTATGTTGAATTTCATTATGTCATGGAGCACGTGGGAAGTTCCAGAAGGCTGAAAGAAAGCGAATGTTGTGCCAATTTTTTAGAAAGTATATGTGGGATGACCCAGCCTGACATCACCAATCCCAGGCAAGATAATGGAGCTGATATGGGACTCTAATAAACAATTAAAGGAAGGTAATGTAATTAATGCAAATGATAGTTAAAATGTTTACATAGTATACTTATACTTGTGTAAGCCATTTGAATCTGTACCACATGACATTTTGATTAAAAAACAGAAAGACATAAAATTAATATGGCACACATTAAATGGATTAAAACTGGCTAGCTAATATGTCTCAAAGTGTAATTGTCAAATGGGAATTGTCACTGAGTGGGTGTGTTTCTACTAGGATCCCGCAAGAATTGGTTCTTGGGCCTATGCTATACAACATTTTGTATCAATCACCTGAAAGAAAACATAAAATCATCACTGATATATTTTGCAGATGGGACACAAATTGAGGGTGTGGTAAATAACGAAGGGGACAGGTCATTGTTTCAGAATGATCTGGATTACTTGGTAAACCGGCACAAGCAAACAGTATACATTTTAATATGGTCAAACGTAAATCTATGCATCTAGGAGCAAAGAATGTAGGACGTATTTACAGAATGGGGGATTCTATCCTGGGAAGCAGTGATTTTGAAAAAGATTTGGGGGTCATCGTGGATAATCAGCTAAACACAATGTGACATTTGAGTAGGAGTAGAAAGCTTATTTTATGTCTGCATTTGGCACTTGTGTCACTAGTGCTGGAATACTGTGTCCAGTTCTGGTGCTCACAATTCAAGAAGATTGTTGATAAATTGGAGAGGGTTCTGAGAAGAGCCACAAGAACGATTAAAGGATTAGAAAACGTGCTTCAGGAGCTCAGCCTATTTAGTTTAGAGAGAAAGTTAAGAGAGCTGGCTTTCTTTCCTACTCGTACTTCAACAGATTTGTAAAGTAAATTCCAGATACAGGATGAATCAGTTAAATCTGCACAAGCCCACTGAATGCACTTTAAGGTGCCACACTAGGGTTCTAAATGAGGACAGCGGAAGTGTACATCACCTACTGCACAATGTGCATTACAGGTCCCCTTTTATACCCAATCCCAAAGTGAGAGTCTGTCATAGCCCTTAGATACAGAGTCTGCTCAATTAGTTAAGCAACTCCTGTTTAGCTCTGGGAGCCTTCAGTTCAATCCCCAGTGTGGTAGTTCGAAAAAACTGTGAAGGGAACACATTTGATATGGAAATCATAGACAAACAACTTGAAGCATTGTAACATCATTTATACAGGGACAAAATTCAGCTTCACGCTCAAGAAAGACAAAAATTCCCTCCCTCCCACCCATCTCCACTTCAAATTTAAGAAAGTCTATCACAAGTCAATATGGTGGTCATGCTACGCCTGTGTTTTACTGAAGGGAAATAAATAGACAACAGTTTTCATGCTCCCTTATAGCCCATTGTTCTTTCTTATTCATACTAAAAAAAACAGAGCTACTCAAAGAAACATTAATGAAATCATATTTTGTCAGAATATGCAGTTCTACCGAAAGCAAAAAGCTTCACGAAATCAGGTCTTCATTTTGCAAGAAAACTGAGAAAGAGTTCTAACAATATCAAAATATCCCATTTTGATATTCTTTAGAAGGAAATGGTTTTATTTGTTTTTAAATGACTTCATTTTGAATTTTTTATTATATATTGTAAGCAATATAAAACAAAGTTAAAATCAAAATGTTTTGATTGAACCCAAAAAAAATTAGGGGGTTATTTTCCTTCAAAGCAAAAACTAAACATCATTTCAAATCAGAGAATTCCAAGAAGACAAATTTTGAAATCTTTCTTAAAATGGACCTCTGTCTCCGGCACAGCTCTACTAAAACAAGACCAACAGTGTCTCAGTAACATCACGAATTTATAGCTGTGTAAACATGTGAAAACCCAACAGAAAAAGTATAATCACAAAGGGAAAAAAGGCAAATAAAACAAGGAAACGGGCTGGAAGATTAAAAATATACTTTTAAAATATATTCTTGCAGTGACTATTTGAGATCTCTCCTTGTGGCCTCCTATTACCTGGTCTAGCAGGGACACATACACTGAGAAAACTTTCCAACAGTGAACGTTCTAAGATGTAGCATTGCAAGTTACTTATGGATACACTGCTCACTCATCTCCCATACACTTTCACAATTTTAAAGCATTACATTGATACGACTTAATACATTTCTGAAACGTTATCAAAATTATGACCTTATTGCTTCATGTATTAATAAAGCTCAATATACTGCAAAAAGTAGTAGTATTTCTGCATGTGCACAGCTACTGGAGTTCGTTATATATTAGCTGGAGTGCTTCCCACCACCTCCTTTATTAGATAGATCACTGAAAGCCAGTGACTCAATTTTTGATCAGTCCAGGGTCATATTGTGATCCACACGCCTAATAGGGAGATATCTTTTAAAACATCTGTTGGAGGTGGGTAGGAACGAGTTATGTCTGGGTCACTGTTGCTAGGTAGATGCACAATTAGCATTCCACACACAGAAATTTCTGGAATTGGGTGTAGTTATTTTTGGTATTCTCAACAAGTTTCCTATTGCTGGACTCAGACACCAGGAGGGTAAATAGTCAGGGCATCTGCTTTACAAAAGGTCATGTGCCCTGGGTAGGCTAAACGAAGCTGAGCCAGAAAGAAGAATGCAGGATGTTTTTCCCTGACTCTGAAGAATTTTGCATCAAGTTAAGGTTAGTGTTAACCCTCTAACTGGGAAGCCCTGGCAGTGTTAATATTAGAAAGGGGGAACTGGGAGAGGAAAAGTAATTTATTTTATTTTAATTGTACACTTGGAATATTGTTTGATTTTAGTCATACTGTTTTAATTTTCTCTACTAGTATTATTCACCAACTCTTCTCTTGAATATGATGATGGTGAATGAGTCATCTATATTTTGCTATTCTCAGTTCTGTATTTTTCTTGTAAGAGGATGTTTTAATCAGTATACGTAAACTGAGTGGTTGGTTACTTAAACCATATTTACGCTTTTGTTGATATAACATACATTGCTCAGGGATGTGAAAAAAAAAATACCCCCCTGAGTGATGTAAGTTACACCAATAGAAGCGCTGGTGTGGACTGTGCTAGGTCAGCAGGAAACACTGTCCTGCCGATACAGCTACTGACACTTGTGGGGGTGGGGCACTTGGGTTAATTATGTCAGCATGAGAGCTCTCTCCCATCAGCACAGAGTGGCTACCTTGGCCATCTTATGCTACTATAAGCTCTCTAGTGTAGACACGGCCTTAGATAGCTAACTGAGGGATTGCAGGAGAGCAAGAGAGCACTTGTATGGAGTCCAGATGGAGATTTCTATAAGCAACTTGTTGCAGTGCTTTTGACTCAGAAAACTGGATATCTTTTGATGATCACAGATTGTAACAGAGACTCAGGTGAACTCAACCTTAGCTTTTGGGAATTCTTAGTTATTTCTCACTGTGTTTCCGTGGGAACTGACCTGTTTACATTTAATTTGTTTTCTTTACATTTATGTATAACTGTGAAGATGATATATGTGGATTATAAAGTATCCACGTTATTTTGAAAAAAAGTTATAATATATTATGTTGCTTTATCATTACAAGACTCTATAAAGTTGGTACTTAAGAATTAAGTTCATTCCTTTTGGACCCGATTGTGGGGATGCTGACCCTGTGCAATTCCTGCTGAAAATCCTCAGTGACTAAATTCTGGGACTCCATGTGCTTTTCTATGAGATTTGTGTTTTTATTGGCACTGGAGAAGGCCATTGAAGTAAACTCTAGCCCAATGGTTTTCAAACTTTTGAGAACCACAACCCATTTTTCCTTCCTCCGCTGCCATGGCAGACCCTTGTACATCCGCCGAAAAGCTGCCGAATGAATTACTTCCGCATTCGGCGGCTATTTTCGGCGGACATGCAGAGCGCTCCCGAAATAGCTCGGTACGTCCGCCGAAAAGCCGTCGAATGCGGAAGTAATTCATTCGGCAGCTTTTAAGCAGCGCCAGGAGCTCGGGACCCCTCGAAGCACTCGGCGACCCCCAGTTTGAGAAACCCTGCTCTAGCTCACCCAAAAGTTATACTAAATACATCAGCGATAACTTGCTGCATCTCATTCTTGCAGCACTTTCCTAAATGTTTTATCAGAACAGCCATCCTGGGTCAGACCAATGGTTCAGCTAGCCCAGTATCCTGTCTTCCAGCAGTGGCCCACCCCAAATGTTTTGGGAGAAAGAACAGAACAAAGGAATTATTAAGTGATCCATCCTCTACCCTCCAGTCCCAGCTTCTGGCAATCAGAGGTTTAGGGCCACGGGGTTGCATCCACAACCATCTTGCCTACTAATCATTGATGGATCTATCCTCCATGAACTTAACTAATTCTTTTTTGAACTCAGATATACTTTGGCATCTATAACATCTCCTGGCAATGAATTCCACAGGTTGGGTGAATACCACCTCATCCTGGTAATTTACTACTTTCTCAGCTTTTCAATTTGTTCCAAACCTCCTCTACTGACACCTCAATCTGGGCAGTTATTCAGATTTGTCACCTCAAAAGAATGGGTCGTATATAGGAATCTCCCTTGCATCCTCTGCAGTGAAGATCAATGCAAAGAATTTATTAAGCTTCTCTGAAATGGCCTCATCATCCCTGAGTGATCCTTCAGCACCTTGATTATTCAGTACCTCCCCAACATTTAGCAGGTTTCCTACTTCTGGAGTACTTAAAAAGGTTGCTGTTAGTTGCCCTCCAAATTATTTTTTGGCCTAATTATCCTTTTACACTCGACTTACCAGAGTTTATGCTCCTTTCTTTTTTTCCTCAGTAAGATCTGACTTCTTATGTTTAAGGATGCCCTTTTGCCTCTCTGACTTTTATTCCACTGCTTAGCCATGGTGACACTGTTCTGATCCTCTTACATTTAAAATGTTAAAATTTTGCTTAACGAAAATGTGTAACTAATGGATTGACTACAATTGCTTGACCGTCTAAAGCCATTAGTCTGCAGGATGCTCTCCTATTAACACTGCTAGTTATGGCAATGCCCTCCTACTGCATCCCACTGAACGCAGATAATCGTTATGGCTGTTATTTCTATAAAAGACACTGCAGTGTTGCGAGGGGAGCAGGGGATAGATATATATTAAACCAGATTCTCATTAATTACTACATTTATTTCATGGTGCTTTAGTAGGAAAAACAGGGAGTTCATATTTAAAGTTTCTAGAATGGCACACATTGTGGAAATACATCAATTTAGAAATCCCAGGATTCATCCCCACACACACACACTGCCCCAACATCTTGTTAGGGCCTAAAGACAAGAATACACTGCTTCCTGCATCTATAAGCCTCACAACTAGCTTTACTGGGTTCAGCTCTAAAGGAGCATGGCTTTGATCTGCATTGTCCAGGCTCACTAACAG
Source organism: Dermatemys mawii (assembly GCA_007922305.1). NCBI lineage: Eukaryota > Metazoa > Chordata > Testudines > Dermatemydidae > Dermatemys > Dermatemys mawii. The sequence continues at coordinate 15,016,135 of ML677342.1, forward strand.
ATAGACGGTGTGGGGGCGGGGAAGCAAGCTAAAACCACATGCTGTAAGTTTATAACCACTTACGGTCAATTCTAAAATTCTGATCTTAATGTTACTGTTGTAGCACCCGCCGTGTGCTTAGTGCTACAGAAACACTAAAGAAGGCATCGTCCCTAAACTGAAGAGCTTACACTCCAAATGAACAAAACAGAGAGAGCACAGGAAAAAGGAATCCACTGTACCAGGAAAATGGAAATCACATTCTCCGAAAACACATTTTTAATTTTGCAGACAGAGACCTTCATCAGTTATTTCAGAGCCTTACCATAGATGCCACAGCAGGAGTCTTCAGTTGGGATGTGAATGAGAAGATGGTAGTGGCCTTACAAGGATAGCTCAAGGAAGACATTCTACATTGGGCTTTCTTCTATGCCATTCCCTCAAACACAACTGTGTTGGAAGGACAAAGGGGTACAAAAGCTGGCATCATTAGCAGAGTGGAAGGGAGGCAATGTAAAAATGGATATGTAGGGAGAGGAAAAGCTACACAGAAACTTGAAGACAAGGAGAGGAGGGATAAACTTGATGTTGTAGAGGAGTCTCAGAACTTGAAGAAGGGGTAACATCATCCAGATCATCGAGTAAGGAAGATAATCTACCAGTAACATATTTTCAGTTAATGCAGCTCCTTAAGCCAGAAATTGCCATTTTTTGAAGATCAGAATAGAGACTCATGTGAGATGGTTTCAGGTGCCTTGTGCATATTCTGCCAAATGTCAAACTTGAATGATCACTGCAACCAAACCACCCATGAGAGCTATCAAAGTTGCATAATTAGATTCAGATATCTATGAGGCATGTCAACATAACCCATGGAATAGAAACCTATATCAACTATAAGAATGAACAAAACAAAGCTGAGAATCCTTCGGAAAGCAAGTAGGTTTGAGGTGAAGACAGGAATGCAGCAAGAAAAGAAAAGGATGCCAATAATATTCCATATCCGGTGATCAACTATATATTGGTTCAGTGTCAGATCTTTCCCCTTTCCATTCCCAGCCATCACAATGCCCACCCATCTCAAGTAAACTGTAGATTTTGATCACCTTAGCCTTCAAACAACTCCAAATTGTAGCCAACAGACAAGTGCAGTTATTCAGGTAAAGTGATAAAATGTGAAGATGATATGCAGATTCATGCTTGCATGTCAAATCTGCTATTTTTTGACATCAAATAGTATGAGATATAGTCTAATAACCTAACCCATTTGGTCACTAGTAAACTCACACCCAGTAAATTATTACAATCTTTTGTGTGTTTTTTTAAAAAAAGGTATTGTTTGCTCTTGAGTGGGTGGGATGGCCAAGACATTAACTAAGCAGTAAGAATTAATCCAGGTAACATGAATACAGATTTCAACTTGGGCATGATAACACCTCTTACATTTTCCTCTACGCTGTTCCTTCATTTCAATTACCTGTTTATTAATCTTGCAAAAACAGAAACCACTTAAAACTAAGTCATTGTTCATAAAAAGCATTAAATTCTACTAGCAACTTTCCAGGTAAGGAGTACATTTTCCAAAGAAATGTGCCTTAGCTGAACATTCAACCCTCCAACCTCCCTAATTCCACTGTGATCCTGTTGAGTGTATAAAAATCAGTGGGTTGCCCTAGGCATGTGGTTCTCTCAAACACACTACTAGATTTTCAGAACAGCTAAAATTAGTATTCACAAACTCAGCCGAAGGATTTCCAGTTTTTGGAATCCAAAATCACTAAAAAGCAGACAAGGTTAAGTTCCTGAAGAGAGCATTTTAAGCACTGTGTTATATATGCAAAATTGTGCATATGCAAAAGCAATGACTTTCTGTTACACAACAATTTTACTTCAATTACAGTTTTTGGATTATTTCATTTATTTATTTATTGGAGGACCCAGTTCTGATCATTACCTACCTGAAAAACTCACTTTTAGCTAGCTTCTCATAGCTGCTGAAATTAGATTGATTTACTTCCTCTTCACTGGCTTAATTAAAATAAATTAATTTTAATGAACCAATACCAAAAGTAAACTCAAATAAAAACAAATGGAATCAACTCCTTGTATACTGCTTTCCAATTAGCAGTTTTGATTTTTCTCTTTTTTGACTGCAGTCTCTCCGCTTTTCTACTCTGCCTTCCCTTACAACCACGTTCTGTTTTATTTGCTAGACTAAGTTTCTTGAGGCCAAGCCCTTGTCTTTCTACTTAATGTAGTACTTTGCAGTGGTATATAAACAACAACAGTGTGATAACATATATACCACTGAAATTCTGGTTCTTTAAGTTAACCCTCCAAAAAAAAAAAAAAATCAAATGGAAACACCTGAAAGTCTGCAAAAGTTTGCTGTATCACACCATCTATCTTTAAAAGCAGCTTAGTAAAAGTTTGTTCCATATACCAATCCAGTGTGTGCATTCTACAAATCCATCTGGATACCAGATATCTGAAAACAAGTTCCAGCATAATAATGTAAACCTCGAGGTCATTATAGGCATCACTTGTAGTTAAGGTTGCCCGAATTTTCATGATCAGAGACTTGGCTCTCAGTGGCTTAGATCTTTGCCACTTTGTAGCCCAAACAGTTATTTTGGCAATTCTCTATTACAGATATCTGTCTCAAGCTGAATTTTTTTTGAAAGCTGCAGCTAAAATGGTTCAACTGTTTCTGAGAACACAGAGAAAAAACACATTTTGCCCCTATGTCTGGAAAAAATAAAAAGTTATTTTGCTTCATTGAGAAGTTGTAGCATCTACCTGCTTTGGAGCAGGGGCCTAAATTCTGGTGAGAGTGTCATGTCACATCTGGGATGAGTCTTAAAAACTATCTAAATACTCATGTACAAGATGGCTGAATGAAGGTTGCATGGGCACCCATCTCAAGGGCATGGGCAGCCTTGATTCTGGCATTTCCTAACTTTGAAACCTTAACATTCTTTTAGGGTTGTTTTAATATAGATGGATAACACTACTGTAATCAAAAAGGAGATGGTTTCAACATAATGAGAAATGGATTTAAGAATATGTTAATGTCTGTGGAACTGGGAACAACCTGTAACTCAAAGAAATAACGTATATAATGTTTTAAAAGCATAAGCAATATACCAGAAAGTAAGGATTTTTCAAATTTATTTTTAGGCCAAATGTGACCAAAAAAATGTAGCAATGGCATAGGCAAGTGGAAGGGAAATATAAAGCAACTTAAGGGAAGCTTCTCACAATGGAGCAGAAAGACAATTACAATGAATGTTATTTGACGTGTTTTAACAGGAACTAAGGTAATTACTTGTTGCTATTTCATTAAGTCTATACTAGCCAACCTGTTTGTCAAACCATACTAGGTGGGTACAGCTATGAAATTAAAAAAGCTCACAAGTTACAACTCAATGTAATAAAACAATGAGAGTGGTACTAATCAGATGTATGCAAAAACTATTTATTAAAATTTAAAAAATGCATTGTTTTCTAGGACAAGATGAATTATTTGGGAATTGGTGCTAACTACCGCACTCTGGACAGGAAAACTAGTTTTGCCTATGGCTCAAAGAACATGACAGAGCTTGATTCAAACCATCTCAAGATTCCTTTGCTGAGAGGCACTGCTTACCAAAGGATTTGATATGAAGGAACATTAAGTTTTTGTCTCTCTTTCCCAACATAATACCAAACAGTCAGTTCTGTGACATATTGTAGGCATTATCAAGGAATGATAGTGCAATTATCAAAAGGCATTCGTGAGAAGTACGATATGGACTACAGACACAATATGTCCTAATACCAAATACACTGGTTAAGAATATAGTAGGTCTCTTTACTTGCTATGAGGTGACCACATCACAGAGACAAGTGAACCAGTGAAAGCAATGTTAACCCTTTCAGAAGTCTGGCTTTTATAGCTGCCATAATAGTAAAAGAGATGCTAGACAAAAGGAAGTCTTTCAGAAAGCTTGACAAGCATGTAACAATGGATGAATGCCTTGAAAATACAGGTGAATTAGCTGATCAAGAGATTGTGCACCCTATCAGGTCCACAGAAGTGACAGCTAATGAGGAAAGGAAAAAAGTGTTTTTTGCATCCGTCTCTCATCCTACAGAAACATTGTCTATCTCAGCCACTTCTAAGACATCTGTCACTGCGGTATCTATCCATTATAAAAGCACCCCACAAGGTTCTTATTTTTCTGTGTCAGGATAGAATAAAGATGTTCTGGCTTCCAATATGGTGCCCACAGAAACTGCTAAAATGAATCTAGATATAGTTATACCAACAAAACACTGAACACATTTAACCAAGAGTGTGTGAAACAACATTTTTAACTATGGTCAGACAATCTTGCTTACACAAAACACCTATTTCAATGTTCAGATGTATATAAAAAATAAAACACACAAGAAAATGCATCAATTCTTTGTGGCTTGAGTGCCTATGATCAGAAGGAAACCTATCTAGAAACTAAATGTTAGAAATTGAACCGTGCAAGCAAAGATTCCAGATAATCTTCCTGCTCCCAGCACTGGGTTTCCCCTCTTCTTCACAGACCCAGTTCTTTTCTTTTCTTCCTATTAACAGGCAAAGTCACAGATCTCAGGCACAATTCACCCTCCTTCTACAATGCTATGACTCCATTCAGTGAAATTATACCTTTATAAAAAGATGAATCAGGCTCCTCATGTCCTAAAAGAGGGAGAATGTACTATACACAGCTCCTGAGTGAGTAGAGAATGCTAAGAACCTCTCTAGCCCCTCTTCTAGAAAACTAACTTCTCTAATCTCCTTCCTAGGAGCCTGCAACACAGGCTAAGGTCTAATGAACATTTTCCCGCTGCTATCATCAGTTTTCTCCAACAGGTACCATCAAACACACATTCTCATTCCCAAATTAAGTCAACAAAAAAGGCAAACAGTTAAAATGTCTTTTTTTGCTTATTTCCATTTCCTTCTTAATATGTATGTTCTCCCCGGCCTCAATGAAGAGAGTAAGGGACCAACTTTTATGTCAATTTCCAATATTTTGAGAATTATTTTTCTATAGGTAACAGGATCCAGGGCTTCCTTCCCCACTAAGAAAACTGTGTGGCATAGCAGCCTCAAACAGTGATTTTTCTGGGAAATTACTCCTTCTCTGTCTGAAGGTGTACTGGTGGAAGCAGGGAGTAAGGACTTGGGGAATCTCATATTTCTATGTTATGGAAGACCCAGACCTGTTATGTCCAAGATTTCAGCACACGTTAGTTTCACTGTGTATGGCCAGTTGCACTGTCTCTCTTACGTTAGTATAACATTAATTCATGCATTGCTCTGGGGAAGATCTCTTGTATGCTCTCTCCCAGGCCATGCAAGAAGATAGCACTTCCTACATCTAACCCTAACTGAATATGACCACCATCACCTCCAACAAAGCCAAAACAAACTAGAGACACAATGTGGGTGAGGTAATATCTTTTATTGGACCAACTTCTGTTGGTGAGAAAGACAAGTTTCTGAACCTCAGAGAATCGATGCTGAACCAGCTGTAGGGGGCATGTGACCACAATGGACTGGAAGGCCCAGTAAGACTTTTCTAAACAAGAAGTATATCCCTTAATGAAAAAACACCCCTTTACTGCGGAAGAGAGGTATCATCATCAGAATGTCTATCTGGCATTGGTAACAATAATTCTATTTTCCCATTCCCTCTCCCTCCCCATTTAAGGGGAAAAGCATCATTTCACCCAGAACTCATCATCATCACAAAAAATCCTTTACTTTTATGTGTTTTTTGAAGGACAGGGTAAACACTGGGGCGGAGGGACCAGTCAACAGCAAGGAAATTCTGAGCTACGGATCCTAATCTCAGCAATGTGATGTCTAAGCATTTCAGCATATGCCACTGAATACATCTCAGCTGCCTCTCTGCTTTCTAAAACAGAACTCCAGAACAAGACAAAGACAAATTATGAACAAGGAAGGAAATCAGAATCACTGTGACAAAACATAGGACTGTGGAAAGAAAACCTCTCAATACAGAAGTTGCTTCTGTTGTTGGTTACTTTTAATGATCATCATCTTCAAGTGGTATCTTTTCACATACCTGCTACAGTATACTTGACATTTCAGAATCAGAATGAAATGTCAGTGTTTAATGACATCACCAGAAGGCAGCTAGAAAAAGAAGTTAGTTTTTTGGTTCATGCCTCTATCACTTTATAGAGAACCCCTTCATTGACAAGTTACAAAACTCAATTAGAGCTTCATATTCAGCTAGTTTTATCTTTTATGGTTGTATCCAATAATAGCAATAACAGGAAATGAATGGAAATGCTGTTAAATGATTAACAGATGAGTTAGTGAGGGTGAGATGTAGGAAAGGCTGGTTTCTGTTTGAAAAATTGAGTGTCTAAAGAAAATCAAAATGCCAGAGGTTACATAAGCCTAGCAATTTATTATGGTTTTTATATATTTTGAAATGCAATCCAAGTAGCGTCCTGCTTTTTCCAGAGTATGGTGGTGGCTGGGCAGCAGGCACCACCGTATCAGGACCTCATCTCATAAAAATGACCAGACCTGTTCTGACACAAGGACTGAAGTGAACAGCATACAAACTGTATGAAAATATGCAGTTATATAGAATTCTTACCCTTTACAAATCAGGTTTCAAAGTTAAATGTGTAAGATCTATCATCACATGATCAATTTATAAGAAATCAGACTTGTGATAAGACTACTCTTTGAAGGTTAAGTAAACCTTTATCTGAGCAAGTATTCACCTTCTACTCAGATTTATAATGCTTCTCTGTGGCTGTATTTCTATGGCTCCTATTTATAACGTTGTAACCCCACAAACTTTTGATTGCTTGAAGATGGACAAACTGAAGTTTGTTCTCTTTTCATTGAGAACCGAAAAAACCACAGGCAAAAATCACTAACATCTTCTACAGTAGATGCACTTCTATATATATTGTTACAAGTCTTTAAATGAAAGCATCAGTAATGTATAAGAAAGCAGAAAAATAGACACAGTCCCACAGTGTTCAGTCCACCATAACAAGAGACAGACATTGATTTTATAATGGAAGGACTTTTAAAATTTACTTTTCAAATAAATACACGCATTACTTACTTTGCATTACTAGTGCTACTTAGCGCACCCATCACCTCTAGTGTTTTGTATTATACAGGTAAAGGTTGAGTCCTTACCTTGGAGAGTTTACAGTCTAGGGACTTAATCCGGCCAGCATTTGCTAATGGGCATAGATTTCTGTGGGACTATGCTCCAAATTAAGCGTTTGTAGGATCTTGTCCTTACCTTGTGACCATTCCATTTTAGGACCAGATCCTAATCACAGGTATGTGGTATGTATCACACGCCTCTGTAAAAACAATCCTGTACTGCATGTGTGCACTGCTGGTTTTGATATTAGGAATACATTTAGTACATGCTTCTCCACGCTCTTTAAAAATGCTCAGCTAAGTATAATGGAAAATGTAAATATATAATTAAATGCATTTGAATATCCATAAAAAAAGATTTAATAAAATTATAACAGATTACAGAAAAACTACAGAATGTTTTGTTATCTTGAAAATATTTATGCACAGAATTTTGCAACAGACATATGCATTACAGTTTTACCTATCCCTTAATCCATACAGAATGCTGTTCAATTCAGGTCAAAAGGCAGATATCCGGTTTACATTACTCAGTGGATTATAGCAGGTTTAGTAGGAGGAAATCTGTTTTTACTGTGAAGATCTACCTCTCGAAACTGTTAAAGCCTCTTTTAAATGCTGTCATGGGCAACTCCAACATATAGTAGTTGAGATTCCCTTGCCCACACATGCACCCCACACAATCAGTTAATACAAAAGAAGGATTCAGGCTCTAAGAGACTAAAGCAGTTTATTTTTTAAAAGTTAACCTATTTCTCATGGCCAAATATGGTAATACAAAGTTAAAGAAAAACAAATGAACCAATAAAAGGTCCTAGGGTGTTTGAACTGGTATTTTATCACAGTGACTTAAAAGGTTTGTTTTAACAAACGACTAAAGATTTTATTTTGATTTTATTTGTCTGATAGAAATTACATCTGTCTTTGGAAGAATTGGGTTGTCTGGAAGCATCTCTCAGTAGGAACCACCAGGTTTCTGTGACATTTACAACTTTTGGAAGTTGAGTGCATTGCAGAGCTTTTTTGTACAGTTTTACATTGTTTAATAAAACCACAGATATCCCACATACAGCATGGGCTTTCCCTCTTTCTCCCTCTATTGAAATATTGCGGAAAGGAAAACAAAAGAAAGGAAGCACATTCATTGCTAAGAGTAACTTGAGGAAAGGGTTTTTTTTAAAATAAACAATAGAATACAATCATGTAGTTTAAGGTGGTGCCCCGTTTTGCTTCAGTTTTGAAGAGAGTCACCGTATTCCATCTGAAACGGTGAATTTCCTTACACATACTTAATATTAAGAAATTGATTTTTGGAGCTTAATTAATATTAAAGTGGTCTAATATGCAGTTAACATATGCAAGTACAGATTTTGAACTGAAGTAATAACCATCAAAGACAAATGAAAAAATCACAATTGTGCACAGCACTTGTGAAATGAGCAATTTGTTTGAATTTTTTTTCACATACTGTGGAATGATAGCTTGCCAAATGTGATTTAGATGATAAGTATGTTTTGAATTATTTATCATTCTTACAATGAGCTCAGATGGTCATGATTTTGTTGAAGTTTAAAAAAACCCACACACACTTACTCCCCCCCCCTTCCCATAATGGCCTTATTTTACCCAGTTTTAGCTTCAAATACATTTTTATAATGAAGTTACTTTGTTTACAATGTAGCACATTCAATGGTGGTATCATAAATCAATTACTTTTTTAAAAAAATACACAGCATCTCTTCTGATTTTCCAACCTACAGAAAAACATAAACTTGAAACTGTAGCCCATATTAATTATTGCTGAAACTCCAGTCAACAGCTGCACACATCTGCTATGAATGCCCAGTGATGCTAAGCTTAGGTTCCCCTTGACATGTTAGTGTGTCAAACACATCCATATACTTCACCATAGTTGTAGTTAACTACACAGAACATTGCACTTTCAAATCATTAGTGTCAGCATATTAAAAACCAAACTTCTTTGCTAAAGAAAATGTTATTCTAAATATACTTCACAGATATTACTCCTCACCCCCAGACAGACAAATCATCAGACAGCACCTATAGAAGGGAGAGCTGATGAGCATTCTTACATGTTGTACCTGTAGCATGACACCCAATACATCACACTGAAGGTATATAGTTTAAAAAATTGTCCATACATCTGTGTACAGTAAAGGAATAAAACAGGAACTTGGAAATGATCAGTGGTTCATTGAGAAAACATATTTCATGAACGGACAGTTTCCTACCTGAAGCCCTCGTCTCCTCAGAATGCTGGACTCATCCATTGCACTATTTAGCTTCTCTTATTCCTCCCACAACAGTATAGCCATGCTGTACTACCTCAGACTTCAGCACCCTTATTCAGATACTAGCAGCTGCTAAACACTTACATCACAGTTTATCTGATTGGAGACTGAAAGTCAGCTGACTCTCGTTTAGTTATTCACTCCAGCAACTTCAGAGATCATGAATGCTTGCAGTACTGTGTTACAAAGCAGCAAGTGGGCTCCTGACACCTAACACATTCATCCAGGCAGGAATAGCTATTAGACAGAGGAAATCCTGTGAGCACTGTTACATTCAAACAATAACACTGGCATCCTGTGCTAACGGCAAACTGCTTTGGGCACTGACTTCTAGGTCAAGCACTTTCAGAGGCAACTGTAAGGTCAAAGTGTCTGAGTAAATCAGCAGTGACACCTCAGTAAAGGCGGCAGCTGATTGTGATGGTGAAAAACTGTGGCACAGCTGGTCAGTCAAGCAGCACGACCAAGTCTGGCTCTCATCGTTTTGATGGCATCAAAGAAAACAAAATGCAGCATAACATGCAAGCTGCCTTTTAACAACACAGAGGCAGTTTTCCAGTCACCACTGGCATTTTACCTAACAGCTTGAAAGCCAATTTATTTACATAAATACCTTGGAAGCCTATTCTTAAACCACAGATATAGAAACATTTTAGAGTTTAATGTCAGTCACAGTAATATGAAAACCTGATCAAAATGTGATAAAGTAAAAATGAAATGCATTCATTAGGTGAAATGTTAACCCAGCTACAAGAGTATAAACAGTCAAAACAGGATTCCCTCCCTGGCTCAGTGATATGGCTGACCTCACAGCTAACAAATGACTGGCATTCTGCAGAAAGTGAATGCCTGGAAAATTCAAAGCAATATGGGCTGACTTTTTAGATGTCAAAGATTAATGCAGACCCCGAAGATAGATAGGTCACATCCCCACCCTTCCCTTTATTTTAAGGCTCTTTATTTACTTAGTATATTATGATGAATCTGATATTTTGGTATATGTTGTATTTGGAAAAATTAACAAATAATAGGATTCCCAACATGTATAGTTTCACAGTCTATTTCAGCTTGTTTACCTTGTTCATTCTCATTTAATTTCAATTCAAAGCAGCCAAGAAATAAATATTAAGTTTTCATTATCTGCATAGTTCATTAGTAACATTGCACTGGAATGCCACTTTATAAGAAATTATCTCTCTTCACTTTCAAATTCTACATGTTTAAACTGAAGAAGGCAAATGGGGTCTAACAGTTAAAGAAAAACAACAGGAAACAGCCACTAACCCACCTAGTGACATTGGGCAAATCACTTGGCTCCTAGGCCTCTAATCAACCCAATTGGACAAAATGGGGTAGAAAAAGACAAAAAAAAGACCGCTCGGTACTGAAAACCAGATGCTGTATCCGAGGTGATCATTCCTGGATAAGCAAATGCCAAGAGGAAAAGTGAAGTATTTGACTTTTCTTATCAGTACAGCTGCTACTAAACTAAACTAAACATTGATTTTTTTGAAGCTGACAGACTATTAGTCTTGATATCAATTGATACTATGTCATTAAAAATCTTAGAGGTTTAAGAACCCAGATACTGAGTTAAATTGATTACATTTTATGTTCAGAAATGATCTCTGCAAACATCTGTAGATTTACACGGGAAAAATCTTGTCAAGAAATACTGAACACATTACCAAGAGAGAGATCCCCACAAGCACATCCATAGGTTTTCAATTTGGGACTGATCACGTGATACAAAATAAATTAGGAAATATCCAGCCATTTTAATTTCATACTCTTAGGAAAAGAGAGTTACAGCATTTCCAAAACCAAGAAGCATAATCAAACCCTGAAGTGTCATATTACCAAAAGTCCTACTGTAAAGACAAAATACATTTGAGAGAATCTGAACACAGATGTGACTGCTCGTTAATACTCAGAGAGAGTAACCCTTTTTTTCTTTATGGACTGTTTTCTCATCCTTTATGGAAGGGAATTTTAATCTTTTGTCCTCATCCCAGTGAAGGTATCTGCCTTAATTGGCTAGTGTTGGAGAAGTCTTATTTCAGAAGTGTCATTCCATGAATGACATCACAGCCCATAGAAATGAAGTTTAGCTGCAGAGATACACACATCTATAAGGGAATAGCATGTACTTCTGCAGATGCCTGGCTCGCATACATTGCCATTAAAAGATATGATGTACCTAGAAAACTTTTCGGGGGGGAATGGGCTGGGGGGTGGAGGTGAAAGATCCAATTCTTAGCAAAGAATATAAAAATCAAGATAAAAAAATCAAGGTTAGTATTCAGCCATTAACAAAGTCTAAGAGGAGGATTATGACAATCACACCACCAAATCTAGCATGAAAAGGTATTGATTTCCTGTCAAAATGCATCACTTTGAGAAGTGGACCACATACATTTTCAAGAAATAAAACCCGCTAGAGGCAAAAACATTTGGGACAAAAATAAAAGGTTGCTGAAAGAATAACATTGAACAATAATAGCATAGCTGAGGAATAGGAAAAGAAAAGTTGCTCCGTTTGCCCTAGGTCTCCATACCTTAACGTGATCAAAAATGTATGAGAAATGAGTTTAACACTTATATAGTAAGAATGTTCATCCAAAGAGTACAGAAGGTTCTGGCACTGATTGATTATACACACCAATTTTCTGAGACTTGCAATTATGCTGTAGAAGATTCAACTTTGCCAAAGCTTCCTATATTAAGTTGCACCAGGAGTAATTTTTATAAATATATTTTTAAAAACTAAAAGTGTTCACATGTCAGATGTTTAAATTACACCCCTACTAACTCAAAAACAGCCCTTTTATTCTACTAATGTTTCAGATAATGTGTATCTAATGAGCCAGATCCTCAGCTGTGTCAGAGTACCAGTTAAAGCCACTTTGGCATTCTCCCAGTTCCCAGGAATGGTACGAGCCAATTCAGGATGCAGCATTAGACAAAAAAAGCAGCACAACAGCTATTGGTTAAACTTTAGTTTAACCACAGACCCGACTAGAGAGCCAGCAATATACCAAGTACTAAAAGTAGGTTGATATCTCATTCCTTCCTCAAACTTAAAGAGAACTAGGACAAGCAATATAATTTTTAAATAAAGTCCAGTAAACTAGAACCTGTGGCTTTTCTGATTTATTCTTTATTTCCTTTGTCCCTCACCTTACAATTCATTCTGGTACCATTCTCTTCTCATTTCCATTTTTATTTCCTTTTCTTGTTTCAGCTTTTCTTTCTTTTTTGTTTTAAATAAACTTTCAAATGTTGCCAAACTCTGTTCACTCCACATACCCTCATGCATCTTTTTGTTGCTTGCCTTCCAAAAAGTGGAATCTCCAAAAAGTGGAAGGGGGAGTGAGTCAAAATAATTAAACTTTCTGAAGTTTCCAGTGAGGACTCTCAAAATGAATATGAAATGGCAATTAGGATATGTGGGATCCCTTGGTAAGTACAAAATCCTGCAGTTTGGAGTGCACCACATATTTCAGCTGGTAGGCGCTGCATGCATATATATTGTATAAGCTAATCCTAGATGCACATTTAAACAAGTTTTCTTTAAGTTTAAGGAACAGAAAATTTCTTAAAACCCAAACTGTTGCACTTGTTTTCCCCACCAATATGTCTGGTCTAAAAGACAGGAATGTTAAAGGTAAACATTGTTAGTTATATTATGACAGCAAATATACAATTTAAGACACAGGAAGTTGTGTCTGATTTCCCAATGTACAGCTTTCTGAGCTAGTGTACTTCTGGAAGTACACTAGGAATTAAGGATTCTGCATACCCAAGATTCAGATCACTTAACAAGGGTTAAACTGTGCTAATAAGTAACCCATTGCACAGCTCACAAATGTCCACAACCTGACAAGAAACCAGAAACGTTTTTTTGAATCCATGTAAGGGAATGTCTATTTCTGGGAACAGACAGCTGAAAAGAACTGGGAATAATCTATACAGAAAGGAATTTCCCAAATGAAATTACAATTTTAATTAAGATAAAATATTGCCTCTCTGTTGCTCAATATATAACATTTACATAAGAGTTATCTAAAAGGAAACGAAAGGTTATTCATGTAATAAAGTAAACAGGTTGGAAGGCATGTCAAGGAAACAAAGAAGACTGCCTTCCAGTGGACGATTAAGTTTATCCCAAACAGAAAAGCGCAATCACCTTTCCACTGACAATATATACAGTATCAATTCTAAGAATGACATTTTAATATGCTTATGTCGCATTTTAGCATGAATTACAGAGGGGCAAGCAGCAGATATTTGCAGCCATGCTATCCTATCATTTAAGCAATTGTTTCCATTCAATCCATAAGCTTTTTCAGATGTTTTATGATGCATGCACTTGGTGTTTGATGCAGCATAGTACATGTAATTTGCATCACAGCTTTTCACAAGATGTTATACTGCTGTCTTGAGGTGTCTAATTATTTCTACCATATTAACCAACAAAAGTATAACTGGTGAAATGACAGGAATCATACTACTGAACAAAATGACATTCCAGAAGAAAATGACAACACGTAAATTATATAAATAATGTTCTTTAGAACACTAACCATGACATCCTCATATACATATGAAATATAGCAGACTATCTCTATAAATACTCCCACATCAATCACAGGAAGAAAAACACTGGATTGGTTGCATACACACACCACAAAATACAGCATGTCTCATAAAACTGAAAAGTAGAACTACAATTTTTTTTCCTGTCAGGAGGAGCAAAAGCATTCAAGAAAAACAGCAGAATTATTTCTGGAAGGTCTCTCTCTCATCTGAAAGGACAGAGTATGGCCTGATTAAATATGATGAAGGTCTCAATGTTTAGCATAGGTACGTCTCCACAATAATATTGTCTATTTTTACTTTAAACTGCAAAGAGGTAATGAGAAGTAACATCACTATAATAGATGATTTAAGAAGCAATTCAACAAATGTAAGCAGGTTACAGTCGAATTAATAATGCTATTCATTGCAGTCCCCATGTTATTTTATTAATTACATCATCTAATCTTCAGTGTTTACGCCATTACTTAATTGAAAAAAAAAAATCAAGCTTGACCATAGACAGACAAGTTTCTGTAATTAAGAATTTAGACTGCACAGCTGTTTCATATGACTTTATACATAAACACAATTCCATGTATGGGGATAATATCCCTATGACACAATTTGACACATGCTGCCATAGGATATTTATTACATACCATGGATCAACTCACCTGAATTCTACCCATTAATTTCCTCTGTCAGTATTATTCTAAGAACCTAAATCTCTCAGCAACATCAAGCCAACATCATTGCATTTTTAAAGTCAATCTGCTAGAGAAGTTTTTTACTTCTTTCTCTGCAGATGTCGGAATTTAAGGTTTAGGAAAATCAGTCCTACATCAGTGATTGGTTTAAGGTCAGATAAACAACAATCCAGGAGGGCTAGAAACTGATATTTTACATTACTGGTAAGGGGAGAGCCTCATCTAGCTTCTAGAGCTGGAAAACCCTAAGATACTGGATTTTAAAATTAATGGTATTTTTATGCACACACAGAGCATTTAGGTGATTCTAGGGGAATTCTACATTTGCTATATTTTTCTCCTTGTCTTAAGAAAAAGTGCAGATAACTGGATTCAATATAACTAAGACACTTAGTGTTATAACTGGATAGATACAAAAAGAGAAATGTTTAAAACTAACCATTTCCAAGAGAACTTCTCTGTAATGAGGACTAGAAAGAAGAACTAGGGGGAAAAAAAAAAAAGACAAGGTGGTGTGATGCATTTTATTGGAACTCACAGCAAGGCCACTTAGGAGTATCTGAAACTCGTACCGATAAATCCATTACACCGCCACACACACCATTTATTCTCTCAACATACGCAAAAGGTAAAAGGCCTCCCAATGTAGCCTTCACTCACCCGCAATGCACACTGATCCTATGTAGCACACCTAAACTATGCAGCAAGGACACTGCTCTAACCCATCTCCATTCACCGCCCACTTCCCTTACTTCAGTCTCATCAGTACAATGTTGGGAGGGTGGTACCAATGTTGAACTCCATTTCAAAGATTAGAAACTTGTAATCTTAGTCTTCCACAGCTGTCTTGTAACAAGTGTCAAGTGAACGCAGGTAGTTTGAGCAGCTGAATAAGGGAACACTAGGGCTTTTGGTAGTCAAGGTAGTGTGGAAGGTGGTTTTAATATTTTGGTGTTCAGGAAGTCTGGCACTAAGGATCCTGCCTCCTTTTTGAGCAGGGGCAAAGGAGACTTTAAAATTTCAGGGGAGGGTAGGTACTGAATTTACTTATCCCCCCCTTCCAGCAACTCTTGACAGCAGCTACCGCCCTACACCCAACCCATAAATCAGCCATAATTGCCAGCAAATGGTCACCAGTCAAAGCATTAGTGACCTCATTTGGTTGACTGGGCAGTTCAGACAGCTCACAACTATTGTTTCAGGTGATGTGCAGACATGAGGAAGCTGTGGAACTTCTGTCATTGGAGGTTTGTAAGAACAGGTTCCATTAGACAAATGCCTGTCAGGAATGGTCTAGCTATTATGTAGTCTTGCCTTGAGTGCAAGGGACTGAACTACATGACTGTCCTACACATCTTTGATTCTAGGCTTATTGCATCTTTGTATTTTTGGATCACATGTTGAAGGTGCCCTTTACTATCATGTGGGTTAGAAATTGTTTTTATCTCTTTAAATGAAAGCTTAGATTCTGGAGCACAAATACATAGAATTTTTAAAAAATAAGCCCTAATTATAAGGCAGTTTTGTGATCCAGTAATTTGGTTTGATTTCAGAACCCACCTCCCACACCTGGCTTCTCTTCTCCATTGTATCAAGTTTAATTTTATTAAGCAGGTTTGAGCATGTTAAAAAATACAGATGTTTGTAACGAAAACCTCAACGTAAGGCTTTCTATACAAGGTAAAATGAAACATTGATCAGAGCAGCAGTGTTCAGTACATTCGCCACTAGCCATATGTGGCTAATAGGCTATTGAATTGTAGCTAATGCATGTGGCTTTTATATAATGTGGCTAATAAGAAAAAAATCAAATCCACAAGTGTAGCTAGCAGTGTGGCTAGCATTGAATTTCTACTGTACACTGCTGGATTAGAGCATGAATGGCATTGGAATAGGGCAAAAACACTTTGTATTTTAAATCTGAAATCCCAAGATTGAGTCAAGATTAAGTCTACCTAGAGGCTTCAAGTTCAATGAATTTTGTCGTCTTTGCCAAAGGCCTGTATTCTGATCTTTTGAGTGAACACCAACATGCTAGTATTTGCAGCAGAGCCCCTATGCAGTTTATAAACTGAATAATAATAATGAGAACCTCCAAAGATATGGAAGCTCAGGTTAGCTAAGAATGCAAATGTACATAGTTGAACTTTCAGCTATCCAAACATTCTACTAACCCAATGGCTCTCGTTGCACCAATTTAAATTTATTTTAAATATTAAAATAACTGTAACTAATCGTGAGATTTAAAAGAGTCACAATTAAATCACACTGTTAATAGAATACAAATTTAAATTTATTTTTGGATGTTTTTCTACATTTTAAAATTATATTGATTTCAATTACAACACAGATCACAAACTGTACAGTGCTCACTTTATATTTTTATTAAAATAATATTTTCACTGTAAAAAAAAAAGGATAAAAAATAAATACTATTTTTTCAATTCACCTCCCACAAGTCCACTCAGTCCTACTACTTGTTTAGCCAATTACTAATACAAACAAGTTTGTTTAAATTTACAGGAGATATTGCTGCCTGCTACAATATCACAAGAAGTGAGAACAGGCATTCACATGGCATTGTTGTAGCCAGCACTGCAAGTTACTTACGTGCCAGATACGTTAAACAGTTGTATGCCCCTTCATGCTTTGACTCGTAAGCTCTTAAATTTTACATTATTTTGGTTTTTGAGTGTGGTTATGATAAAAAAAATAATTCTATATTACTAAGTTGCACTTTCACAATAAAGAGATTGCACTACAATACTTGTCTGGAATGAACTGAAAAACAGTATTTATTTTGTTGATTTTTTTTTACAGTGCAAATATTTGTAACAAAAATAATATAAGAGCACAGTAAACTTTGTATTCTGTGTTGTAACTGAAATCAAAATAATTGTAAAAGTGTAAAAACACATCCAAAAATATTTATAAGTTTCCTATTGGTATTCTATTATTGATTAATAGTGCAATTAATTGTGACTTTTTTTAATCTCACAATTAGCTGCAATTATTATTTTAAGTTTGAGTGCGCTAACAAATGCTCATTCACTTTTATATTGAACAGTGGAATTTGGGGTAGGGATTAGAGATTCAGGATATAGGTACTTTCATTTAATACTTGTTTCTAGTAGTATCCCACTATGTGTTAGGCACATTCCAGACAAACAAGAAGGAACAGCTTCTGTGTTAAGGATCTCAATCTAACGGAGGGCAGACAAGACGACCATGTAGTGGGAATGGGAAGATTCTTTTGAAAAAAAACAAAACAAAAATAAGCATTACAACCAGGATCACATTGTTCTTGTTAGGGCTGGGGACATACATCATCTGCCCAGATATTCCTGCATCTGGTTTAGTTTGAGATCTTTTAGGAACAGTGCTGTACATCGGAGTCTCACCAATGGCCTAACAGAATATTAGGACCATCTTTCAGCCTCTAAAATCGATGGAGGATTGACAGTCTCTTTTGCCTATAATGAATCCTTAGAGATCACACTGGAACTGTTCTATAAATGACCAGCAATAGATACAACATAAGGGACTGAAGTTAGATTACCTATGGTGATAATTGAGCTTCATTTCTTAACAGCATCATAGAGAAACAACAAAATCCCATTTAATGGCTAGGTAGCTTTCCTCATCCACAGCATTCAAAAAGTTCCAAGCAGATGAACTGTATTAGTACAGGATAGTGAATCTGGATTGCATTTGCCTGGAAACAGAGTCTAATGTATCTTACAGCACGGAATTTTCTTGGCTTGGCTACACTGGCACTTTATAGCCTCTAACTTGCTGGCTCAGGGGGTTAAAAATCACCCCCCTGATCACAGCAAGTCTGAACTCTTTAAAGCGTTAGTGTGGACAGGCGCCGAGAGCTGGGAGCCCTGCGCATTCAGAGCTAATCCCCTCATGGAGGTGGATTACCAAGAGCGCTGGGAGAGCTCTCTCCCAGTGCTTGCGCGTGGCCACACACACTTCAAAGCGCTGCCATGGGAGCGTTCCCGCGGGAGCACTTTGAAATGTCAAGTGTAGCCAAGCCCTAAGTTTGCAGTTATGAGTTTTAAAAAAAACCTGTAGTCTTTACAATCGTCAGGACAACCTTCAAGTTGTGAACCTAGTCTGAACTGTCAAAATTATGCCTGCCTAACTCTTCAGACAGACTGAAACACTAGCTCCAAGAGGCATGAACTTTCCCTATTTATTGAAATGGAGTGTTAACTTTAAAAGCCTAATAATAATTTTTAAAGAGAGAGTATGATCCACACACACAAGAAAGGAGGATATCATGAAAATCTGCAAAATACACAGGAGCAGAATCTCATTTTGGCATCTTTACTTGATGTCTTCATATGGCTGAGCTTGTTATTTTAACAACAGCCAATTCTATCTCTATTCTTCAGTTACACAGTTCTCTCATTGAAATCGCCCAAAGGATACAAATGCACAGAATGTGAGGACAAAATATCATACCCCTAAACATGCTGAATTAAACCTGTATACTAAGAAATAAAGCAGGAGTACTGTATAGGCAGATTATAATCCACTGAGATCTTTGGTTTTTACATATGGAATCCTGGGTTCATTTGCTGATTGTTCATTACTGTGGACTAGCAGACTGTTTACCTGAGACCAAATTAGGTCACTTAAGTGTTCCACTCATCCCATTGTGATGACAACACAGATGTTATAGGTCAAGGTTAAGGTGCATCAGTACACTAATGTTAACCTCATCTGCCTGCTACAGCATTCTAAAATTCAATGGTTTCAGTTCAAAAGGAAGTTTACACCCAGCATTTTTTACTGAGTTTCAGATCTGATAAAGAAATTCCATATGAAAAACGCAATACGAACTTTTCCTCGTTTCATGATAAAATGGTTCAAAACTGCTGACTCTTCCAAAATTCCAAACCAAAGCCACAAATCTAATCCCAGAATCCTTATGGAAGAAAGATCCACTAGAAACTCTCACCAGATGTTGAATCAGGGTCAAAGTTCAGGTGTGAAACGAAAAGCAAAACCAAGTATATTTAATCCAATTTATTTGGGTGGCGAGAGTGGGGTGATGAGATATTAATAAAAGTTTCACCCAGCTATTGCCTGTGATATTTTTGGCTCCAGCCTGTTAGGGTCTCTCTTATTTTCAAGAGAAAAGACCTTGTACCTATGGGCAAAATATGGACTACTGCAGAGCAGACTATTGCTTATTATAAAGCACTCTCTCTCTAGGACCCAATTAAAGTTACAGATGAAAACAGTCTCAAAACCACATGAGAAGTCTTAGTAGCAAGTAAAACAATTTGCAAGAGCCCACATTTTGTTAAAAACATATACAAGTTTTTCTAATACTGTCATTTATTTGAAATCTGTAGAAACCAGGGCTGGCTCCAGGCACCAGCATGGGAAGCACGTGCTTTGGGCAGCACTCAGGCTAACATTAGGATGCCTGGGGGTGGGGTAGGGGGGCTGCATGCGGTGTGGCTCAGTCCTGCAGGGTGCTTTTTTATTTTTATTTTTTGCGCTTGCGGTGATAAAAATGCTGGAGCCGGCCCTGGTAGAAATTAAAAAGCAAGACAATTAAATCCTAAAGCGATATCCTCCATTTAAGTGTATATCCGTGGAGAGTTTCTAAGCTACTGCTGCCAATTTCCCTTCCCCGCCACAAAAATAATCACATTTGCCTTTTCTCTTCCAGGGAAAGCTTAACATCAATGAGACTAAACTAACTAATTACTAGCCAGTTAGGCCTTCATCCCTATTCCATCCCACAGCATCCAACATGAGGTGCGTGGTGGCGGGGGGACTGCTTTTCATTTTATTAACTGTCCCGGGTAAGTGCAGAAAACATGAACATTCATAAAGACAGACAGACACAAAATGCACATCTATTATATAAACAAAACCCTTACTGCAATGCCGTCTACTGAGGAATTCCCAAAAGACTTTCTCAAAAGAAACCCTTTAAGTTGTTAGATTTTCCAATAAAGCACTTGAACTAAGGAAGTCAATCACTGTAGGATTTTGGACCAATTTTATCACATACCATGTGATAAATGAGAAGTATTACCAGCTTTATCTCTTTTCATGATTTATTTACTCTTCTAGACCACATCTTGTACATACAATACATATACAAGACTATTTTAGGTGACTTGTATATTATCTTCAGAAGACAAGCAAATAAATTCTCAGATTCTAGAGTGTTATATAGTCAGTATTATCCTGTTTGAAATTCTTAGCTCATCCATTTATATTAATTAATCTTAATGGTATCATTAACATACAATGTGTTTCGCAGCAACTAATTGTATTTTGTTAGACTTGAGCACTAACAATTATGGATTCTATTACCACTTAATAAGGCATAGTAAACAAATCTCCACACAATTCCAGATATTGTAATGAATACACATTTTAACATTTAAAATGTGAAAGATACAATAAATTAAGCAGATATCATTAACTGGTAAGAGTTTTAGGATATAAATATTTTCCCAAACATAATTTGATAAACTTTAAATGTAGAATGTTCTCTACTTGCTCCTTTGACTCAAACAGTATCTGCGGAATGTTATACCATTGGAGCTAGTGGCATACGCCTCTTTTAAAGTGATGTGAATTAAACTTCTCTCTTTACCTTAACAATTAGGAGAACATATCAATGCATTTATTGTGAGGTCAAAAAACAGTTCCTAATTTGTCCAATTCTCTCCTGTTCACACATCTTGTATCTCAAGGTTTAATTTGTAAGAGGCTATTTTATAGAAGACATCCTCTTGCTGCTAACTCAAAAATTTCTCTCTAGCATCAAATCCTGTCATCCCAGAAGCTGATATATATTTCCATAATCTTCTGTATAATTCATTAAGAGATTTTTGTATATATACACAAAACATTAATAAAATATTTTTGCCACATAATTTCTTCAAATTAAATCTCACACATATGAAATTCTTCAGATAGATATGTACTTTTCCTTTCTCTCTTTTCATATTATACATGTAATGTGCGTGAGAGCGAGAAAAACAAATTTTAAAACTGCAGCAGCCAATTAGAAACACTATTTCTGTCTTAACCTTAGAAAATCCCAAATATATCCATAGTACATGGGGATGCAAAACTTCTCCCTCCTCTCTCATATCCCCACTTCTCTGTTCCCTTTCCCTATATTCCTGCTTATATCCAGCACACACCTTGCCGAAGCCATTTCATTACCTCTTGGAGCTTTGATTCCTCTTTTCCCCCTACAAGCCTTATTTAGCCTCTTTTTTCCCCACAAGCCTGAAGACTCTGCATTGTAGCAAGTATCCTTCTGAAAGAGACTCAAGACAGTCAAATAAACTGGTTCTTCACCAGTTGGTAGCATCACTTCTGGACAACAGGAGGTAACTACTCCGCACTGATTGGGCATCAGCGTGCTTCTCACACCATTGGCCCAGGAACAAGAGTACAGGACTGTGATGCCCTGACAGTGCAATCTTCAGGCGTACAGAGAATCCCTTTCAGTATTAAAAATCTAACCAACGCCAACCAACTAGACTAGACAGATTATGAACCCTTTTATTATTTACATATGTTTTAAAACTACGTTGCGAGTTTGCTAACCAGGTTTTCAAATGAGACACTTTCATTAGATTGGCAGAATGCTACTTAATTTGCATTTCTTTTTACCATCATTGACTATCATTAGCGTAACTATTACATACTCTGCAAAGAGTTGTTCATTTAACCAGGATATTTAGTTGTATATCCAAGAGGAGTTACTAGTAAGTCATTCCAACAACATGGTGCAATAAGATTGTATTGCTATTTTCAGCAACCATAATGCCCTTCAGAATATACAGCAGCTGGAAGAAATTCAAATTTAATTTACCCTTTAGAAACACTGATAAATCTTTAAAAAGACTTTCTTTATATAAGTGGTAGATTCTTCAAATAAAATTATGCTATACTTGTACTGTCCAGGTACACAGATTACTGTGTGACAGCAACACCAATCTACTGTATGTAACCAAGGCCAGAGGGATAGCAGTTGCCTTTTCTGGAAGGGAGGTAGAAAAAAGGCTTTTCTAACTATTTAAAAGATTTTCCAGACTCTATCTTAACTGTTGAAAATTAATTACTCTCTTATATAAAGGCATGTGTTTACACAGGGTGACTTGGCAATAATTTAATGAGTACAGCAAAAGTAACCATTCAACAAGCATCCAGAGATCACAAATACACAATACATTTACTTTGGAGACACATTTGGCTCTTGTGCCACCTCCTGGACAAAATACTACTTGCATCAGCTCATTTGAGAGAGAACGAGAAAAAGTGAGTGTGTGCTATTTATTTATGAAGATTTTAACAGGTTTACAAATGTTTAATATGCAAATACCAGAAACAAAATGATAAAAACTAAGCTTAATTATTGTAATGATTGTTTAGAGAATTATTATGCAGTAATACAATCATCAAATCTCCATTTAAGACATTGGTCTATATCATAATGTATAGTTACAGATAATTACAATACATTGATGACAGTAAACACAAACCATTTTATATTTCTCCCTCCATCAAATGTAGCGCTGCTTACTGTGGCAAAAATGTAGCATATACGAGTTCACCATACTGATCACACCATGATTTGTGGAGTCAGTAAGCCTGTCTCCAGCTTCAGGACACAGCAGTTCCCAGTGTATATTATGCAGTAGCATTAGGGTCTGACCTACACTCGGGGGGAATCGATCTAAGTTACCCAACTTTGGCTCCGTGTCTTCACTGTGATGAGTTGACTGTTGACGCTCCCCTGTCGACTCTGCCCGCGCCTCTCACTCCAGTAGATTACCGGAGTCAACAGGAGAGCACTCGGCGGTCGATTTATTGCGTCTAGACTAGATTAATAAAATCGACACACACACATCCGCTGGATTGATCGCTGCTTGTCGATCCAGTGGATAACGTAGATAAGCCCTTAGCATGACATAGGATTTCTCAAACATCTGTTTCAACATGAACTGTAAATTGTTATTTATGGTCAAAGTTATCCTTTACAAAATTCTGCTAACCTCCCAGCCTCAATATTATCCTACCACAATGATTTCCAAAGGATGAAAATACACACTGCAAGAGAATTTTGTTAACTTAAAATTCAAAACTTTTCAGTTTAATCAAGTTCATTTTTGCGCTTCTTATGAGAAAGGATAAAAAGCAGCACCTGACTAGGGTTTATTATATCAGCATTTTCTAAACATCGCCTCAATTGAATACACTTTTAGTTTCCTCCTTTCCAGGAGGAATGAATCAAGTCTTTATAAATTCTCACAGTATGCAAGATTATTCATACTCTAACACTATCATTATTCCTTCTCTAGATCTTTAGGAAATGGTCTCTATTGTATGAATTCAACAAAACAGAATAGATCAATATTCCATGTGCAACCATTAACATAGGGTAGTTTTCCCCTCAAACTCAAATGACATAATTGTCTCTATTACTTTCTAATCATTTTTAAATGCAGCCAAATCCCCGGTTTTGCTTTTTAAAGACTATTGAAAATGTGTTTGATTTGCAATGAACTACCCAGGAGAACTTATTTTCTCAACCCAATGAAGCTAAAAATGTACTTACATATAGCCAAGGCATTCCTTCTTGTGCTCCTTCTATTGCAAAAATCAAACACTTCCTAATGAGTGGTCCTTCCTCTTCATGGCATCTACCAAATGCAATTTTTCTCCACCAGAGCTGAGTTTGAGGGTTTTAAATATTTTGATTAATTTGATGATTGGTTCACCTTGCCAATCTCTGGCTGCACAGTTATCAACAGATTTATACCACTGATAGACAAACACTACAGTAAAAAATGAAAGTAGTAGGTACAGGAAACAAAACACTTAATTTCCTGTTGGTTATTTATTTCAGTTTTTCCAGTATTTGGAACATTAAAATTCAGTTGTTCTTTTATGATGAAGCTAGTTTTCCATGATGAGCATGCCCACAAGGCAGCATGTACTTTTGTAAATGCTATGTGTGAACAAAAGTGGTCCCATGCTAGGAATGTTTCCTGTTTAAACTATTCTCTGTCATGCTTGCCCTGAATGAGTTAGCTCAAGTCCAACAATTATTTTTTTTTTTTTAAGAAATCTTGTGGCTATGCAGAATGAAGTGATATTTACCTGATTTCAAACAGCATCACCATTGGTGGTTTGGAATCTCATGATCTAATTCTTTTCTCATAGCTACCAGCTTATACAAATTTTGCATAGACCCTGCCATCCAAAACTATGTATCTGTTCAGCCAAGTGTAGATTATTCCCAAACTGTTCTACCCATTATAAAGACTTCAAAGCTGATATGGAGTTTAATTGACTGTGTACTGCCCACACTATGTAATTGCAAATATGCAGGGAGAACAAAAAGTTAACTTCTATTCTCTCATGAATAGAGTTTAACTAATTTACCACTGATTACTGTATCTTTTACTCAAGTGGCACCAGGTCAAGTAGAGCACTAGTATGTTTCTTTTCTCTTCTTCAATCTCCAACTGTTCCACAATAGGATAAAAGAATTCCTAAGAAGAATTCTGTGGCCTTCCAGTAGATGTTGCTGAACAGCTAGGTTGTACTGAAAATAAGGTTTAATCAAACGGGAATGGGAAGTCTAACTATATAAAGATATGCAAAAGCGACAAGAGTGTCTTGCAGCACCTTATAGACTAATACACAATACTCTAATGTACACCTGATGTAGTGGGTCTTAGCCCACGAAAGCTTATTATCCCTAAGACCTATTAGTCTATAAGGCACTACAAGACTCTGTCACTTTTGCAGATCCAGACTAACAAGGCTACCCCTCTGATACTATATAAAGATATGTACACCAGGATGGTGGCGTCGTCGTGCGGGGGGGGGGGGCCTGAAAATTGTCAAAAGCTGAATAGATAAAACAGTTGTTCTAAGACCATCAGTCCAACATGGTGACTATGCTTCCCCCATAAAGACCCAAAACAGTCAATCAATATCTGGGGGGAAATCTTGAGAAAAATCATAAGAAAATACATAATTTTTGGCCTATGCTCATGTTTGTAATATCTTCTCTCTCTCTCTCCAGAAGGGAGAGAGAAGTTGATGTTCCCATCTGCTTCTGCAGGATATTTATGTATTTTATAATAAGATCTGATTTAATGAGAAAACAGCAATACAAGGCTTGAACGGAAAGCATTCGCAGAAACATGCGGAGGCGTATAGAGCAAAACAGATCAAAGTCAACCCCACCCAGAGTTCAGGATGTAACCTAATAATAAGGAAGTATATAAATGTTTATGCCTACAACATGAGGGAAATCTTAGGTAGTTAATAGTGCATCAACTACCCATTGCCTACCAAAGGAGTAGGCTCTGATTATCATGGGAAGGTTTCCAGTGGAAGATTGAAGAACTATTGAAAATAACCTTTTTGTGGCCCTCTGCAAAGTTGAACGGGTTGTGAGATAATGCAATTAATGAGAACAGAAGCTAATGAATGACATAAGGTTCCTCTAGGTTAAATAAAGTTTTGTCCAAATGAAAATTTGATCAACATTGGCCCAACTGGCTTGTTTTCAGCAGTAGTTAAGGCTCTTTATGTTGAAACGTTATAGCTAGCACCAGGCTCAGGGTGGTGTTTTTGTTGTTAGCAACAACAGAGTGTTCGAAATAAAATGTTTCGGGTATTCTGTATGTGGATTCATTTTTCATTAACCTCTTAGAAAGTTCTGGAACTTTGGAGAATCTCATGGAATCTTCCAGATTTTGAGAACTACATTTTCCTAAAACCGCCTAAAATGTTGTCAGCCACACCTTTGCAGGTACATAAAGGGCAGGGCATCACGAGTCCGTGAGCTAAAAGAACAAACTGAACTGAAAGCCTAGCTGTGATATTGTGAACCTTGTTTTATTGTGAAATGGTGTTTTAACAATTGGAAGAGTCTACGTAGCAATTAATAAAGGACATATTTAATTTTTAGCTATTGAACAATACAAAAGAAACAGTTACTTATTTTGCTGTGCTTAATATGTAATGTTTAATGACTGTTTAATGTTTAATGACATGTAACGTTTAAGACTGTGGAACACAGACTTTTGCTCTCCTTAATACTATCTGTTTCCCCTCCACAAAAAATAAAAGATGCCCCCAAAGAAGCCTTTAGGAGCTCAGTATAGGAAGCAAAAAGCTCAACTGCAATCTAGTTTGTGGAAAGGGGAAAATCTGATGGGAAAATATTTGAAAACAGAATAAAGACCAGGCTTTAGGCAGTAGTGACTGTCACAGTGCAGAAGAAATTGAGGAGCAAAGTGTAAATAATGGAAGGCCTATTACTTAGGAATTAGCAGATTTACTTGAAGTTAAGGAAGGGAGATGTGAGGAAAGTGATGGAGAATCATCCAGTTTTCCTGGCAGCATAAAGGAGAGTGATGATAAAGAGGAAAGTGGCTCACATGAAAAGGAGAGAAATTAAGAAGAATCAACCTTGCATGATGACTGCTACTACTTTGATAAGAAGATGCCTTGATTTTATTGTGGCCTACAGAGACAACAGATGTGAACAGCCTAGAGTGCAAATGGATGTCTTCTATGACAGATAAATTGTGCATGTAAATTGTGCATCCAACTCATGAAACGGGCTACAAATGGCATAAAAAATGAGGTATTCAAAAGTTTAACAAATGGAGGAGCAGGGCCAAAGATGCTCCCCAGCCTGGGGCGCCATTTGGTCTAGAGCCAGCCCTGTGTGCAACTGATTGTTCTTTCCTAAATGTAGTACTTTGCATTTGTTGTGACAAAGCTCCAAGTCTGTACTTGTGGGTCCTGCGCTTCCTGGCAGATTTAGGGGCCTCAGAAACTCATCTAGGCCCCAGAGTGACCTCCCTTTCTCAGTATAATTGGCAAGAGTCACCACCTAGTGAGTTGCCTTCATCACAGGCCAATATGGAAGATGGAAAAGTGGGGAGCCCGGGCCCGCCCTCTACTCCGGACTCCAGCCCAGGGACCCTAATAGTATCAGCTAAGATGGCTGACCTTTTAGGCACAAAACACAATACAATTCCCTGGGCTACTTCCCCACAGCAGTCCCTGCTTCTTCAAACTCCACTTCACCCTTACCTCAGGGCCTCCTTCCTTCAGTATGATATGTTGTCCAACACTCAGTCTCATCAACAGCATAACTTCCTTCCACAGCTCCTGACACCCACAGCCCACCTGACTAACTGGGAGGTTTTTATCTGGATTCAGCCAGTCCCTGATTGGCTTCAGGTGTCCCAATTAGGCTAGCTGTTTCTACTCCTTTCTAGAAGGTTCTTAATTGGCCCCAGGTGTCTTGATTGGTCTGGAGTAGCCTTTGTTTGGCTATCCAGGGAACAGGGACCTGCACATCCTAAGGCTGATATATCTGCCTTCCCGCACTCTCCTGTACCCTTCTGGTCTGACTCCGTCACATTGTCTTTACTGAATTTCATCCCATTCACTTCAGATCATTTATCCAGTTTGTCCAGATCATTTTGAATTTTAATCATACCCTCCAAAGCACTTGCAATCCCTCCCAGTTTGGTATCATCTACAACTTTATAAACGTACTCTCTTTGCCATTTTCTAAACCATTGACGAAGATATTGAAAAGAACCAGATCCAGAACTGATCCCCACAGGGCCCCACTTGATATGCCCTTCTAGCTTGACCGTGAACCACTGAAAACTACTCCCCAGGAATGGTTTTCCAACCAGTTATGCACCCAGCTTATGGTAGTGCCAACTAGGTTATATTTCCCTAATTTGTTTATGAGACAGTCATGTGACACAGTATCAAAAGCATTACTAAAAATCAAGATAACACGCATCTATCGCTTCCCCCCTATCCACAAAGCTTTCCTTGATAGGGTAACAAGCCATCAGGTTGGTTTGACGGACTGTCAAATCCATGCTGACTGCTACTTATTACCTTATCTTCTTTTAGGTGTTTGCAAATTGACTGTTTATTATTTTCTCCATTATCTTTCCAGATGTGAGACCAAGAAAGAGGCATTCAGATTCAAATTACAGATGGAGTCCAAGTCAAACCCATAGTTCAGATTCAGTGGCACTGAAATATAGCCAACGGTTCTTGGGAGATTTTGAACCAAATGGCAGAAATCTGTGAGATTAGCTGTTCAGTAGTTCTATCTTACCTTATCCGGTCTCTCAAAAAAGCTCTTTATGGACTATTTCATCTGTATTTACAGTGGTAAAGAGATCCCTACCCGCTCTAGATCCAACCCAGAACCTAAGCTACAGAAGCAAGTTAACATTTGTGGACTGACCCTACAGCAAATACTAGATTTGAAGTTATCTTGATCTAGGATATTGATTTTCATTCATCTTTTAAGGTTTTCTCTCTTTTTTAATAAAAAGAAAAATTGAAGGTATGTTATTGCAAGCATAATTTTTAAATAGAAATTAGTAATATAATAAATAAATAATAACATAATAAAGTTAGCCTGAATCTCTAGGAAACTTTATTAAATATATATAATATACTATGGTGAAAATAGAGCATAAACTAATATAGCATCTCTAGAACCATACTGCTTAAAAATCTATTGAATGAAAATCTTTAAAATGGATGATTTTATAGGCGTTCCTTTTGAATTGCATGTTTTACATGTACATATTTGATACTATTATTCACACATCTACCCAATTAGTATTTCCAATGAAATGACTTTAGTTGTTTGTAATCATGTGCTATCTAAGCCATAATTTTGCCACTTCTCAGGCGACAAATGGATGACTTACATCTGGGAATAAAATTCACAAAGGGGGTATTGGTGTGCTGTTTCAACACATGCAATTACTGGTAGTTACATTCTCATCAGCATAATTAGTTTTGAAACAGCTCTCACAATAACTGTCAACATTTATGTCAATTTAGCAGCAGTTGATGGCATATTTAACAAAGACTTGCTTATTCAATTTCAGTATTATTCTATATAAAAGAGTAAGCAGTAAAGCCTCTTCACTGGTATTGAGCATTTCTTACTTCGCTTAGCAGTAGGGATTGCTATTTCCTTTCAGCAATCGACCCTTTGCAAACCACTAGTTCAAAGAATTACCACCCTCTACTTTGGTAGGAACATCCTTACAGATTTAATTTGCAGTGATTATAAGAAATTGCAATAAAAAGCAGGCAAATTGCAATGTAGATATTAGTAGATTTAATACCCTAATGGTTTTGGAGATTGACAATTTTTTTAAAAAAAAAAACCAAAAAAAACACATTAAAGTAAAAAGGGGAAATGGGGGAGGAATAATGCTCCTCTTCCCCCCAGTGAAACAAACTTATTCATACCATGATTCAACACTACCGCAAACTCTTTTACTGGATACAGTACTGGCTACTGACAATGGCCTATTTTAGCTCTGTTTACGCTTCAGAGAGCAAGACACTATTTGAAATTGCCCATAAGGCTTAAAATACGTTCTTCAGAAAAACCACCAAAAGATCGCTACAATGTAACCTCTACAAAGACCACTACAAAGACTTTTTACAATGTAAAAAGTTGGTTGCCAGATAAACAGGCTAATCTTTTAACCTTCCTAGAAAAATAGGAGAAACAAAGCGATACCTCTTCCCGGGCCATTATTACATTGCTCATTTTATACTGTCTTGTAACACAGTCATCTTCCAAAAGAGACTCAAGAAAGCAAACCTATGTTCTGCACTGCTCACAAAACTGAAGCCAAACCAGCCTTGATGCAAACACCTGCATAGTAAACAGATCTTTTAAATGCTGTTTGATGAACAAACTGAATACCAGTGAATAAATGATTGGGCAATAGTTTAAAGCAGGGATCTTCAAACTTTTTCCTCAGCAAGGAAAAAGTCACGCGGCCCCCCAGGGCATGTCCGCCGAAATGCCGCCACGGAAAGCAAAAGCTTCCGCTTTCCACGGCGGCATTTTGCCGGTATTAAAATAGCCTGCCGGGGAGTTCGGTGGTCTCCTGGGAGGGATAAATGGAACTATTACTTTATTTCTTTTCTAAATTTCATCGGATAAAACAGCATCATATGAACTAAAACATATTTGAGGCAATGAATGAGGGAAGTTACAGATTTTAATCTTTACCAAATGTGCATCTGCTTAGAAATGGTAGAAACCAACACACCAAGAACATCCAGAGTGATGCTGAAATATTATATAACAACATTATATATAGACAAACTCCATTTCTGCCTTTGCCATTATCAAAAGGAAGATGCTTTTTAGAATTAATGGAAAATCAACTTATGCAAAAATAGAGCATTCCTAACTAGAATGTTGTTTCTAACATAAAAAAAAGTTTAAATTCCTCTTCAACGGTTTATGGTATTGAAAAAGAGAAACTTCTTGAAGGATATTACCTAAGAATGTCACATAGATCCAAGAAAACTTTAAGGATCTGGGTCACTACACACAACTTATTTCATGGCACATCGCGGTATTATTAGTGCATCAAGGATTGGAAGAATACTGAACAATGAGGAGATAAGGAGAACCTAGATCCAAGTGTATTTAAAGACAAAATAATTTACTGAGTTCAATCTTGATATTCTTTTGGACCAAAAATTTGTGGTGAAAGACACAGGGCACTCATGAAGAGAGTAGGGAACTCAGACACACATTTGTATTCTGATATTCATAAAGGAGGAGGGAACTAAATCCTTGCTACTTTAAGAGGATGAAAAATTACAAGCAGGCTCCTATTCTTCTCAGGCATGAGCTGGACAGTGCCAACACAAATACTCTGGTGCATGAATTCCTTAAAAGACTTGATCTCCAAGTTAACTAAGAAGGCTTCAGTTTCAGTTTTCCTGCGAAAGGGGAGATATCCCCCTCCTTCTCAGCCCCAGCTCAGGGAGCTGCTGTGGTGGGCGAGAGAGAGACACACACACATCCCCTTCCCAGCTCAGGGGCTACCACGGCAGAGGAGAGAAGGCACGTCCATTACATTAGAGAGGTAAGACTACTGATATTAAAAGATGAGTTGTGTGCTTTTATTTGTAGAACAAAAAAAAAAAGTAATTATTAAGGATTTTTTAATATAGTGCTTTTATCCAAAGCACTTTACAATAGTCAGCTAACGGTACCAACAACATTTGGAAAGATCATGAAGTGGTCCACCAAGAAAATTTTCAAGTGGTCCACAAAAAAAAAAAAAGTTTGAAAACCACTAGTATACACAGTAATAAATGAAACTTTATCTAACTAGCATTTACACTGCCACCATTTATCCCACCCTAGGCTGTACACCTTTCTGGATTTCAGAGTCCTAGACACTTGCTTACTTGGGCACGCTTGAAGATTTGAAGCTGGAGACGGCATGGTTGGTTCTGTGCGTCAGTCCAGCCAGGCAACAAGTTGCACAACCCCATTTAAGATTGGAGTTGGCTCCACCAAATGTCCACAGCTCTGGATCCTGGTTCGATGGGAAGATCACTCTGCCTCTCCTCAGACTTGGACTGCTGTGCCCCTTCCCTTGCAAGTGCTTTCCCAAACAGGAGTGGGGGTTACTCATAGCTCCTTCTCAGCCAGCTCTAGGCACAGTAATAGACTCTCCCCTGGCCCCAGTGAAGCCACCAGCCACCTCAGAAGCTCCCTGCTCCATCAAAGCCCCAGCAAGCTCTCTGCAGCAGTTAGCAGCAACTCTTGGTATAGACAGAGCTCCACACCAGCAATCTTGCTCCTCTCCCAAAATGGAGACCACCAGAGATGTCTCCCCTTCTTTCCCCAGAGTATCATGAGAACTGTAGTCTCTAAGGCTCAATTGCTGCACACAAAATCTTCCCAACTGGAACACTCCCAATCAAGTTCAGAGGCCCCTCTAGTAAAGGGGGCCTCATCTTAATATGAAAGAAATATGAACTACAGTTAAGAGAAAACAGCATGTTCTTGAAGTAAGCCAACAAGAAAAAAAGGACAATAAAAGAAACAGCTGTGCTATTTATGGATGCCATGTGTTCTAATTCCTCAGAGCTCAGTCTCAGCTTTCCTTTTTCTTTTTTTTTTTCTTCTGAAGTTTAGCTTCATTTTCTAATTACTTTAATATTTCTAGGTCCAAACTCAGAACTACTCTAGACTCCCAAGTTTCCCCTCAGAATCCAAGTCCCCTCCCACCACAGAGCTCCTTTCACTTCTGGCTGCCCTACTGCCCTCCACTCAGCAGCCAGAAGAGCAGCGGCAGAGTCATCTGGAGATGCAGCACACTGATGTTTGCTGAGCTACTGCTGCTCAGCAAGTTCCACGTCTGTGTCCTCTGCAAAGAATGCCTCCTCAAATCCATCTTTAACTCATGCCCAGTGCGTGGCTGTATCCACACCATTTTTATTATTATACTGTCAAAATCTCCAGCGTAGCCTAGGTAAACTGTGGCTATTTCAGGATACATCTGAGGTGATAAATTGCTCTCTCAATCCAGAGTCCAACTAGAAGCACCTTCAAGCACATTATATTAACTGTTCTTATCGAACTCACACACTTCTCAGAGGGCTACATCTGCCCAAGTAAAGGCTTTACTTGTGCTTCTTGTAGTTAAAAGATAACATCACACTGAAGCTTCACATTACTTCAGGCAGGATGACTTGCCCTTAGAAAGAAAGGAAATACTTCCATACTAATTACAAAAAAGTAATAAAATTGATTTTAAGCATAAAAGTGTTCGGTTGCTAGCGGGCTGCCTAAAAAATTTTTTTCCTTACTAAATAAAATAGCCTTGTGCCCATAGACATCAACAGTTATTTCTAACACATGCACAAAAATAGAACTGGACCTTAAGAAATGGAAATATTTGCACTCCTCTGCTACAGGCTGTTAAAGGTTTTTACTACCATGTTGCCACCACCACCACCTCTTTTCAGGAGTCTTAGTGCAAAATCAGCACTGCCCTGATTGAGCTCTCCCTGTTGGACATCAATCAGGCTGCTGTGTTGGTATCAGTCCGCTTGTAAGCTCCCCTTGGCAGAGTCCATCCACAGTTTCTGACTCCAGACCCTTTAACATACTTCTTGGACACAGATACTGTGTGGTACCCCTTCTAGAAGTAGGACCCTGCAGCCCAAATGCCCGAGGCCCCAAAACCAATACTGAACCCCCCCAAACAGCCCAGAGGCTAAAGTGTACCCTCCTCCCTTGCAGGAACTCTGGTTTGTAATTTAACCCTTCAGCGACATGTGATAGTTGAAGCACATGAACAAAGACTTTGCAAAAGAGGTTTCTAAAAATAAGCACTCTTTAGACAGTATGAGTACGCAAAGAAAGAAATATCTTCATGTAATTCCCTGCCTTGCCACTCTTGGTCATTCTCACTCCAGAGCTGTGGGGGAAGGCAAAGTCACGGGACTCAGCCTCAGAGGCCAATCAGGAAGGCTCTCGTCAATTTCACTTTCCACGTGCAGGAATATCAACATTGTTCAGCAAAACTGAATTTTTCTGGTGGTATTTGTGAAAAGGGCTTTTTCACTGAAAAATCATTCCAGTGAAAGATTCTCACCGAGCTCTATTCATAATATCAAACAGAATTCATAAGTTGTACACAGACAGATCCCCTGAACTGTCACACTGGTCATTGTGACAACTAACAACGCTGGCTTTAGAGAACCTCTGTGTTTGTGGCCACATTACTTTAGCTTTGCTGTATGGCAGCTCTTGATTTCTAGAAAATAAATACATTAAGAAGCTGTACCTAAATTTAAAATAATCCATGCCATCGGAAGAATCTGTTTGGATCTGCCGTACGTAATGATTCCTGTTCATGCAGGAGAGATGATAACCAAGGTTGTAGTCAGGCACAAATTTAAAAAATAAGGGAGGGTAGACAGGAAGACGTGTGTGGCTATAAAAAAAAGAAAATGCAGTTAAAGCCAACTAGTGATGAAGTCAGTGTTTATACAGACTCCAAAGGAAGTGTGACTGATTGACCTTCCTGTGAAGTTGTATTTCTTTAGAATACTGTTTCATGATCATTTAAACATAGCAATATATTAATAAAAATATTTCTATCGCAAGACTGCATTGGTTTAAGTATTGTATTAAAAGCAAAACACTGCTAACACAGCATAAGTCAAATAGTGGCATTTGCAAGAGTGTCAAAAATGCAAAAAAGGAACTTGAAACAATGTTTTACTCAGAAGCACAAATGTGGGTGAATTAACATTGCTTTTGGACCCTTCATTTCTGCAATTCCTGACTTTTATATATTATTTTATTGTTTGGCTTTAATGTTGCATTAAACACTCCCACTCAATTCCTAGGTGCTTAAAAACAAGAAAAAAGAAAAAATAATTGGAAGTAGCTTAAAAGCTGCTTGTCTGCACGATATTTAATTGCAGAGCTTAGAACCTCTGATCGATTCTGTGTACAAGAGCAAGCATCACTAGTTCCCAGAACACATCCTTGAACTAACGAGCATGCACTAATTAGCAGTGCACATGTTACTGAACATTTTCCACCAGGAGGAATCACTATGCAGCTTTCAAATTTACTCTGCCAAAACTGTATTTTTCCCTCTTTCCTGTAAGTCAGAAACTGTTAAAGAGATCTTTACTCATGAATGTAAAAACATGTGGTCATAAAGGAAACTGATTTGCAATTTTAATTATACTGGAAACTAGTGGTGTCTACTATAGTACTCTAAATAATACATTATATGGGGCCATTAGAGGTGAAGGTGAACATAAGCCATGAAATCATTATCTTCATCCACTTAAAAAGAAAAGTGGATATCTTCCCAGTCACTGAAATGTAACAGCTCCTGCCCAATAGCATTAACCATATGCCTCAGTTTTTAGTGACATAGAATAAGGGCTCCATGATTCTAACTTCCTACACTTGAGTGTCAGTAAAATGAACATGTCTATTTAGCAATGCGACAGGCAAAGACATATTTCTTTGGAATGATGTTCAATTTCTTAATGAATAAACAAACACTATCTCTGCCCACATATGGGTCTGTAAACCGGTATAATAAGATGAGGCCCTGAAACAAACCATTGTATCAGAGGTCCAGTATAAGGCCTAAGCTAAGGCAATGGTCAAGACTTTGCTAACATAAAGCAAAGTTAAGCTGTGAGCTAGAGGCAGGCCCTGCTCACAGAAGCTGGCAAGAAAGTACTGATGTTGAAAAAATACACATATCTAAAGGTACTGGACACTAGAGATATCAGAACACTCCGATACTTGCACATTCCACACACATAACAAGAAACAAGCTTAACCATTGTAAAGACGGGCAAAAAGGTAGTAAGATGAATAGAGTTGTTTTGTTTGAACCAACATGTACATAATGAGATGCGGGACCTTGCTACGTAGAGGGGTTAGTCAGGATTGATGTGTAACTTGTTTGTACCTGTGTGTAAGAATGCTTCCCTGGGGTGGTGTCTTTGTCCAGCCTAGGAGACAGTGGAGTGTCCTGCCACTGACTGAGCTGTGCCCATTGTCCGGGAGCACGTATGTACTAGCAGAACTGTAGACAACTGATCTGGAGAGCTAGAGATGGCGTTTCGTTTAGCAATAAACCTGGCCAGGTGCCTTTGTACCTTATCAGAGTCTGTGGTCATTGGGGGTTCTCTTGGAGTCTGCTGTGTCTGCTATCTGCGCAAAGCTGGGGCAGCACGCAGTGGGAACACACAAATGCAGCCGACTCTTATCAACATTGGATAGAGCAGAGCACCACACCGGTGGCGTCTGACAACTTGCATCTTGCTCCAAACAAACTACTGACTCATCATAATATATCAAAAAGTCACTAGTTCCTAAAGTGGTTATTAAGAAAATGAGTAATTCAAAAGCATAACACAAAGCTCCAGTATAAGCCTTCACTCTAAACCACACTGCTCGTGGGTTTTTTCTTCAGTTTCATCTACCTCTATCTTCCTCTGAGACAGTTACTTCCACTTCTTATATTAAAAGTAGAGTCAAATAAGCCACACATGCACCAAAGAGTCAGAGGGTAATTAACCTGCACCTCTCTGAGGTTTGCAATACTTTAAAAAGGTGGGGTAGTAAGATTATCCTGCCACCTGCTTACAGGCTACTATAAATCTATTCCCCTTTTATATCCCATACCCCCGACCACCATCACCACCACTCTAATAGAGCTGAGCAAATAATGGATTTTTCAGAGTAGTAGTTCAACACACACACACACACACACACACACACACGAAATCCGGTTTAAACTGAACCAAAACAAAATTTTCCATTACTTCAAAAAAAAATAATAATAATAACTTTTGGAGAAGTTGATTAAATGAATCATCAACTTTAAACAAAATTTAAAGGTTTTCAATTGTTTTGAATAAACTGATTGATTGTTTTGTATCAAGTTGATTCTAAACAATTTTTTGAGCTTTTCATTTCAATTCAGCCATTTTGGGAGGTTTCTGTATTTGTATTTTTTATTTTTAAATTGGCCTAATGTAAAACTGAAATGAAAAGTTTCAACTCTTAAAAAAATTTCAAACAAAACTATGCATCAAATTCAACAAATAGTTACAGACCCCAAAAGTTTTTTTAAATTAAAAAAAAAAGTTAAAAAAAAAATGTTGCACAGCTCTAATATGCAATACTGCAATAACAAAAATCAATTGACTGCATAAAGTAGCATACATTCCACTGACACTTCTTTATTATTTAATTAATTCATTAATATTCATACACCTAGCCCCACCCTATGAAACAGACCAAATACTAAGCAGCGCCATAAGGTCACTGAACAGTAATCTGTAAGATCAAAATTTATTAGTCTTCCTTTTAAAGCTGTAATTAACAAAAGCTTTCCTCTCCACAAAATGAAAAATTTCTCTACTATAAAGGCATGCTATAAGGCTTGGTGCTGATTGGCTTATAGAAGATCTCCAAATTTAAGAAAGAGGCTTTAAGAAGGCTGTTGCCTCACTTCTTTCATCTTTCACAGTGGCTCCCAAAGAGAGCTCTCACTGCGAGCTGCGATCCAACAATAAGAGAAAGTGGGACACTTCCATCTTTCTCCCTCATTCCAATCCCCTCCTTCCTTCCAATAAGAGGTACAAGTTACTGGATCTGAGAAATGTGGGCATGAAAATAATATCCAATAAGGTAGTAAGAATTTGTCTACTTCCCATTCTGAGGCTTGACTGAAAAGCAACAAAACAAAAATAATTGTAGGAAAAATGGGGAAAGGAGGGAAAATATTAAAAGCCCAGGACTGCACCCATCTCACCTCTGGTGCTTGAGGAGAATATTCTAGTATTTTATTCTTTAAGAAGGCATTACTGTAGCTATCTCTACAGAAATCAGGGGTTCAGCTGTGCTAGATGTTGTTCAATCACATATAGGGAGTTTGTAAGTATGGTACCCATTTTGGCTTCCTTTTCTATCATTATCCCTGTTAATGTCCTAATCTGAATCAGGCAGGTCATATAATTTAATAGCTACAGGATTTTTTTGTTTAACATTTTCCATCCTATCTCTAAGTTGCTCCTATCTGAATTTCCAGGCTTTGAATTAACTCTATTTTAGTACAGGGATTGGTGGAAAAAAGTTGGCATTTGACAACAGTCAGCATTGTTAACTTGTGTTTCAGTCATTTCTTGTTCTAACCATCAGAGGAAATTGTAGTTTTGCAAATACCAACATTGTGGTAGTTATTGACAGATGCTAACTTTTCAATGCAGACTATGTTAAGCTCTGTGGTACCTTGATTACTATGTACCATCTTTAACAACATTTTTCTTTTGAGATTTAGAGTTCTGGGAAGGCAGCATTGTTCGGCAGTTAGAGCAGAGAAGAAACTCAAGAAAACTTTGTTCTAGACTCAGCTTTGACAATGACTTTCTGGATGGCTTTAGGCAAGAATATCTGTGCCTCAGTTTCCCTCTCTAATCTGAAGGCAATATTTCCCTACTTCATAAGGATGTTGAGAGGTTTAATTCACTACCATCAGTAAAGCACATGAAGTTCTATGCACCGAAGTTGCCAAGGAATAACATCTTTTTACTTATCTTTTATTGCCACTATTAGCATCACTATGGTTATGCTAGAGAGAGAAAGATTTAGAAGCCCAGAAACTTAATTTCTGATGTGTATTATCTTTTGTTGTTTCTCTGCACAAGAATGAATTTTTAGTGGAAAACACAGGTGAGCTGATAAAATTATATTGGTTGTTAGATTTAACAGAGCATAAGAACTGCCAGATAAAGTCCCTAGATGCTTTTCTGTTGTTTTGAATCAACTTGAGCTTTTCAAATACTACATACTTCTCAGGGAATTAGCACTAAAAAAAATAAATACCATTGACATTTTTGATGGAATTTGGTTCATAATTTAGTGTTTGAAAATTATATCTTATGCATGGGATTTTCCTTTTCTTTTTTTCTTTTCGGAACACTTCACTAGATGCAATATACACCAGGACAAAGCAGCATACTGCACGCTGACACCCAACGCAGGCAAGTTAAGATGAATCAGTCAGGAGAAACCAGACTTAACCTTGACTGTTCCAGACCCTCCATACAGCCTAGCCAGCTATCCCTCCCCCTACCTTTACTTAAAAGCACGATCAGTGAATTGCATGTTCAGTTCATACTTGATACACTGGAGAAGAGTGTTCCTGAGAGCAGAATCCTGAGGAAACCATGCACTATAAAACTGATAGCACAGGTGCCCACCAGAAAGGCCAGGCCATTCTAGTGCCTTCTTTGGAGATTGAGCATTTCAAACACAAATAGTTATATTAATTATACTATGTGTAAAACAAGCAAGGCCATTCAAAGTTACAGCTCCCATCACAAATGTAATTCAGCCACCCTGCACAGATATTTAGTAGCATTATGTATAGTAACACACAATTACTGTTGTGCGCTAATTCACAATTATGTGAAAGGCCTGAGTTACTGGGGGTAGGGGGTTGGAAACAACAAACTGTGGCTTATTGATTTTTGTGCACATACAATCTCAATTATAATATTACATAGGTCTTTTGCCTACAAAATAGTCTTCTGTTTTGAAAATGTAACTCACCAAACTAGCTGTAAGTGAAGGAGCCGACTGCCCAAGCGCTTGGCTACGCATACGAACAAGATTGGAGGTTTCTGCAGGTTGCCATGACTGCTGTGCAATGGTATTGGGAAGCAGGTACCTGCCTGACAAGGTAAAGAAAGATCATGTTAAGCACTAGATATGACAGAAGAGGAAACCTAATTCATATGATCATAAAGGGTAAAGCTCTTATTTAGAATTTTGGTCTCTCAGGCATTCTAAATGTTAGGTTCTTTCACAATAATCCTGGTGAGGCAGGATTCCATCTAAGTGGAAATCTCTTACCACTTATTCATTAGTCATCTGGGAAGTTCACTCTTTAGCAGGTAAGTTTTCCTTACTGCATATTCCCTGCACTACATGTCCTGATAGCTATACCTTCCTCTGAAACACTACAAATGCAGTAGCTGATTCAAACATCCAGAGTAGTGGGAATGAGGGTGGGGGGGGTGGGGGGGAAAAACCACACTAGTTTCAAGGTTAAAAAAGCAACAGTGCTCTGTTTGTACAAATGCTACATTCCAAAGCCTGCACTCCACACTTTTATATTCCTTTATCCAAGAGTGATTGTTGACCATGTCCTCTACAGGTTTCAGACATCAATACAACAATTCAAATGAAGTTGTCAAACAGTGAGTTAAGCGCGTTACCTTGAAAATCATCTGTATTGAAGACAGCTTCTTTCTTGGCCATTAGAGGTCTCTATTCAGAAAACCTTAACACCTATTGATCTCTGAAAATTATGTAAGATGTGCTATTAAGAAAATGTTATCCAATCACTGATATCTTGGCCTATTTTTCTTAGGACCAAAACAAGCTGCTACAACAGAAAACTGCAAATGGAAAGTGCCAAGACAACAAATGCGCATTACTAATCCTGAAATCTTTCTCAATGCTCCAGAAAGCAAGTTCAAGGTCATGATTCTAGATTTTGGATCATCAGCTCTCCCAAAGAAACATCATCTTCCAAGTCACAAGTTACAATAATTAACTCCCAAAGTGAAAAAGATACCCACTTTCTAATATTTTGTCTAATATTAAGTCTTTATATCTTTCGTTGCTGTTTTTACTCTCTTCTAAGAGTTACACCCTCTCCTTAAGGGAAACACAAGCTGCCAGTGTGAATGAATTACCTTGCTAGTGGCCCAAATTACAGAAAATCTGCACAATAAAATGCAGACTACAATTTAGAACTGATCCTGTACAGTGAAAACTGTACACCTTGGAGTCCCATCAAAGTCAACAAAACATCATAGATCTGGCCCTGTATCACAAATGGGACCACCAACAAAAATCAATTTATCTCTAGCCTTTCTCACATTAAGGTGGACATTAAAACAGCTATTTCTTTGGCTTATACTCTTCAGAATAAATAATATAAACCATAATTGCACAAGTGAGAAGTTACAGTCAATGAAGTTTCAGTATTGCCTCAGACAATCAGCAGTTTAGTTACAAGCTACAGCTTTTTTCTCTGTTCTCATAACAAAGCAAACCAGGTTCTTGGGTTTTTTGTTTTGTTTTTATTTGAGAGTTGAGAACAGGAGTTAAAGAAGCCTTCACTGACTTGCATTCTAGACTGGAAAATTATGGCACTCTAAACTGACCAAACCAAATGTTTTAAGCCCTTAACAAAATGCTTCTGGGGCTATTCCTTGCCCTTTCATTGTGAATTAACCTGGTTTTGTTTAGATTTGGCCTTCAAGTCAAAGAGTTTCATTCAAAAACATAGCACAGGGATAGGCAACCTATGGCACAGATGCCGAAGGCGGTACACAAGCTGATTTTCAGTGGCACTCACACTGCCCGGGTCATGGTCACCGGTCTGGGGGGCTCTGCACTTAAATTTAATTTTAAATGCAGCTGCTTAAACATTTTAAAAACCTTATTGACTTTATAAACAACAATAGTTTAGGTATATATTATAGACTTATAGAAAGAGATCTTCTAAAAATGTTAAAATGTATTACTGGCACGCAAAACTTTAAATTAGAGTGAATAAATGAAGACTCGGCACATCGCTTCTGAAAGGTTGCCGACCCCCGACATAGCAGTTTCTCAGTACTCGGGAAAGAACTGTGGAGTAGAAGTGATGGAGCTCTTCAACAGGACAGCATAGGAAGTTATACGTTTTTAGTTGTCATTTAAAGTCATATGTCTAAAATTTTAAGAGGTTTTATTCAGAAGATATCCACACAACATAGAAGAAAAAAATAAATGATGACACCTTAAATGAGTTTTGCTTGTAATGGTGGAGAAAAAACTATTTAAGACAGAAGGTAAATTACACCACTGAAAAAATAGATAGGAATTAATCAAATAATGGTTTTATTATAATCAAATTTATTAATTTCATTATTGATCAAATAATGGTTTTATTTGAATGGGATATCTAATTTTGGAATAAGTGACTGACTGGAAAAACTAGGGAGAAAGGAAAAGGGTAAAATACACCATTGAGAGAGAGTTATAACTATTTTTTCCCCTACTCCTGCATCAAAAATACGTGCACGCATTTCACTAAAACTTCAAACTTTCAGGTTGAGGCTGAGACATGGACACAGTCACCACAAGAGAATTTTTAGAGCTACTGAAAATTGGAATATAATAAATATGTTTCTTCATAATAGTTGAGAAGACATAACACATCCTTCAAACTAATCATCCTTTGTCTTTTTCTAACAGGAAATGATTGAAGTCTTTCACAGAGTGTGTTATTTTGATCCAATAATTACATATTTAAGAACATGCAACTGAAGATGAACACAAGTAAAAAATGTAGATCCTCAGGCCCAAATCAATCCGGGGAAAAGTAAAACCTTCAAGACACTTTGTATTTTTTTTTTTTAGTGCAGTCTAGGAAAGGAGGGGATGAATCTTTTCTATTTTACAATCCTATCATCAGGCTAGGCCTCTAGGCATCATATTTTATTGCCTCAAATTTATTATTTTTCCAGAGCCAGATGTAGGAAATTATGTGGAGACCATAAATGTTAGGGTCTGTTTTCTCATCAGTGCACGGGGAATTAATGCATATGATTTCCATTAGTATTAAAAAGAGAATAAAACTATTATGGATGGATTTAAAACCATCATCATGAAACTCTTCACCATTTTGCCTTAGTTCATTGTGGTTACATCAACAAACTTTATTTAAATCCAATTTGGGATGACTACCAGAAGGCACAAAAAATATGCTGTTTTATGTATGCATCATTTGCTGCTTGCAACTTAAGAAAATTAGTATCTGTTAACTGTATTATTCAGCTGCCCAAGCTTAAAGTTAATAGACAATGCCAGTTTTCCAGCCTGATGTAAGAGGTGAACATTTTTCACCAATCTGTCCAATAAGCCTAATATTATTCAATCAAGCCTAGAATTACAACTGAGTCAATTGTCATTTATTCTAGTAATACAAGAAACATTTGTAAGAAAACCAGTTAACAGTCTTGTAGACTGACTGGACACTTAAAGGACACTCCTCAAAGCGTGCAAGTGTCCGACTGGTGGTCCGTGGTTCTGAATGAGAAGAGGTAGACCTCTTCTTGCCACTTCGATCCCTGACATCACCAATGTCAGAGCCCAAAACCTTAGAGTCTGTGGGTTAGTGACTCTCTCAGTACCTGAGGAAACAGCAGTCTTATGGGTACCAGGTTGCTGACTGGTGGGTGCTGAAACTGATTGACTGATTGACTGATTCAGCAACCGCGCTTTTTTTGAGGTATATTTCCTACCTGGAGGGCTCGAGGTCCATACTTCAGAGTCTTTATGAGAGGGTTCTTGGTTCTTCCTCTTAGACAGTCTAGGAGAGCATGACACTGAAGTGGTTGAGGGGCTGACTTTGTCGGAGAGCAGTGTAAAGGTAGGGTCCTCTGGCCTGCATCAAAAGC
Source organism: Dermatemys mawii (assembly GCA_007922305.1). NCBI lineage: Eukaryota > Metazoa > Chordata > Testudines > Dermatemydidae > Dermatemys > Dermatemys mawii. Next base: position 15,059,844 of record ML677342.1, read on the forward strand.
CAGGCAGAGACAGCTCTCCATCATGAGGAGAGAATGTTTAATCTCCCTTTTCTTGCCTTAGATTTTAACACCAGACAAAAGTTGCACTTCTGGGGGACGCATGAATCCCTGAGGCAACAGTTATACCAGTGGTGTCAGTCACTCACCAGGATAGCCTCTGAGCAGCATTTAAAACCAGGAAAACTGGGTATGCCCTCCGAGCAATATAACATCCCCAGGAGGGGAGAAACTACAAGGACAATGGTCCATAAATCAAGAAAAAGACTGCTATGTACATTTTAAGATTTTTTTTTAAGCTAAAACTATTATCACCACTATTCTAATAGTGAGTATAACTAAAAGAAACTGAACTGCTTAGTATACTGAAGAGAGGGACCACATTTGATGTAAGCTCAACTGAGACTCTAAGGCTCTGTATCAGGCCAGGGTGATTGAGAAAGAATCGAAGGTGATTTGCCCACATAGTGCTATATAGCCACAGTGAGGGGCACAAGAGCTGAGTGGGACAGGTGTGGTTTGAACGGGCATTGCTATCTTAAAAATCTCTTAAAGGTGCACATGCACCTGGAATGAAGCATTCATAGGGACACTACCCAAAGAAGCAGAAGAATTTTAGGCACTCTTGGTTAGTCAGATTTCATTTGCATGGCATCACCTTACCACTTTCAAGTAATCTACAGAGTTCTCCAGGAAACAATGTAAGTGAGACCTTGGTTTCTTATAAAAATATCCGATAGAGGGAGAGAATTTAAGTAATTTTTAAGCCACCTTTATATATCGTAAAGCAGCTAAAAGGGGTGTAAACCCAATTCTTCCCCACCTTTTGCAAGTCATGTTTAGTAAGAACCCTTTGTTATTAGAGGATAATCAGATATTCTGCTGGTGCTGCTTTAGTAGGCTTTGATCTCAGTAGTAAACTTCAAGCCTTTGGTTGACATAAGCACAATTAAGCAGCAATGGAGGAGTTAAAAGCAAGATAATGAGACAAGCGTATAGTTTCTTCTGCTCTAATTTCTGATCATCTGATGCAGGATCCAGACACACTAACATCAAAGAACAGGGTGATTATCTAGCTGGGGGCACACAGGAAAATAAATTTATCCCTGACTACAAAGGCTGATTAAAAACCTGAACGATAACTGAAAGTGACAATGACAAATGCAAGCTAACATCACCTCAGTCATTAGTGCATCAAACACACTTTCTAAAATTATAAATATTTATACTTTACAGCAGGATGTATTTACTTTGTCTGCATAGGGCTTTTCAAATATTGCATACATAAAATCAGTTTTATTTTCAGTTTATCATTACGCAACAGGTAAAATTCCTTCTACCTCCTCCCTCTCTGCTGCTATTGGAAACAGTTCAACACAAATCAGCCAAGTGACAGTTCTTGCAATGGGTTTCTGGGTTGTGGTTTGTCTTGCTACTGAATCCTCTCTCCCTTTAGGACCGAATGCCTGTACTCTCTGAAAGCTAGTCTGTCATCTTCTCTCAGAAGCTGGATAAATGATACCCCTGAAGCTACTGTCAGGGAGTGCTGACTGAAAATGTGAAAAAGGACACACAGACTAACCTGAATAAACATCTAGGTTTGCACTCATTCAGAGCCTTAGTAAGGTGAAAATCATTTGGGATATGTCCTTGCTCAAGCACATATTAAATGGGAAAAAAAACCTACACTGATGCCTAAAAAACCAAAACACAAGATAAAAGTTTCCAGTCAAACTCAAGTCTTATTTAGTTTGCAAATAGATTAATGTGCCTCCCGTGCTTCATGTCCAGTAATTAAGACTGTGAGAGCTACTTCTGGCTCTAGAACCTGTACCATTACACTGTCTTCACACTATATCCCCAGTGACATCTATGCAATTCCATTGCCTTCAGTGAGTTCTACAAGAATAATTAATGGTCCCATAGTTGGGCGCAGTAAACAATTCTGATGGTGCACAGAAGGGAATAATATCCATTTCTCCTTTCAACATTGCTTGGGAAGCACTAAAACCAGAAAAACATGGTAAAAATGCTGTCAAGGAAGTTTCTGACCTAACAGTGGGATACTGGGAACCAGGATTACTGGGCTCTGTTCCTGGCTCTGGCAGAGTTTGGGCTAATGGGCAGAAGAATCGTACAGGACAGCATAGCCATGCACATAGATAGCCACACTGCCTTTTAAAATCAATGTGGCAAAGTAAATAAGCCTTCGGTCATATTAAGAGGCTGAATTCTCCGAAGTCACATCACACGACCTCTCAGTTGTTACCTATTTGTAAAGTGGATCAATGACAGTTGCCTGCCTACTTGGCAGCAATGTAACAGCAGAGAGCTGTGAACTGCACAGATGTATTAAAACCCCTGCCAAAAGAAGTACCATCAGAAACCATAATGTTCTAGCTCCCAGTTCCATGCACCTTCACAAAGGCCAAAGGCTATTCTCTCTAACGAGACATTTCGCCTAAACAGGCATGAGAAGGCTCACCAAATGCACAAGTGTCACACAAAATAAGCAATACTTGGCAGGTTTGATTTACCCATCTCTAAAATTCCTGCTTTTCATTCCACTGGGTAATGGTGAAGCTTAATTACTGTACAATGCTTCGTATCCTTAGAAGAAAGGTGCTATAATATATGTGCCAAGTATTGTTAATATGTAAGGAAATGTCTGCATTACTCCTCAATAATTAAGTTGTGGCTTATGTCTACTTACAGTTGATCTCACCACATCTAAACAACAGAGAGCTTGGCTAATCAAAAGGATAAAATTATAATAGGTTCCCCTCTGAAACACTGAAAGCAAAGAGCGTTAAAGTTGTTAACCAAGAAACAGAGAACTTAAATGTTTTTTCTGATAATTATTAGATCTTTTAACACGATATCTACTCTAGTACAACACATGAAATAATAACCTTGCAAATAAAAAAGCATCTAAGCAAGCACAGCAGGTGCATAAGATAACATTTGAAGGAAAATAAAAAACTTTATTCTCAAAACAGTGAACATCTCCCCTCAGCAAGAGTGGAGAAGAATAGCACTCATGTCTGTATTGCAGTACGTAGCAGTTTCTCAGTACTCGAGAAGGAACTGTGGAGTAGAAGTGATGGAGCTCTCTAACACGACAGCATAGGAAGATCATGGAATTACTCACAATACAATACACAATTTAAACTCCCGGTAATGGCATGTAATTAAATCTTAAGGGTAAAGTAGAAAGGTAATGTCTCATTAGAGCAACTAGACAAACTGAACAAAAAACATCTGTTAAATAATTTTATGATAATTCACTATGGTCCATTAGCCGAATGAACAGTGAAGCAAGGAAATTAAAAACCTCTTAGTTTCCATGTTGAGACTGGTTAGCCACATTAACCTCCATTACACTGACCCACCCATGAAAAAAAAAGACAGAAATGCACTATTTTCTGCTATGAACTCCATTTAAATGTCTCTGAACACTACAAACTAAAGCCTGTAGAAGCTTTGTTGATACTAATAACTCTCAAACCCTCTGATTTGTAGGTAACCCTTTGAAGATACTACAGCTCAGGAAAACCAGCCACTGCAGAAAAGCAGCTTTTCACAGTTAATCACTTTTTCCCCTGATCAGAAACAAGTTTTAAAGCTCCAATCTTCATGCACAGGAATTTTTAAGAAACCAATTTAAAAGCCAGGGGTTTTTTTGTTTTAATACATTTAGGTTCTCACTAAGACAAGGACAAAAATCTATTGCTTGGTCCAAAAAAAAGAAAAGCTGATTTTTTTAAATTTAAAATTGGATTTTTATTTGTTTAAATATGAGTTTAGAACATTTGATTTCACACACAAAAATCTATGCCTCCTATGCAAGGCCTGATTAACATGTTCTCCCCTGGGTGTGGTGGCTAGCTTTGAGATGTTCAGGTATACAGTCCCTAGATGTAGAGTGGGAGTGAACTGGTAGCAAGGTATACTTGGTGGGTGGGGAATCCTTGAATTCCCTTACCCACCACAGTATACTGGCCTTCTAAGTACTCTTTTTGACTGAGGACAGTCAAGCAAAGGAGGGAGGGCTATCTCTGTGCGCAGATTTATGACTGGTAAGGAATAAATTTCATTCCATCTCTTAAAGTAGATAAAGTTCTATGCATTTGAATGTTTATATTAAATTATCGCAGGCCATATTTTATATATAATTAAGTCACTCTGTAAATGCCCTGATATAAAGCAGGAGTTATATCATTGACATACTTGCATTTTCTCTAATGTACATCATGCCTAAGGGTATGTCTACACTGCAGCTGGGAAGGTGTGATAGACATGTAGGTGTACCCAAATTAGCTTTGATCTACATACATCAAAGCTAGCTTGAACAGCAGCAGTGAAGCCATGGCACTATGGGTGGCAGCATGGGCTAGGCACTTCAGTGTCTTCCCAGGGCTGTGGAAGGCAGGGCTAGCCCTGATGCGATAGCTCACTACCAGTGAGAACTCAAGCTACCATTTAGAGCACATCAGCAGGGTCTATATGGGGCAGTTATGATATCCAACACTGCTGGAAATGGCATTTTGCCCAAGAATAAAAGATAAGACAGAGCAGTAATTACTGTAGCATGATAAGTAGCATCAAGTTATTGTTTCTTGAGGACCTGCTAGCCTACTGTGCGTGTTTCAGATTGACTAGTAGATAACCGTCAAAGAAGGTTCTCTCTGTCCGTAAAAGAGGGACCAGGAACTGCTTAATGGCTTTCAACAGCCACAGTAGACAATTCATTCTCACATGTGGTGCTCAGACTACTTTTCATGCTTTGAGAACTTTCCCTCCTTGTTACAGGAAGTGTATGGCAGTCAAAGTGTACCACCGGTAAATGCCATTTAGTTACAGGTTCCTTGAAGAGGAAAAGGGAAGGTGGGAGGAGAGTTTGAGACAGTTATATATCCAATGGAGACCCACAGTGTAGTCATTCTTCTTCCTGTTAAATCCCCCTCATGGAAGATTCTCAGTTTGATTTTAGCTATTACATAACAAGCCATGTCTGATTTAAACCCTTTCAGTTAGTATAAACTTTATTAGATATACTGTACAAAGCATTTTTATTTATATGGTAATGACCAATAAACAGCATTTCTGCACACCAATACTTCAATGAAGATCTATTCCTGAAGAGCAGAAATGTCTATTTATTGTTATTAGTGTTTTGACAAATTATACTCCTGTGAGAGAACTAATATCACGTTTCATGTAGACTACTGTAATTTAAAGTTCATTTTTGGTTTTGTTAGTGATAACACTCACTGATGGTTCAAAATTTTGTGTTTTTACCAAAGAATGAAACTCAAAATAGGCTGCAGTACATTACTATTAGTACTATAGTACTTACTATTTTCCACTCTAAAAAATTTTCCACTGTTAGAATAATAATTTTATTACTAGTTTATGTTATTACAAGCCATCAGAGCTAGAAATACTTGCCTTATACTACTGGAAAGCATCTGGTCACGTATGAAACCATTACTTACTGCAACTCTGGTTCTTCGATATGTGATTCAGATGTGTATACCATGCAGGTGTTTGTGTGCCCTGCACACCAGAGCCGGAGAATTTTGCTCAGCAGAACCTCAATGCTAATAGCCGCTGCCCTGGCTATATGAGGAAGTGCCTTCTCAACCGCTCAGTTCCTTCACACCAAATGTCCAGAGACTAGACTGATGCAGAAGAGACAGAGGGTGGGATGAGGAATACACATCTGCATCACATCTCGAAGAATCTACTTCTTTGAGTAGACATGGCTGTATGTTTCACTTAGATGACTCACAAGCAGTACCCACCCCAGGAGGAGGGACCTGGAGTCTACCTAAACAAGGATTGCAAAACCACTCTATCAAACCTTGCATCCGCCCTGGAAGATGCTGTAATGGCATAATGTACATAAATATACGGATGGATGACTACGTAGCAGCTCTGCAAATGTCCAAAATTGAGACATTATTTGCACTCTCGTAGAATGAGCTCACAGCTGCTGAGGAGGCATAACAAAAGCTATTTCACATACAGTCTTGATGCAGAACGTTAACCACACAGAGATAGTCTGTAAAGAGACGTCTTGTTCCTTCATACGATCTGCATGTGACACAAACAGGTGAGGTGAAAAACAAAATAGTTTAGAACTGTCCAGATAGATGTTAGGTGACATTTAACATATAAAGGCACTGCTCCTCCAGAGATGAAAGCAGCTTAGGAAAGAACACAGGTAAATATATTGCCTGGTTCAAATGAAACAGAAAAAAAAAATTGGGAAAATGCAATGCTGCAGCACCACCTAATGTCCACAGGAGAGAATGCCTGCCTATGGCCTAAGAGTCCTGGTTGTTTGGTAAATGTGGAGACACTTACGGGAGGGTCGGATAAATTGGGTTCTACTGCAGTCACTGCCAAATTCTGGATTCTTTTTAGGTTTGTCAGCCTCACTGGACAAAACCCAAGTTACAGGAAAAAATAGCAAAAAAATGGTGTGAAGGGTAGAATAAATACTAACATTTTAAAACACTGGAATTGGCACCAAGAGGGAAGCATTAATACTGACAACTCAGGTCACTTTTTAATTCATTGTGGCTTTTATTAATTTTAATTATTAGCCAAAAATACCACCATTAAAATAGCATATATTTAGTGGTAGATTTTTATTTTAGACTTTTTTTTTAATATTAACATGCTACTCATTCTCTAACTTGAATTTCATCTCTGTATTTTTCACATAGCTGAACAATATGGATTTGAATGAACACAGTAAGGCTCTGAGTCAGGTGTTTACTATGATGTGTAGTCTAGCTGAAAAGTGATGGGACAACTCACAGTAATAAATAAATGTATATAAGGAAGATCAGAGCTGTTTGATAAATTACAAGGTCAGAGGAACTAGAAAAATTCAGTTTCATTAATCAAAATTAGCAGATTTCATCCACAGATACCAAGGCCAGAAAGTAACCAGTGTCCTAATTTAGTCTGCTGTATATTACAGGTCACGGAACTTCTCCAAAATAATTCCTAGAGCAGATCTTTTTAAACAAACATCCAGTCTTGATATAAAAATGGTCAGTGAGGGAAAATTCACCTTGACCCTTAGTAAATTGCTTCAGTTTTTTCTCACTGTAATAATATGCCTTATTTCCAGTCTGAATTTGTATAGCTTCCATTAGATCACGTTACATTTTTGTATGCTAGGTTGGAACTGTTAAATATTTGTAAGTACTTATAGACTTTAATCAAGTCATCCCTTACATTTCCCTTTGTAAGGTAAATAAACTGAGCTCTGAGTCTATCACTATCTATAAAGAAGGTTTTCTAAGCCTTTAATCATTTTCATGGGCTCTTCTCAGAACCCTCTTTTTTTTTATCAACATCCTTCTTGACTTGTGGGCACCAAAATTGGACACACTATTCCAACAGCAGTCTCATCAGTGTCAATAAAGGTGGAAAATAAACTCTGTACTCCTACCTGAGTGTTCCATGTTTATGCACAGAGTCACACTGGAAGCTCATACTCAGCTAATTTTTCAACACACCCCCAAAATCTTTTTCAGACTCACTGCTTCCAGGAATAGAGTTCCCCCATTCTATAAATATGGCCTACATTATTTTGTTCCTAGATGTATATATTTATATTTAGCTGTATTAAAATGCATAATGTTTCCTAGCTCCAGTTTACCAAGCAATACAGATCACTCTGAATCAGTGATCTGCCCTGTTCATTATTTACCACTCTCCCAATTTTTGTGTCATCTACAAAATTTATAAAGTGATCATTTTGCTTTCTTCCAGGTCATCGATAAAAAAGCTGAATACCACAGGGTGAAGAACCAATCCCTGCTCGATGCCTCTGGAAATGCACCCCTTGATGACCATTCCTCATTTACATTTTGAGATCTATCCGTTAGCCAGTTTTTAATGCATTTATTATATGCCACGTTCATTTTATGTCATTCTAGTGTTTTAATCAAAGTGTCATGCGGCCAAACACCTTACAGAAGTCTAACAATATTATATCAACATCATAACCTTTATCAACCAAACTTGTAATCTCTTTAAAAAAATTAAGTTTGACCAGATTTATTTCCCATGCTGATTTGCATTAATAACATTACCCTCCTTTAATTCTTTATTAATACAAACTTGTATCAGCCACTCCATTTTCTGGCCCAGGGTCTAGGTCATGCTGACAGACCTATCATTATCTGGGTCATCATTATAAAAAAAATTGTGCCTACCTGGACTTAACATTTTTATATTCATTTTGTGGACTCTAAAGCCCAATTTTCAAAAGAGCTCTGCAATCAATAGCTGCCATTTAGGCTCTTAAACAATGTGGTCAAACTTCAGAAACATTCAGCACTCTGTAGCTTTCACTGAGAACAATTAAGAGCTACTAGGGGTTGAGCACTTTTGAAAACTCTGGCTTTGGTGTGGAGATTGCTGCTGTCACTCACAGAGAGTAACTCACCTAATGGCTGGTCTCAATCTTTTGGCACTAAACGTATATATTTTTGAGAGGGAGAGGCGGCCAGATGTGTACATTATGCAGCATGGCACTGCAAGACTTTCAAGGAAATCCAGCCCAAACAGATCAACTGTGCTTTTAGTTTTCAGACCTCCTATGCTTACCAGTCAAAGCTCCTCCTAGGCTTCCTCTTCTAAACGGTCTTCCATCTTCACTTAGCTGTCTTTTAAACTTAAATGACTTTCCAGGGCCAGAAGAGACTTCAGGGTTGCTAGATTTCCGAAATAGCATAGATGGTGGGGATAATATATGATCAAGCTGCAAAGAAACAAAACACACACACTCTAAGGATAGATCCCACAATAGAAATACACTGTCAACATCAAAAAATCATATTTCTATGAAAAAAAATTTAACCTAACAGTGGGTTCACAAAATAAACTACATTATAAAAAAATATATATTGCTAAATGAAACATTAAAAAGTTAGGAAATGCCAGTATAGTTGCCTGTGTAACCTTAAGTTTGCATCCTTTTACATTAAGATACAGCTTTTCCATTATGTGATGACACACCTTTTTTCCCCCTGCATGACCACTGCCTTATTCAGGGTGGACACAAAGAGCCAGAATTAAGTCTGCACAGACCTTCATAAAACCAACATTTCATAACTTTTGAGTGATTTGCCTAAAAAACATTCTTTTGAACAGTTTTTGAAGTGTATATACTGCAACTTTAAATAAAAAGCCACCAGATGGCAGTATGTCAAACACAACAGCATGCAACAAACAACAAGTTCTAGGAAACCTATTTAAATCAAATAAGAACTTAAAGTACCACTAACAACACAAGGGAAAATGTTCCATTTAAAGATTTTTCTGTTTATAGTCAAATCACTTACTTCTATTGTCTTTATTTCAAAGGAAATATGAATAAAGATGTCTGTTATTTAGGAGATTACTGCTTTTCCTATTTATTCCTACCTAAAATTACAATCCTCTGCTTATGACAACAGTCTGATTACTGTGGATATTGTTCTAAATTTCACAAATAAATATGAGATGGGACACGAGAGCAAAAGGGGGTGAACTCTTAAAAAAATGCAAGACTCTAGTAATAAAAATGTAGAGGTGGGAGCAAAGAGCAGGGATGGGGTATAGAAGGAGAATTTTCTACATAACTTTTTTCTGTAATGTGCAATTGACTCCAACTTCATTTGTGCATTCTACTATAATATTTTTCAACATCCACTCTAATTTCGTTGCTTTTAATTTAAGTTTATTTATCCTAACACTAGACAACTTTGGAAACATTTAGAATATCAGACTGAGTCCAAAGTCTCAATAGCACTCAGAACTAGAAGAAAAAAAAATACATCTTTTCAATAAAACCTGTGGTCAGAATCAATGGTCATATTTCAAAATCCCACTTCACTGCCTCAGGAGCAGAAGGGAAAAGTGTGATTTTGTGTCAGGATTTCTTTTTTTTTTAATTCTGTGCAGTCCTTAGATACTATGGGGTAAAATTGTGTCTTCGCTGAAGTCAATAGATAAACCCCCATCAACGTCAGCAGGGCCAGGATTTCAGTTTCTATTTCACTGGACTAGGTCCAACACAAAACCTTTAGCTAGATTAGGATAATTAATCTTACACAAGAAACAGATGCACCAGAGCAAATTAGGGATCAAATTAAATTTAAAATATTAGTGTTCCTATTTCTAAACTTCTTTGGGGCTAAGGGTTTAAATCAGTCCTTTGGAAACTATTTTAATTAGAGATGGGATCAAATCACACACATACACACGCTCCCCTTCAAGTTTACAAACAGTGTTTCTTCTGGCCATGAAAAACCAAGTCTCATCAGCTGCAGAAATATAGTTCAAAGAATCTAATCTCATACTTCAATCACTTGGCAATATTAACATATTACATCTTTCCCATTGTCGCACACCTTTAGTTTTAGAGATGGTGAAAGTCAATTTATCCTGAAACAAAATGCTTCTGAAACTATTGTAAAGGATTGTTTTTGTTTCTGATGAGGAAGAGAAAGTTATTTATGTAATGAAATATAGAGTACATATCTCCTTGAAAGAAGCCTAAAAGATCAATTCTTTGCAGGCTTCTGAAACACCACTTTCCTTACAAAATTCATACTTCATTGCAAGCCAAAGCTAATGCAACATATAAAAAGATTTTCTATCCCCAACAGGACAGTCCCCCACCCACGTGAAATGTTTGCTTCCAGAAAAGCACAACCACCAACTGAGAAACATTTTTAATAGCTCCCGCTTTCCTGAAATGCTTCTTTCACTCTGAAGATGTGCAGTATAGTTTTAAGCAGTGTGGTACGTGTGCACCTTAAAAACAAATGGCAATTAGGTAAAATTAACTTTATGTACTGAGCAACGTGATGGCTCATGGATAAGACTTTCACACATTTTAAAATAGTGAAGCAATGGAAAGACATACTTCAATTAAATCCATGCTCATTCACTGTTTGTTTTTCTGGAATCTCTAAAACCCGAAGAAAAATTAGATTTCCAAATAGCTAGAGGATAAACACACTGTTGTCCTAAAGAAAGGTGGGGAGAGAGAAGGGTTTTTTGTTTAAAATATTTCTCAAATATTTATACAATCTAAAAGCGTTCATGTTTTCTGTTCAGCACAAAAACCACACACACACACACACCCCTTGACAGTAGATTCCAGCAGAATTGTCGTCTGCATATTAGTAGTGTCCTTGCTAGGGTGTTTGGGGATGTCATGATGCAGAATGGATAACCAGAGAGAGGTATATATAACCAGACTCTACAGTACAGCTACCCAGCCAATAAGGGAGCAGAGAAAACAATTGTTATGTTAGTCTGCACAATCTCCAAGAGGTAAAAACCTGTGCTGAATTTAAAATTTGACTATTTCTCTGCATGTACATTACTCACTATCTCTCACCTAGGTTAGTCATTATCAGCTTCAAAGACTGGAAGGCGGGGGAGGAAAATGTATGCTAGTCATTGGGGAGAAATTACTAAAAAGCGATGGATTACTTAACTTGTCTGACACAGCACAAAAACAAAATTAATATATTAAACTGAGATACAACTCAAGTTGCATTGAAAAATCACTCATTTTGAGGAGCCCACTTTTGGAATCCAAGAACAGATACTTCTCAGGGCTGTAAAACAGGTACACACAAAATTTATCTCATAGAATATCAGGGTTGGAAGGGACCTCAGGAGGTCATCTAGTCCAACCCTCTGCTCAAAGCAGGACTAATCCCCAACTAAATCATCCCAGCCAGGGCTTTGTCAAGCCTGACCTTAAAAACCTCTAAGAATGGAGATTACATCCCTTCCTAGGTAACCCATTCCAGTGCTTCACCACCCTCCTAGTGAAAAATATTTTCCTAATATCCAACCTAAACCTCCCGCTTTGCAACTTGAAATCATTACTCCTTGTTCTGTCATTTGCTACCACTGAGAACAGTCTAGATCCATCCTCTTTGGAACCTCCTGGATGGGGCAGTCAGGGGTGGGGGTGAGGGTTGGATGGGTTGAGAGTTTGAGGGGGCGGGAAGTGGGAGGGAGCCGGATAGGGGGCAGAGCTGGGCTGTTTGGGGAGGCACAGCCTTCCCTACCTGGCCCTCCGTACAATTTTGAACCTCAATGTCGCCCTCGGGCCAAAACGTTTTCCCACCCCTGGGATAGATTAACACTTAGTAAATATGGAGCCTGTCTCTACCATAGCTATGGTTGCATTCTGCTTCAGACAGTGTCGGGATAAGGACCTGTCAAAGATCTGGCTGGGCTTCCCCTGCTGGCAGATCACCAAATTGCTGTGAAGGGAGCCAACCATTAGTTTCCTTTGGCATTTTAAACCCTTCAGAGTATGAACAGTTTATCTGATAGATCAGTGTATATATTTGAGAGTTCTATATCTTGAACGTACCATGAATGTTAGTCTTTAAATTTATGCAAAGAGGTAAGAGCTGTATTTTTAGCTTAGTGCACACCATTTATCAATGACTTTGTTGTTAATATTTCTATAAGTGCATGAATCCAAATTTATGCAAAATGCTTTCCTGGTATCAAACATTTAAGAAGTTCTCATGAAATATACACTCCAAGAGAAGGCGAATGAATACAGAATGCAGGTAGGTGCTGTCCCTGCGGCATGCACTGCTGTGGCCCCTGGGGCGGGGTAGGGGGGAAGAAGGGGGGAAGAGAGGGGAAAGGAGCGACAGTCCAGGGGAGCTTCTGCCACCCCCGCCCATTTGCCTGCAGATGCAGTGCCCTCAAAAAACTGGCCCACAGCTCCCTTAGCAGGAACAGGAACAGCGTGGGGCAGGGACCCATCCACCATTCAGGGAACTCAGCCACAACCAAGATTGTCCCTGGCCATCCCCAAGCCCTGCCCACCCTGGGACTTCCCCCTATACCTCCCCACAACTCCCTGCCCTGAGCCCCGAACGCCACCCAACCCTGACTCCTGCACCCTCATGCTTCCAGACCTGACTCCTGTACTATCCACATCCCCACCCCCGTCCCCTGAGCCTCCCACACCCCATCCCCCTGCCCTGAGTGCTCCCCCCACACCCACACATCCCCAGCCCCTGAGTTCCTCCCCGCAAGGGAGGTTGCAATACTGCAGTACCTGTCAATACTGCAGTACCTGTAAGAAATTTAAAGTTACTTTTGCCCCTGCCGGAACCACAGACCAGCAGCAGTCTGAGCAGGACCGGCAGTGGGCTGAGTGGCTCAGCTGCTGCTGGTCTGGGTCCCAGACTCCCTGCCCTCCGGGGTCTGGACCTCCGGCCCCGCTCAGCCCACTGCTGGCCTGGGGCACCAGCAACCAGCCCAGGGCTCTGCTCCTGGCCTCAGGAGAAATATAAAAGAATAGCACAAGCATGTAAGGACAAAATCAGAAAGGCTGAGGCACAAAAAGCATTACACATAGCAAAGAGCATAAAAGGCAATAAGAAGAGGTTCTATCAGTATATAAGGAGCAAGAGAAAGATGAAGGAGAACATAGGGCCTCTACTGAGCAGAAAAAGAGAGCTAATAATTGAAGAAATCAAGACGGCTCGGGTGTTTAATATAATCTATTTTTCTTCAGACTTCCGTAAAAGGTTAGTGGTGACCAGATACTTAACGCCATCATCCTAGAATATTTAAGGAACTAGCTGAAGCAATCTTATAACTTTAGCAAATATCTTCAAGAACCTGTGATGGATTGGTGAGGTCCCAGAGAACTGAAGAGGAGAAACCATAGTGCCTATTTTTAAGAACAAAGATGACCGAGGGAATTACAGATAAATCAGCTTAACCTTGACACCTGGAAAGATACTGAAACTAATATTAAACAATCAATTTGTAAGCACTGAATGGCTAAAAGGGTGATAACGAATACCCAGCATGGAACTGTTGAGACCCAAGTCATGCACACCAACCTAATTTCCTGCTTTGAAAAGGTGACTCACCCAGCTAATAGGGGACGGAAACAGGGCCGGCTCCAGTCACCAGCTGACCAAGCATGTGTTTGGGGCGATACCCTCTAAGGGGCGGCCAATCTTGGGGCAGTGGGACAGCACCAGGGGCGGGGGAGGAGAATTGTTCTGGTGGGGCGGCGCTCAGGGGGGCGACGGCAAGGCGGCGCTCAGGGACAGGTTGTTTTAGCGGGACGGTACTCAGGTTTGGGGGTTTTTTTGCATCAGGGGGCGGCAAAAATGTTAGAGCCGGCCCTGGAGGAAAAGAGCAGACATGATATATTTTGGTTTTAGTAAGGCTTCTCACACATGTTCCCATAAGCAAGTCAGAGAAATGTTTGACGAAAATACAATAAAATGGATCCAAAATTGATTGAAAAACAGTAGTCAAAGAATAATGATAAAAGGTGGGACTTAAAGATAGTGGGATCCTGCAGGGGTCTGTTCTGGGTCCAGTGTCAGTCAATATTTTCATTAATTGCCTTGGATGATGGAGTGGTGGAGAGTATAATTAAATAGCATTTACAGATGACAGCAAGCTGGGAGGTGTTGCTAGCACACTGGAGGACAGGATTAGAATTCAGAATAGGGTGCCCAGATGTTCTGATTTTATAGGGACAGTCCCGAATTTCAGGGCTCTTATATAGGGTCCTATTAACCCCCCAACTCCTGTCCTGATTTTTCACACTTGCTCTCTGGTCATCCTAATTAAGAACAACCTTGACAAATTGCAGAACTGGTCTGAAATCAACAAGATGAAATTCAGTAGACACAAGTGAACATATCTGCACTTAAAATGGAAAAATCAAATCCACAACTACAAAATGGGGAATGTCTGGCCAGGTGGTTGTACTGCTGAAAAGCCTTTGGGGGGTATAGTGGGTCACAAAATGAATATGATTCAACAGCTTGAAGCAGCTGATAAAAATGCTATTAATACACTCGAGAATATTAGGAGTGTCGTATGTCAGACAGGAGATAATTGTTGTACTATAGTCAGTATTGGTGAGTGCTCAGCTGCAGTACTGTGTCCAATTCTGAGCATCAAACTTTAGAAAGATGTGCACAATTTAGACAGAGTCCAAAGGAGGCAACAAAAATGATAAGAAGTTTAGAAAAAACAGACTTATGAGAAAGGTTAAAGAAATTGGGCAGGTTTAATCTTGAGAAAAGATGACTGAGGGGGCCCTGTTAACAGTCTTCAAGTATGTTAAGGGCTGTTATAAAGAGAACTGATCAATCATTCGCCATGTCCACTGAAAGTAGGACAAGAAGCAACAGTCTTAATATGCAGCAAGGCAGATATAGGTTAAATATTAGGAAAAATCTTTCTAACTATGGGTATATCTACACTGCAGTGGGAAGCGAGCCTCCCAAACCAGACAGACAGACGCACCCTGGCGAGGCTTGAGCTAGTGAGCTCAAAATAGCAGTGGTGGACACTGCGCCACGAATGGAGGCTTGGGCTAGCCACCAAAGCTTGAACGAAGCTGTTGGCCTGGGCTGGGAGGCTCACTCTAATGTATGCCTAACTGTGTGCAAGCGTTCTTGAGCAATGAAAATCACACCTCTATTATCACAGCTACCTACTCAGAATCCAATAGAAGCAAACTAGAGTTAAGAACAGGCATTTATAAAAAGAATGGAAACAGCATACTGTGGATACAAGGGAGGGACTCTCTGACGTGCAAGAAATATCTAAACAGTGCTCCATTGAGAATCAAAGTACAGTTAAAGCTGATGGCAGATACCACAGCCTCCTGCTTTCAGACTGAGGAAGCCTTGTCTGTGCCTGACAGGGTCAACTCCACAAGCTGTGGGCAATACAAGCGCTCCCTTCTCACCCTCCACTGCCCTACAAGAGGTTAGCAATAAACACACTCCGACCCCCAAACCTCTCCCTGGACTGCTCAGCTTCTGGTCCACTGGACACTCAGAATTCACAGAATTAGTACACATCAAAAATGCAGGATTCACCAGTTTACCACTTTCCCTTCAGATTACCCCTCTATGCAACACAAAGCACTTAAAGATACGTTTATAGTGAAAACGAGGAAGTTTATTTAACAAAATACAGAGATTCTAGAAGTAGTAAGTGAAAGTATTAGAAACAAATGATTACATGTAAAATAAAATTTTTACACCTCTTTTAGAGCTAGACATAACTAACAAGATGCTGTCTTGGCTAATGGAGTTTAGCTCAACCATGCTAATACCTTGCAGCATTTTCCAGCCTCTTTTGTCTGTGCTCTGACCCTCCTTTCATAAAGGACAGAGCACACTGACCATTCATCTCCTGGTGAAGGATCCCATGTATACTTCAGTACCGCCAGTTATACCCCCAAAAATCATAGTCTTTATTCAAACAGGATGCCCCCTGCTACATTTGATTTTTTCTTGCAGATCTTCTCATGTGAATTCAATATCTCTTCATTAGTATCAGGCTCAATAATGCATACAGATTTACACTAAGCCACACAACACACAATGACCAGCCAGAAAGAGAAGGATTTCTCTTTCCCAGCCTAAACACAACCTGTTTATCACCTTCTGGTGACCTATCTGAACTCCTATACCTTAAGAACATAGATTTTAGTATAGCTACAAAATTTCTTGAATATCTATGCAATGACAGTTGCATTATTGGCTGTTGGTAAAGTCCTCACACGCCACCCTTTGGCACATTCTGTGAAGATATTGGACCCAGGAGATCTCCATAAACCTCCATGCAGCCCTTTCTGCCTTCTGCCAGTTGGTACCGAAGTGTCCCTGGGTCACAGAGGAGTTATACTAATGTAAAAAATCATTGTAAGAGCTGACTCGGGCCCAAAATATTGAGCAGAAGCCTACATTTACACAGAGAAATGATGCACACACAGCACTCGCTCGCTCTCCAGGATATGTCTGCAACCTTTGTGAAAGACTATAATCAAGAAGGAAATAGCAGGTTTTTTCAGTTCCAACTGATTTAATTGGGATTAAAACAGGCAAACTGAACACAGAAATTCAGCAATATTAGGCCAGCTAAATAATTTTCAACAAAAATTTAGATGGCTGGAAATGCCATGTACCATGAATAATGACCCAGCAGTGGGTTTGAAGCATACTGCTCAGCAGGAAGAATATTCCCTTCTCTTCTTGTCCTGTGATCTTTTCCTTTTTCTATCTTGGCAGTGGGAAAGAAAAAGTGCTCTGAGGTATTGAAATCTTATTGGTGTCTGCTACTACATCTGTCTTGTGCAGAAGCTAAATGAGTACACAGGGAATTTAATGAATAAGCCCACAGACAGGTGTGCCAAACACTTTAGACTTCTGTTAGAGAAAGAACACAACGGATTAGTCCTGGACTGGTGAAACCTGAGGGAGCAAGGAGTCAAATGTGCTCTTGTGTATTCAGTGTTATTACTGGGAAAATGCAAACATTCAAGATAAATTACAGAATGTTATATTGTCCCACAGAAGCCCCACATATGCCTGCAGCCTTCAAGGTTCCATGTGACTAATTGGACAAACAGCTTTCTGAACAGAAAATTAATGCTCCACACTAATCAAGCCTGAGATCTAAACAGTGCTGAACTCAGCAAGAAAAACAAATTAGAGGGGTCAGGGTGGGGGTGATATTGCATGGTTACTATACAACAAGATATGCCAGCTACAGAGCAAACAACTCTGAAGAAAATGTTAGTTTTCAAATTTAAACAGTCTCCACAGATAAACTAAAACACTATAATTGTCTGTCTGCTCCTTGCAATCTGGTATGCCAGCTATAAACAGCAGTGCTCATTGCCCAGCAGAGTACTGCTAGAAAACTACCACCAATATTTTACATTAAGTCTAGAATATGTATTTGACACAAGAAAGCTATGTAATTGGTTCCTCATAGGACAAAATACCAAATATACCCTTTTACTGATTTGCCTGTAGGCAAAAAAAATAAAAATAAAAATAAAAAACTATAAAAGACGACTATGCACAGGAGTTTCTCTCACTAGCTCTTTTTAAAAAGAAGTTTTAATGTTTATTCTCTATCAGTTGTTGAATTGTTATTGCACTGTTACTTTCATGCATTTAACACTTCCTTTTCCCCCATCCCCTGCCCCCACGTGTGTGCACACACATGCACGCACTCTTTTCTTTTTGGTACACATGCATTGTGCTGTATGAAGAAACAAAAATGTAACTGTGTTTTACTTCCTTGTTGTCTAATATTAGCAGAGTCTTGGCAATTGTGTTTGTTTGTGCTCTCTGCCAAAGCACAACATAAAGCATTAGCAGCAGTGGCTATTTTTTAATTTCTTCACTAAAATGGGAAATTAGGTATTGAGAACGTAGGAAAAAGAAAACAGACTTCAAAAACAACCACTGACAAAACTGCATCCTCAAGTACTTTAATGACCTTCACAATGGCAATAAGAAAGCCAATTATAAATACAATACATTCATTAAATATTTCCATGTGTCACAGTAAATGTATCATTTTAACAGTGTAGATTATATATAGACACTTTGGGGAGGAAAGGGGATAAATATCACTGACAGATGCTAAACTGAAGAGGATGAAACTATAGTAAACTTTCCTTCAAAGTCACCTTCAATTCCAGAAAAAAAAATTGAGGTACATTATAAAGAGGATCTATTCATCTCCATCAGTTGTTGACACCATCATAATTTGGTTAGTGAGAAAATGCTTTAATTTGCTGAGGAGAACATATATCTTCAGGAAGGAAATTTTTCTATTTACCATGAATACTAATGAAGTGAGAGAAGTTTAGTTCATCTGTAAAATCCATTTCTAGTCAATCACCACTGAGCTCCTAACCTTACCTAAAAAGGTTTCATTTGCTCAGTTGCCTCAGTCAGTTAGTTGTTTATTCAAGTCTATGCACTCCATCCATGCTCAATTAGGTCTCACTTTCCCCTCAGTTACATTGAAATTAAAAATAAAAATGCAAGATAAAATGTTGCTAATCCCACTGACCAGCTTGTTTTAACAACCCATATTTAGAACAACTGCAATTCCAAGCAGCACAGAAGGTCCCTACAAAATACTGCATTTTTTGTAAAATCCAGCCACTGACTAACAAACTTCCATTGATTAACTGGCTCCCTTGGCAAGTGTACAACATTCTTTTGACCCCAGAAGCTTGTAATAAATAACTTTGAGCACTGAAGTATTTCTGAATTCCACATTTATCAATTTTAAAATAAGGTAAAATACCCATTACTTGCCTTGAACAGAGACAATATTTTTCTAGGTCAATCAATTATATTTTATGTAGGCCATTAAAAATACCACATAATCCTCTTGGCCCTATGAAGCCTCCAATCCACAATTACTTTCCTTGGAAATAAAATCTATCAAAGGATTCACTGAACATTATGCAAGTCAGGTAGAAAGCAAAGGAAAAGAGAACCATGGCAAAACAGGCTTAGAGGAGGGGGTTCTCAGTATGTAATAAAGCTGAAGTTGATCTGTAAATCAATGCATGATGACTGAAAAGCTATTTATGTGAAGGACCTGCATAGTTAACTTACACTTTGATATGGCAAAAAACAAACAACCCACATGCTTTACTGGGTGTATTAGTACCAATGCTATGTGCATATACTTGAGTGCAAGATGCACAGCTTCCCATTTGCAACATTCCTTTTTGTATTTATAAACTAAACAAACAGTGCATCTAGCACCAGAAATTTTAATTTAACTCTGCAGTCACTGAGCTTCACATTTAGCATCGTTCTTAAACTTTTAAATAATGCAATATTGCCACAAGAGACTATGCAGACGAGGGCTTTTAATCTTTTCCATACCCTGCCTGAGACAGTGACAACATACTTGAACACAGTTCAGTGGGAAACATATGCTTGAAAATTTGCTCAAAGTGATCTGAAATAAGGCATTTAATGGTTTAGTAATTTTTCAAGAGATCTGTAACATAATGAATCAATACTTGAATCTCTTTTCTTAATTGTAGTTAACATATCAGGAGAAAAAGAGAAAGAGAGAAAGATAGAGAGAAAAAAGAAAGAAAAAAGAAAAATGAAAAAAAAGAAAAGAAAAGAAATATTCTAGAGGCCTAATGACAAGTGTAGATGGGAGGAAAAGCATTGCCCAGATCACTTGTACTTAATTTGTCCTCTTTGTTAAGGGCAGTAGTGAAAAATTGTACTCGGTTTTCAAAAACTTCCATTCTTTTAACATCTTCTGGCAACTGTCATTTGTCAATCTCAGGCTACTTTAAAAGGAGTTCATCTAGGGCCTTGGTTACACTGGCACTTGATAGCACTATAAAGCCTCCAGGAGCGCTATAACTTACTACCCGTCCAGACTGGCGAGGCATGTGGAGCGCTATAAACCCACAGTTATACCGGTCCTGGTAATCCTCCCTTCCCAGAGGATTAACAGCTAATGCATATTCAGTGATCCGTATTATCGCAAGTGTGAACGGGCATTAACACTCCAAGCGCTACAAGTTATCTCTGGAGCCATTTAAGGCAATTGACGTCTCTTCCCTTTGTTTTGAACTTGGCTGGAGGAATGCGGAAGTAGGTTTTCAGAGTTTCTTTCTTAACTTGGCAGATAAGCAATGCAAATGTTTACGGAAGAAGCCTGTGTGAAATACAAAGCCTGCTAGTCTTCTCTGTCAAAGGACACTTACTGACAGGCTCTTAGGATGAACTCTCTCCCTTCGCCTACACACAACACGTTCCCCCTCACCCCCCTCGTTTGAAAAGCACATTGCACCCAGCTGAATGCTAGGATAGCTGCCCATAATGCACCACTCCCCATGCCGCTGCAAGTGCCGCAAATGTTGCCACGCTATATCGCTGGCAGGTCTCAGTGTGAACACGCTATAGCGCTATCCCTATAGCTGTATACGAGGACAGGTATAACCAAAACCGCGATAAAGCTGTAAGTGTAACCATGCCCTAGGTCTTGTTAACAGGAGTTGATCTTACAAAAGGGGCTTAGCAACATTATCTGGCTTAAATAACCCATTCAAAGACTTAAAGGAGAAAAAAAAATTATAAGGAGCAAGGAGAAACTCGGAAAAAGAATACAGTCAGAAGGGAATCTGTACTGTACTGTTGCTGTCCCTACTCAATTTTCCAATTCATCTAGTCTAGGCAGACTTAAGTACAGCATCCAAACCCCACCTATCCCAATCACTGTGGTATTGAGGATCGATGCCTAATATTAAAAAAAAAAACACACACACTTCATATGTTCACTCACCCTCATCCTTCTGGCTTTGTCTAGAATGTGACATACACTCAACACTCCATTATTAAAACATAATGCCATTGACTGAAATAAAAAGAAATCCCTAAGTCAAAAATTAGACCAAGAATTATGCAACTGATGAAGACAGTGGCACATTGTGAATCTTACCAGAAAAACATATGAATCATATATATAATAATGGGAAAGTAGAAGAACACCCTCAGAACGAACATCCATATAGTTGCAACCATAGCTTTTGTTAAAAAATTGTACAAGATAAAGAATGGGGTGCAGCGCACTCAAGAAATGCTTCCATTGACTGAAGCAAAACACGTATCTCCCTCACAACATAAACCCCTCTCCTAAGACAGGGGCTAACCTCTGACAGGCCACGAACAGTTTGCAACAAACAAGACAACATGCTCAATCGTACTGAAGCAATCTGTGCAAGAAACTAGATCTCCATTCTTAGAGATATGTTCGATGAATCAAGAAAGCAATAGATTCTTCAGCCAAGGCGGCTGCCCCACTCAAATCTCTCCATGAAGATATCACTGACAGAAGCAAATAGGTGCAACACAGTGTGGAACGCTACCATGAACTCTACTCATGTGAAACCACCGGCCATTTTTATGCGGCCCACACACTCAGGCCAGGGGGCCTGGGTTAGGCCTCATATGGACTAGTCTCAATTTTGGTCACCAAAGACTAGAAAGGATGTAGAGAAACTGGACAGGCTCCAGACACAAGTGACAAAGATGATAAAAAGGATGGAATACAAGGCATATGAGCAAAGGCTGAAGGAACTGAGTATGTTTAGTTTGGAAAAGAGGAGATTGAGGGTGGACATGATAACAGTTTTCTAACACTTGAAAGGCTGCCATAAACAAAGATGGATAAAAGTTGTTCTCTCTTGCCACAGAGGGCAGGACAAGAGTCAGTGGGTTCAAACTACAGCAAAGCAGATTTAGATTAAATTTCAGGAAAAACTTCATAACTGTAAGAACAGTAGGACAATGGAACAGACTGCCTCGGGAGATTTAGAAGCTCCTTCAATGGTTTTCAAAAAGAGACTGGATAGTCATCTGTGTTGGATGGTTTAGATCAGGGATGGGCAAACGTTTTGGCCCGAGGGCCACACTGGGGTCAAAAACTGTATGGAGGACCAGGTAGGGAAGTCTGTGCCTTCCCAAACAGCCTGGCCCCACCCCATCTGACCCCCTCTCACTTCCCAGCCCCGATTGCCCCCCCTCAGAATCCCCAACACATCCAGCACCCCCTGCTCCTTGTCCCCTGACTGCTCCCCTCCAGAGATCTCCCGCCCCTAACCACCACCCCCGGTACCCCACACCCAATCCAACCCCCCTGCTCCTTGTCTCCTGACCACCCCATCCCGAGAACCCCTCACTTTAACTTCCCCCCGCAGAAGCCCACCCAACCCTCTGCCCCTATCCCCCAGAACCAAAGGGGGTCCTGGGTCACCTTGACCCCCTTCCCCAAGCATACTCAGCACCCACAGCTTGCCCCCTTCCCAGACCACACATACTCCCCACCCAAGTTTTAGTCATGATAGGTATTTTTATTAAGATTCATGGACAGGTCTCGGGCCCACGAATTTCTGTTTAGAGCCCATGACTTGTCCATGACTTTTACTAAAAATACACGTGACTAAAACATAGCCTTAACGATAGGTGGCTTTTGTTCAGCTTCTTCAATGGTTGTAGCAATTTTGTAGAATTACCCATCTTTTAATCATGGGGCAAACTTGTTCATTTTTCTTACATTAATGTAAAAACGTAGAAGTAGTAGTTAAAGAGCACAAGATCAACTGGGACATACAAAGTGGTTTCTTAGCGACCTCCTCATTATTTCCATAGCAACTTCTTCTGAACATTATTGATAACAGTCAACCTAATAAACAACAAATGGCCAGAAGAGCTCACGTCTTTGAATCTCAAAGCCACAAACACAATTTTATTTGACTTTAATAATTGATTAAGCAACTTCCTCTGGCTAATGTTTTTCTTATTTAGGTACTAGTTAGTGGTTTCAAAGATCAAGATAAAGCCCATCCAGGTTAAATATAAGACTATATTTGGTATATAGCAATGTTTTACAATATACTTCCAGCAGGGTGAACACTGGGCAGTTTAGTTTTAATATTCAGGTTGACTTTCAACTATCAACTGACATTCTAGTTCACCAGCAATGTAATCCATAGAGATAACAAGAGGGAATCTGACAAAATGATTCTAACATACACATCCCCTTTCCCTCCCCCCACACCCTCACTCACTCTTGTATTTACCATGCAAACTACAAAGCCACATTTTGTGGTAACCCTTCCCTCAAGCCAAGGATGCTGAATTCTGTTCCTTTGGGATCCAGTCAATGCCACTTATCTCCACGCCCCTTGGAGCTGCTCCTGCCAGCCCAAGGAGCACAGAACCCAAAATTCTTTCCTACAAAAAATACACACCATGCCAGCCACAGACAGTAAGATTTAAAGCCAAGACCGGTAATTTCATATGATTTTCTTTTCCCCATTTTTGAGCTTGCGAGCATGGTGAAAGTTTTATAAATGCTCATAGAAAGTAAGTGATTGGTATGTGTTTAATATTAAAACTAAAAAGGTTAGCACTACAAATCAGTCAGCTAGACAGAGGCAGGCAGTCTGGACTCACCAGGCTATCCTCTTCTCAGAACAGTTCTACTGATCAAGATTTTGTGGATTCAATGGCGCAAAGCCATAAACAAATGACAAGATCAAAAAATTCTGTCATAATGGACTGCCCTCTGTGCATGTCAATGATACACACAATCTAGTGTCCTTTCCAATTGCTTCCTCAGACAAATCACCTGCACACAAAAATGTTTTGTGAGGATCATACGAGAAGGGCACATGTCTAGAAGCTACTGTGAATAAAGAGACAAAAATATTCCATAAGGCCCTTTGCAAAGTATTCAGAGTACTGCAACTGCTATTTGACAATTGGTAAAATACAATATTTAGTTTAAGAAAAGAGTATACACAGACCCACAAACAACTAACCCTTGAACATATTAGATTCCAATAGGCAGAGAACATTTAAACAGTAGTTAGAGTTTTGTTTTTTTAAACAACACCTACAAGGAATAATTTTTCTCGACCATTTTCCTATAAGTGTGTATTTGGTTTTCACAACTGAAGTGCTAAAATATATTTATTGGTCACAGTCACATTAACATAATAACTTACACCCTTTACCAGGTCAGCAATGGAACAATGAGGAAAAATGGACCATGATAAGGATGAACAAGTCATATATATAAACTTTTGTCATAGTTCAGGGCAACTTGCACCTGTATTTCCCCCAGTGGTCCAGCCCGGGCACCTACTCTCACCTTCCAACTTCTCAGCTGTTGCCTTTCTGGGACACTAAGATCATGCAGTTGCGTCCCTGGCCATCTTGGCTAATAACCATTGATGGACATAGGCACAGAAACAGGGTGTAGGGATGATGCAGCACTACCAGGTTTTATGCAGGGGCTCCCAGCTGCTGGACCTATGCCCGGGGGTCTCCAGCTGCCAGCACCATCTGTGGCCCCAGCCTCCTTATCCCTGTCCACCTCCCCCTCTCCTGGCCCCAAGTCTAGCAGGGGTCACGGATGGAGTAAAGGGGGTGCAGCACCCTCACTCTAAAAAGTGTTCCAATAGCACTGTTGATGGACCTATCCCCCTTGATTCTTTGTTAACCCAGTAATATTTTTACCCTTCACAACATCCCGTGGCAATGAGTTTCACAGGTTGACTGTGCGCTATGTGAAGTACTTCCTTATGTTTGTTTTAAATCCGATGCCTATTAATTTCTTTGGGTGATCCCTGGTTCTTGTGTTATGCACTCCAGTCATGCACTCAGGTGGTCAACGCAGGCACCCACTCTCAACATTCCTACTTAGGGAGATTCTCTTCCTGCGCCTCCAGAGTAAGTATGTGTCATAGCCAGTGCCAGGGGACCTACTGCTGACCTTACACTGCATGTTCATCCCTATGTCGGAGAAAGCAGACAGTGTGTGGAGCATCCAAGATAGGACACTGGCACTTAGAGTGAGTGAGGATGCTGCCGTGGCGAAGTAAAAAAAGGGGACAACATTTCTTGTGGAAGGAGGATCAAGGCTACTCTCAATGGTGCATGTATATTTTATAAGGCATCCCTGAAGAGCTGCTTTGAGACTGGGTCAGACTCAGGTGGTTTTCATGGCATCCCAAAAAGAACGGGAAAGTCTCCAAATACCTGCAATTCAAATAAGCTGGAACAAGCTAAACAAAAGCCATGGAAATTTCTTAGGCCTGGATCCTTGTGTGCATTTCCACACCTCATTTTTATCAGGGTTCCAAAGAATTTGCCTAATCAAGAGGAGCCTCCATATTCATAAGTGTCAGACTAGCTGAGAATGCCATGATGCCTGGAATTGGTGAATATCGAGTATATCCCCATCTCCCCTTCAAATTCCCATCAATTCTGAACCTGTAACCACAAGCTCCAGAATCATAAAAGGAGCCAGCATGCTTTGCTATTTTGGATTTGATGTTAAAACACACACAAGAGGAGATTATCAGATCAAGTGATCTTTAGTATAATGCTGTCGAAGAAGTCATTAACTCCAAAGGTGTACTTTTAATTCTGAAGAAACTTTGTGTGATTCTATGACAAGGAAGGCAGAGTGAAATAATGCTGATTGAGACCAGACACCCCATTATCCTTAACTTCCAGCACAATGGTCCTAATATTGAGCCTGACTACCATTCCATTAGTTTCAGAGTAGTAGCCGTGTTAGTCTGTATTCACAAAAAGAACAAGTATTTGTGGCACCTTAGAGATTAACCAATTTATTTGGGCATGAGCTTTTGTGGGGGGCTAGAACCCATTTCATCAGAAGCATAGAGTGAAACATACAGAAGGAAGGTTATATTTATATATATATACACATATATATATACACATATATACACACACACACACACACACACACACACACAATATACATACGTACAGAGACAGAGAGAGAATGAAAACATGAAAAGATGGAGGTTGCCATGTCAACTAAGTGGCTTAATCAATAAGGTGAGTTATCAGAAGGAGGAAAAAAACTGTTGTAGTGATAATTAGGATGGCCCATTTCAAGCAGTTGGCAAGATGGTGAGAGTAACAGTAGGGAGATACTTAACATGGGAAAATATATTCAAATTGTGTAATGACCCAGCCACTTCCAGTCTTTATCCAAACCTAATTTAATGGTATCCAGTTTTGAAATTAATTCCAGTTCAGCAGTTTCTCATTGGAGTCTGTTTCTGAAGTTTTTTTGTTGACGAATTGCCACTTTTAAGTCTGTTACTGAGTGACCAGAAACATTGAATCCTACTATTTTTTTTTTAAATGTTGTGATACCTGATGTCACATTTGTGTCCATTTATTCTTTTGCCTAGAGACTGTCCGATTTGGCCAATGTACGTAGCAGAGGGACATTGTTGACACATGACAGCATATATCACATTGGTAGATATGCAGGTGAACACGTGGCTGATGTGATTAGGTCCTATGATTGTCACTTGAATAGATATGTGGACAGAGTTGGCGCCACGCTTTGTTGCACCATGTTAAGTATCTCCCTACTGTTATTCACACCATCTTGCCAACTGCTTGAAATGGGCCATCCTGATTATCACTACAAAAGGTTTTTTTCCTCCTGCTGATAATTCACCTTATTGATTAAGCCACTTAAAGTTGGTATAGCAACCTCCATCTTTTCATGTTCTCCCTGAGTGAGTATTCCTACTGTATGTTCCACACTATGCATCTGATGAAGTGGGTTCTAGCCCACAAAAGCTTATGACCAAATAAATTGATTAGTCCCTAAGGTGCCACAAGTACTCCTAGTCCCATTCGTGAGTTTTCAGATTCCTGAAGGCCGTAGGTAAATAGAAGCTAGCAGTTAAGTCATCTGATTCTTCCATGGGCCTCAAAACCTGGTAGTGATGGTTTTCTTGGCTCTTTTTTTTTTTTTTGAGCTTCCAAGACAGATTTTGTATGGCTTCTGTCCTGCCTTTAGTACCAGTGTGTTTGACAAGCAGAGCAGGGGAATTACAGCACCTTTTCTGCAAGCAGTACTATATGATTCTTCACCAGGAGAAGGTGATCCTGAGGCCTGTGCCACAAGTCAGGCCCAAGACAACATTTGCTTTTCATATGAACCAGGAAATTGTCCTACTCACATCCAGTCCCAACAAAATTCCTGTAGGTGTAAGACTATATTGTCGGATGTCCACAGGTCCCTAGAGGTTACATCTACACAGCAAGCAGTAGCAAGCAGTAGCAAACCTCAGAGACCAGGTCTACGATTCAGGTTGGTGCCACACCACTAAATGTGGTTGTGTAGTCATTCAAGCACAGGCTGGAACTCAGGCTCTGAAACCCCACCTTCCTCCCCACCATGGCTTTAGAGCCCAAGCTCCAGTCCTAGTAGACTGATAACTACACACCTATTTTTAATGCCACAGCAGGAGCTCAAGTCTATAGATGTGAGCTCTGAGCCTTGCAGCTGCAGGCTGCTGCTGTAGACACTCCCACAGACTTGCACAGAAAAGAATGGCAGAGTTCAGACACTGCCACACTCTCCTTCCTGCAAGAGGACTTAACAGTCAAGCGGATGCCCAATCCACTCTCTCTAAATGGATTTTAAAAAATTATCCAGAGATTTACATTGCAATAGGAAAGTTAGTGCCAAAGTCAATTTTTCTAAATATCACTCTCCCTATATACTAGGATCTTCAGGTGCCGAAAGCGAAAAGCCTCTTCAAGAGAGATTTGCAAGGTTGCCCACTGGCTTCTGACCACACCTTTGCCCAACAGGATAGGTTTATAGATACAGTGTCTCCAGAAGGATATTACAGTCAAATGATATTTCAACCACAGGTTACTGGTTTCATGCAAACCTTTTTCTTCTGGTTTCGTCTATATTAGTTCTCATCCATCATTTTCACTTAGTTTCAGATTGAAACAAATCAAAAATCTTAAAGCACCATTCCACTAAAGACAGCTGAATTTTGTATACTTCCACACAGAAAAGTAATTATTGTGACAAAGCTCCAAGTCTGTACTTGTGGGTCCTGCGCTTCCTGG
>ML677342.1:15088190-15171278 GCA_007922305.1 Dermatemys mawii
CCTTTGTTTGGCTATCCAGGGAACAGGGACCTGCACATCCTCAGACTAATATACCTGCCTTCCAGCACTCTCCTATATCCTTCTGGTCTGACTCCGTCACATTATGTTTACATTGTTTCTGCAAAAACACCTTTCAAATTGGCCCAGATCTGCCAAAGACTTGCAAGCATGTCGGGAAATCTTTGGAACGACAAGATCTGAGTTTTGAATGTACCAGGAAATCAAGTATATTTCCTACCATTTGGGAATGGGGATAAATTTGGATGGTTTTCTACACAAGGTTTAATTGCTTAGCAGTTACCCTCGTTTGAACTCAAGTATGAATCATTGTTAAAAATGGACTTTTGTCAAGCATGTGGAAAAAAAGTAAGACAAGTTGCCTTCTGATTTCATTTCAAAGAGAAGAGCAGCTCCATTACCATGTTCTTCCATCATTTCTCTTGAAGCCAACAAACAGTTATTGAACAGTAAAAGGTTGCCATGAAACTGCAAACAAATTATAATTAATGGGTTCTACTTTTCCCTGATCAAGTGTTTACAAACTCAGCTGGAGAAGTAGTTTTGAAACATGTTTTTGCTTATTCCTCGCCTTTGACACAGCCAAGAGCTTTAAATCATCATTATTAAATATCAACCTTCAGTTGACTTAAACTTCAAGAGCAAATAATCAAAAAATGCTAAGGCCTTATCCACATTATAAGTTTGGACAGAGGCTGGCATGGATAACATGATTTTCAAGCACATCTAACAATTACGATTTCTGAAGCCATGCCTTATACTACTTAGGGGTGGTATTTATGCACATGCAAACACACACCAGTATTTGAGCATGCATGGAAGTTTAAACAAAACAAAACAAAAACAAAACAAAAAACTTAGCAAGAGACAGGAAAGCCACAGCTTTGAACAGTTGTTACTAGCTTCATTAAGCGAACATGTCGCTGGTAAATAAATTTGGCATTGTATTTGCCATTCTGTAATATATCTAAAATCAAAAGGAACAAGAGCCTTAGAATGCAAGTTCAGTTTCAATCTACTGCACTTCTCCACTTAGTTCCATAGTTTAGACAGCTTAAAAGAAGCCATAACATGTTCCCGTTTTGAAATGTTTTACTTTTCATTAAGCGGAACAGTGGTACTTTATTGACAAGATATATTCAGAAGGTAGCACCTATTTTCATTTTGTGACCTCCCACTTGTTGAACAACTGGAGAAAAGAGGAAGTTGCTGCTGAATTCAAATTTCAAACGTACAGTTTAGCATCAATATGGAGTTGGTAGGGAAAGGAATTAACTCAAATCAAGAGAAACATGTCTGACCTATTTTGCTTTAGAGTAAATACTGAAATTTCTTCCTCTTACATTTTGAATGTAGGAAAATCAAAGGAAAGCAAGTTATATATAGCACAATTATTTTTGTTCATAATGTTTATTCAGCTGATAAGAGTAGCCCTATATACTAACCTAAAAAATTAAGGAATCGGTTTGACCTTTCCCAAACAAGCTCAGACTAGCCAATGAAGGGGACAGGACCACCAGATTGCTTGTTCTGAATAAAAATTAGTGGCTCTTGATGTTGCTACCCTTTAGTGTGCTTAAAAATGACAATTAAGTACAAATAAAAAGGCTGAATCCACACTAAATGAATCTTTAGCTTGTTTTAAGTGGTTAATTTCAGAGCAAATCTAATGCTTTGCAGACAGTGTACAATAAGCAGTTTACTGAATGGGATAGAATTCCCCTTTCATGTAAAGCTAAGTTCAAATCAAACATTACAACCTTAAAAACTAATGAGCAAGATTCCAGGGAACTCAAGAAATTAAGACTCCTAAACAAGAATAAGACCCAAGTTAGGAGAAGACAACAGACAGGGAAAAAGCTAACTTTGTGCATATATAAATGAATAGGTTAGGTTGTATTTTTGGTTTTCCATTTTGGAAGAGGTTGGAGGCTAGAAGAGCTAGAAAATGGCATAATATGGAACTCAGTCACGCTGTAAGCTGTTCTCAGATTCCTTGTACTTGCACAAGTCTGAAAGTAGCACCAACTGTTAAGAGTCATGTGACGGGCAACTTGTTATTTTACTGCATGTACACTAAACAAAATTGCTCTCTGTCTCAAATTTTATGTCATCTTGGGTGCTAAGCTGAGAAAATTCACAAATAAAACAGGTGATCATGAGTTCATAACTGATGCAATCAATGATCATGTCCTCCTTTTAAAAAGTACTTTAATCAACTTTTATATATTTAGGAAAGAATATGTAGATTGACCAAATTACAACTAATGAGGGAGATATGACAACTCTCTACAAGGATTTGTAGAGTATAGAGGAATTATTTATATCTGTGAGCTGAAAGACTTAAGTCTTCTTGCCTATCTATACCTCATTTCTATGATTCTGTTGGGAATCTGCCCCCAGACAGTCCCACAAGCCAAATAGAATAACTAGGAAGAGTGCCAAGGAAGTTATTTTTATGATTGTTATCTCTGGGATGTTTGACAATAAAGACCAGCACTTTTTTTTTATATTTGCATTTTGATCAGGTTTGGAACATGAATACATCTCTTCCCTAATCTCTTGTAGTAATAGGGAATCTGCACCATAGCAGCCCCCAGGACAGGCAGAACACTTATCCAGCCTTGCAGGGAAACTTACTGTCACTTCCTCAAGATGACCACCTGCACATCAGAGATGTAATAAGAGAGGACCACCAACTCAGCTGCCATCACCAAGAACTCCCTCTCCTCCAGAGCTTCTTCACTAGGCCAGACAGACATTCAGCTAAAGAGCTGAGCGGAGCAGAAAGGACAGGAATTGAAGGCCCTGCTCAGCATGAATTCAGTGACCATTCAGACTTGTGAAGCTATTCATCCTGGAGATAACACCTCTATGGTTGACTTTTAGGTACATGAGTCATGTACGGAACTTAAAGCCTGAATGTATAATCAGTTCTTATTCTGTCAGAGCACAGAAATTTGTTTGAATAGAAAAAACAGGTAATATATCTAGGAATAATTGTATTTAAAACAGGAGATCTATCACCTACAGAAAAAAAATAGCACTGAGAGAAGTGTTTTATGTTCAGGCAATAATTTTAAAAGCAAATAGACTTCATTCTCATCTTTCTTATCTGAAAAATGAAAGTAATGGAAAAATTTAGTTTCCCAGACATAGGTGAGATTCTGAGCAAAGGTAATACAGTTAGCTGTGTACTTTTGTTAAAAACACAGAAGTACAATTAAAATTGATGTTTAGGTCAACAGTTGTACAACAGCTGGTCAGATGGATCACTGAGACTTACTTATTGGGAATTTTCACAACATATGCACTGAAAAATTATTCAGCGCTATATTTTCCATTATTTGACCAGCTCTGTGGGTGGTAGAAAAGTTATTAACAAAGTATGTCAACTGACATACAATTAACTACCCGAAATGGTGCTAAACTAAACTTTAAAACAGACTGAGTGCTGTGAAATCACCACTGCATCCAACATAACTTTCAAAAAGTCAAAGCAACAAATGAACCTGGTTACACAAAAAGCAAATGTCTTCACATGTGTACAATTGTGAGCTACAACTTGTTTCTTGGTTTTGTTTGTTTTAAGCATATTAATTCAGAAAGCTTTTGGAGACCCTCCTTTTCAAAACAATGGCATTTACAGAAGACCTTAAAATACAACATTTTGCTACAGTGCATTGACATGCTTTGTGAATATAACTTAGTATGTAACACAGACAGTGTTACTTAGAACAGACTGATTGCTGTTTTCTGTAAAGTGATCAGATATTCTGGGCACTGTACCAAGATACACAGTCCCAGGGGATTGACAAGGCTGTCCTAGGCTTAAGTTATTGCGAGTCTGCTAAGGACTTTACTTCCTGCCCCACCTTTCAAAATAAAAGATGTATCCTCCTGCATGGATTACACCTCTACCCCAGCTCTGCTCTGTTCCTATTACTCAGCCTCCTGGGAGCTCATTCTCATTTCCCATGCATGACAAGAAGCACTGCCTCCATCAATCATTGTTGATGCAACATTGCGAAGACAGAGAAAGCCAAAGGTTATAGAAGAGAAGCAGTCAACTGCCAAACAATGGAGAAATTCAAAAGAATCAGGACAACTGATTTTGAAGCATCCACAAGGGGTGGCTTTTAAATTGGTAAATTATTATTTTAATATCATGCAGAAGTTACAAGTTTAAGAAGTTAGAGCCAACCAGGCTTACATGCCACATGTATGCATACATTTAATACAATTCTATTATAAATGAGTGGTAATTGCTGGTAAATGTGGACTTTTTAAATGGCTTCCTTGGCTCTCTAATTAGATATTAGTCATGAAAACTTATTACAGTGAGAAAAGTGTGCAAAATCATACATGCGTCTATCAGTGTAGTTTGGCTTATGGCTCCCCCCATAGATCATGTGTTTCTTGCTTTCCTATTCTATTATTTTTGCAGTAGCACAAATAATTATATACCAGGGCCTCACCATGCTAAGCACCCTAGACAAATAATTAAAAGATAATTCCTGTCCCAAATAGTTTACAATCTAAGTAAATCTAAACATACACCAATTAACAAGAATAAATATTTTATTACATGTTGCAAATGCAATAATATAGAATATAAAAAGCAGGAGAAAATCTAAAGATACTAAATTATGTTAAATTTGGGTACAAGCCAAAGAACAAATGCTAACTTGTGGAGTGTGGTGTTTGTTTGTTTTAGAAAAAATCAAAGATCTATGAATTTTAGGACATTCTTTGCTAAGGAACTGGGTAGAGTGAATAAAATCAGACAGACTGAAGTATGGGAGCACAACACATATAAAGATGGAAGGGAAGGTATTAGGAGAATTTTACTCTAGCTGGGCATGCCTGTTGATAAGAAAAACAGCACACACTTTGTCAATCAAGTGACCTAGAGGATATGAGAATCAGATATTTCATAACATGACTCAAGAAAATCAATGCACTTAAAATCAAATTCAGGAAAGGTGGAGGAGGAAAGGAGGTACACAGAAAAAGAGGGTTGTTTTTTGTTGTTTTTTTTTTTTAAAGAAAGAGAGTAAACAAGCCTGAGTTATGGCCTGACGCCAACATTTTTAGTTTAAATGCCTAAAGTTAGGTATTTACAAGTCAAGTAAAAGTTCCCAAATTTTAAAAAAATAAGCTAAGCACCTGCTGTTCCCATTAATTTAGCAGGCTACATGAGCGTTCAATACTTCATTTAATTGGGCGGCTAAATTTGGATTCGAGTTTGAAAATTTTAGCCTAATTTAAAAAAAAACAAAACCAAAAAACAAAACAAAAACAAAACGAAACAACCACCCACTTGCCAAGTAGACTCTGCCCAAAATAAAGGTAGAGTTAAAAAATGCAGGGAAGACAGACAATCTAGTATGCTTTTGGATTAATTGCTTTTCCTTTTAAAGTTTCTGTCAAAAAGAAATTATAAATATTTACATCTAATAAGCATTCCCCATTCCACTAGTGCATGAGAACCAGAAAATGACTAGACACAAAAGCCCACCAAAATGCATGTCAAGCCAAATGACATGCAAATTGAAACAAATTGCTGCTACTGCAAAAGTCAAGTCAATTTTAAAAATCATTTTAGATTTGAACACCTAAGATTCTATTAGCATTGGTACGGAAATTTTTATCTTAAATGTCTGTTTAAAAAAAAAAAAATTAAAACTGAAGTATAAACAAAAAATATGCAAGAAAGAAGCCAGCAACAACTAGAGCAATTGCAAAGTCAGCTGAGTTCAAACTTGCTCTGGATCAAAGCTACCATTTGTTTGAAAAAGAAATACATTTGACAGAGAGGTAAATATAAGTTTACACAGCAACTAGACATCTGCAGTTGGCCCATACCAGCTGACTCGAGTTCATAGGCAGAAGTGAGACATAACTGTTGATAGTGTGGAGGCATAATGTAAAGGTTGGAGGAAGAAGCACATGACTGCCCCACAGGTCATGTTTGGATGCATGAACCTTCCAAGCTCCACCTCCCTGGGCCAGAGCAGCCAGTCCCACCAGCTCCTGGGGGAGCAGGGAGCACATGCCTCCAGGCCAGCCCTGGCCCCAGAGGGGGACTCTCAGCAACTGAGTTTCTCCCTGAAGCTCCTGTGCCCTCATGGACACCTCAGCAGGGGGAGGGGCATAGGCACTGCCTGTAACTCAGGACGAGCACAGGGAATCTGCTCCAGACACCTTTCCCCAGAGACCCTGCAGCCGGTCCTAACATGCTCTCCCCACCTCACCAAGGTTACCAGCCACACAGGCCGCTGCTGCCTCCCCAGCCAGGCTCTCGCAGACAGCCACCATGCTGCACAGAAGCTACATCACAGAGCAGCCTCCCTCACCCAGCAGGAGAAGCAGCTCTGTCCTGCCCTTTCCATGCTCTGTGCAGGTCCAGCTGCTGGGGAAAGGGGCCATGTGAGCCAGAAATGTGCCAGGGTGGGGCACAACATGAGAAAGACAGAGCCGCCCCCTTCACCTTCTGCCCCTGGCAGGCTGAGCAGATCAAGCTCTGAAAAGGCAGCTCGGTGCCTGCAGAAATTTGAGGCGGGGGGCATATCACCTCACATGACTCCCCCAACGCATCGCCTCCACTCACAGGACTCAGGCTGCGGGGCTGTTTCATTACTGTGTAGACTTCCAGGCTCGGTTTGGATCCTGAGCTCTGGATCCTAGAGCATGGGCTCTAGCCAGAAGTCTACACAACAACCAAACAGCCCCACAGGCTGAGCCCTGCAACCCCTAGTCAGCTGGCACAGGCCAGCTGTGGGTATCTAGTTGCTATGTAGACATATCCTAAGTGGCCTAAAAGGTTCTGATCATGACAGTGTGTATATTTGGAAGTTTAAACAAATGACTAAGTACCAAACTGAGATTAGGATTGCCAACTTTCTAATTGCACAAAACCCAAACAGCCTAGGCCCACCCCAAGGCACCATCTCCTGCCCCGCCCTGCACTCACTACATTTCCCCTCCCTGAGTAGCTTGCTCTCCCCCATCCTCACTCACTTTCACTGGACTGGGGCAGGGGGCTGGAGTGCAGGAGGGTGTGAGGGCTCCATCTGGGTGGGACAAGAAATTAGGGGTACAGGAGGGGCTCCAGGCCAAGGCAGGGAGTTTGGGTGTGGGCTCTGGGGATGAGAGGTTTCAGGTGCAGGAGGGAGCTCCAAGCTGGAAGCACAGGATTCAGAATGTGGGAGCGGGCTATGGGTTGAGGCAGAGGGTTGGGCTGCGGGAGGGGATACAGTCTCTGGTTGGGGCCATGGATGAGATGTTCATCCATGGATGGGAGAGCAGGGGCTAAGGCACGATCCCTGCCTGTCCTGGCTCCACATTACACTGTGCCCCAGAAGCAGCCAACAAATCCAGCTCCTAGGTGGGAGTAGGGGAGGCAGGAGACTGCACACTGCTCTTGCCCACAGGCACTGCCCCCGCAGTTCCCATTAGCCACGGTCCCCAGCCAATAGGAGTGCAGAGCCGGTGTTCAGCTGGGAGTAACACACAGAGCCCCATGCCTCCCCTCCCCCCACCTAGAAGCCAGACTGGCTGCTGCTTCAGGGTGCAATGCGGTGCCCCGGACCAGGCAGGGACTAGCCTATCTTAGACCTGCAGCACCGACAACCTGACTTTTAACAAAAGCTGGATGCCTGGCAACCCTAGCTAAGATTAATCATATTTCAGATTTTTCATAGAAAAAGCCAGGGTAGTAAAAAGTCCACTTAAAAGTTTGTCAGATACAGAAGAGGTGGGCAAACTATGCGGCCCGCAAGCTCGGACCGGGGGCGCGGTGCCAGTGGCCCTGCGCTCCTGGCCCGGGCTGCCGGGCCAAATGCGGCAAGCTGTGGGGCCCTGCACCCGGCTGAGCAGGTAAGCAAGTTGTAGGGGGCTTTGTGGGGAGTCCCGGGGGGGGTTAGGATGGAGGGATCTCAGGAGTGGGCAGTCAGGGAACAGAGAGCAGGGGGGCTACATAAGGGATGGGGTCCTGGGGTGGCAGTTAGAGTGGAGGGGGTCTCCGGAGGAGGCAATCAGGGGACAAAGAACAGGGGAAGGGGGTCGGATGGGTCAGAGGTTTGAGGGGAGCAGTCAGAGGGCAGGAAGTGAGTGGGCGTCAGATGGGGGCAGAGCCAGGCTGTTTGGGGAGGCACAGCCTTCCCTACCTGGCCCTCCACACAATTTTGAACCCCAGTGTGGCCCTCGGGCCGAAAAGTTTGCCAACCCCTAATTTAGAGTGACTAGAGAATGTCTAGTGAGGCTCAGTAGAAAGAGGACCAGATCCTCAGCTGATGTGAAGAATAAAGACTCTAGTGAGGAGATAAGCTGATTTACAACAACTGAAAATTTTTCCTTAGAAGGGAGATGCCAGGAACTATAAACGAACCCAACTTTAATTTCACTGGTGAGGAAAGTTACGGGAAAAACTAAAAACTGGCTTAACCACAATGTTTGTTTACCATTGAAGGACTGAAATTGTAGGAAGGGAAAAAAGCCAGAACACATTTATCAAAAGCTGCATTTATCAAAAGCTCTACATTATAACCTAAATGCAAAAATAAAGTGACATTTATTTTAAATTGATCCATTTAAAAAAAGGCAACATTCCTGAGAGAGCACCCTTTAAATATGCACCTACTGTATTAAAACGAAATGCATTGGGTTTTTCTGCTTCCTGAAGGGCTTTACAGTCTTTAAGCAGACCCAAGGGTACTACCGTCTAATATGACAGGGTCCCATCCCTTCTCCACTTCCTTTCTGTCCACTGCCTACTGCCAGTTCAATCTGAGGGCTTGGTTACACTTGCAGGTTTATAGCGGTTTTGGTTATACCTGCCCTTGAATACAGCTATAAGTATAGCACTATAGCGTGTCCACACTGAGACCTGCCAGCAGTATAGTGTGGCCACATTTGCGGCACTTCAGGCAGCATTGGGAGCAGCGCATTAGGGCAGGTATCCCACAGAGCACCTCTTCCCGATCTGGCGCAATGCCTTGTGGGAAGGAGGAGGGCGTTGCTTTTGGGGCATTCTGCATCCTGTTCCAAATCCCCGTGATGCTTTGCGTCACATCCCAGCAATCCCTGTGTTTCCATCCACCTCTAGCACCATCTTTCAACGGTTTCAGCGAGGCGCGCTCCATCGTCCATTTTGGTGTGCCGTTTGCCGTAATGGAGCTCGAACTACTGAGGAACATGCTGACAAGTCTCGCCAGCACATCTCACAGCACAGTGGAGTTAATCCTTGACGTGCAAGGTGACAGTGAGGGGTCTGAAGACGAGATCGAGCCGCTGAACGCATTTGACACAAAACTGCTTGTCTCACTAAGGGACATGCTCATGGCCGTGGAATGCCGCTTCTGGGCCCAGGAAACTAGCACTGACTGGTGGGATCGCATCGTCATGCAAGTCTGGGACGATGAGCAGTGGCTGCAAAACTTTCGCATGAGAAAAGCCACTTTCATGGGACTGCATGCTGAACCTGGCCCCTCCTTGCAGCGCAAGGACACAAGATTGACAGCTGCCCTCCCAGTGGAGAAGCAGGTGGCTTTTGCAGTCTGGAAGCTGGCCACCCCAGACAGCTACTGATTGGTGGCCAACCACTTTGGGGTGGGAAAGTCGACCGTTGGAGTCGTGTTGATGCAAGTGTGCAGGGCCATTAATCACATCCTGCTACGAAAAATCATGACTCTTGGTAATGTGCATGACATCATGGCTGACTTTGAGCAAATGGGTTTCCCTAACTGTGGAGGGGCAATAGGCGGGACCCATATACCTATTCTGGCGCCCAACCACCTAGCAGGAGAGTACATTAACTGAAAGGGGTACTTCTCCAAAGTTCTCCAGGCACTTGTGGATCACCGTGGGTGTTTTTCTGACATTTCTCGACCAGCCTGCGTTTAAAGTGCAAGATGCACGCGTCTCCTGCGACATAAGCCTGTTCATGAAGCTGCAAGCCGGGACTTTTTTCCCAGATCAAAGGATCACCATGGGGGAAGTCGAAATGCCCATTGTGATTCTTGGTGATCCAGCTTACCCTTTAATGCCATGGCTCATGAAACCCTACA
This sequence comes from Dermatemys mawii, assembly GCA_007922305.1. Classification (NCBI taxonomy): domain Eukaryota; kingdom Metazoa; phylum Chordata; order Testudines; family Dermatemydidae; genus Dermatemys; species Dermatemys mawii. Next base: position 15,098,279 of record ML677342.1, read on the forward strand.
CAGGGAGCCTGGACAGCAGCCAGGAAAGGTTCAACTACAGGCTTAGCTGGTGTTGAATGACTGTGGAGTGCGCTCTTGGGCATCTCAAAGCAGGCTGGCGCTGTCTTTATGGGAAGCTAGACTTGGCTGAGGGAAGTATCTCCGTGGTTATTTCCACATGCTGTGCCTAACAATCTTTGTGAACGGAAGGGCGAAGGCTTCACTCAGGCATGGTCCTCGGAGGTTCAACTCCTGGAGGCCACGTATGCACAGCCAGAGAGCAGGGCTCTTAGAGGGGACCACCGTGAGGCTGCAAGGATCAGGGATGCCTTGAGGGAGCATTTTGAGGCTGAAAGCCAGTTCTAATGGGAAGTGCAGAAGGAAAGTTCATTCTTTTCATAGGCTAAGGCATGAGATTTTCTTTATGCATTAATAATCTATGCACTCTGAATAAAAAACCCGTTTATTAAAAAGACAATTCATTTATTGAACAGGTACTTCATTTGCTGAAATGAAAAGTTGTGCAGAATGTGTGGAGGAAGGGGATGAGGTGCGATTGGGGTGAGTGGGTCCGGGTCATTCAGAGATTGGAGTATGTCCAGATTCCATACTCTGCAATGTTCTCTGAATTACTGTGTCCTCCTAACTCCATTTCTGAATGGCAATAAAGCATGTTATCAGGGGTTGAGTGCAGTGGATAAGAGTCCTGGGTTTGGGGGCTGGTCGGTGAAGACACGGGGCTTGGAAGCAGCTGTGGGTGGTAATAACCTGGAAGCTGGTGATAGCGGGCTGGAGGGGACAGACGGCCAGAAGGAGAAGGGTTTTGGGGCAACTGATACAGGGGGCGGCGAGCGCGGAACTGCTCCTCCTGCATGTTGGCAATCCGCTGCATAGTCTCTACCTGCTGCTCCATTAATGAAAACAGCTTATCAGCGATTTCCCGCCGGTGACTCGCGTTCTCCTGGCGTGACTTCTCCCTCAGCTTGCTCTCTATCTTCCTCCACTTCTGTGCAATTCAGTTCTCTTCCACAGACTGTTGCATTACTTGTTGCACTAGATCCTCTTTGCTTTTACGTGGTCTCCTCCTGAGCCTTCTCAGTCTGTCAGCTGCTGCTAACAGTGATGGCAGCGGGCTCAAGGTCGAAACTGCACAGAGAAAATTAAACATTTAACAGAGGCTTCCTTGTACACAACACACAGGGCAAGGATTCCCCATCCAAATAAAGCCACACTTTGCCTGTCCGAGAGCGCGCACAGAACCCACGGGAGCCCCTGCCATGGTGAGTAATCTCGGGATGCAGGGGAAATGACTGTTTCCCTGCCGTGCTGTCCTGTGGGTTGCCATGGCTTGGGGAAGTATCGCGCAGTGGCGGGAAACCTACACTGAACACTGTCCCAACACTCTCCGTAGGTGTTCATCTTGGAAGATCTCTCACTGCTGCGGGTAACCAAGGAAGAAAGGGCATTCTCATGCGATGTGGCTTCCACTCAGGCCCATATGCAGCTTGCCTCTGTGCAGCAATACTGCCCCCACCCCTCGTAGCACAGTGGTGGGGACTAATGACCGTGACTGGTACAGGGGCCACGCTGGCTCTCCCAAGAAACCTGCACAGGCACATTGCTTGCGCTCTTATTGAGACCTCTGAAGAGATCACTCATGATGATTACTGCGATGTGATAGACTACATCAATGCACTATTCCACATGTAGGCATGCATGCAAGCATCCCTTTCCACCCTCACTCAAGTAGCCTGAAACCACAGTGCCTGCTTTCCCAATAGAAAAGTAGCTGTACCTGCGCAATCCGCTGCTGCTCTGCACTCCACAACTGTCGGACGCTGCGGCTGGCTGCCCTCCTCCTGGCTCGAGAAGAGCTCCTGACTGCATGCTTCCTGGGAGTCCTCCGTGCCCTGGGTCGCTGCTGCTGTCACCTCCTCCTCCTCCTCTTCGTCCTCCTCCTCCCCTCTCCCTTGCACTGATGGGCTGGGAAGTGTCTATGGTGGTCGATGGACAGCATGTAAGATCCCCTTCCCCAAGTATTGTGTCCAGCTCCTTGTAAAATTTGCAAGTCACCGGGGCTGCTTCGGAGCGGCTGTTTGCCTCCCGGGCTTTGCGATACGCATTCCTAAGCTCCTTTACCTTTACCCAGCACTGCAGAGTGTCCCGCTCATGGCCTCTTTCCCCCCAAGGCCCGTGGTATCTGCCCATAGGTATCATAATTCCAGCGGCTAGACCACAGCTAGGACTGAACAGCCTCTTCCCCACAACAACTGATGAGGTCCAGCACCTCGATATTGCTCCACGCTGGAGCATGGTGGCATGGTATTGCTCCACGCTGGAGCATGGAGGCATGGTCAAGCAGAATGATCACCTGCAACGATTCCCTGAGAGCACACCACGCCTGGCTGGAGCAAACAGGAAGGGGATTTTCAAATTTCCCTGGAAATTTAAAGGGCGGGTCTGATGTGTGGTCACCTGAGGACAGGACAAAAAAAGAGTTTGAAAGTGATGACCAGAGTGGCTCAAACAGGAATTATGAGATGGGCTGGAGGCCAATTAATGCACATTGGGTGTCCATATTCGCACCGTAGTGTGACAGCGGGAGCATTACAGCCCTTATTCCCCATGCGGAGGTAGATTACCAGTAGCGCTATAACCTCAGAGTTATAGCACTCTATGTGCCTCGCCACTGTGAATGGGTAGGAGGTTATAGCGCTCCTGGAGGCTTTATAGCGCTATAAAGTGCCAGGGTAATCAAGCCCTGAGTTTTATTGTGGAATTTTAACAGTAAATACCTTCCTGCAAAGCCTTGGAAAATGCATGAATGCGAGCACCCCAAGAGTCCTGCACACATGTTGGTCTCATGCTGTCGCATAAAATAGAATTAGAATACAAAAGATGTTAAAAAACAAAGATCTGGATATGATCTGGGTATTCTGAATAGAACTTGGCCTAGTGAGCAGGGTAGGGAGAAGGTGCTACACATACATACAAACCTTACTTTCGCAGCTCTACCAACTTACACTTTGCTCAGGTCTAGCAATCGCATTAAATTGTAGGTATAGTTCCTAGTCACTAATATGGAAATATAGTGATTAGGAACTAAAATCAGATCACAAATAAAAATGATTTTTGAAGATCTTGGTCAAGGTTTCAACCCATCTCCCCCACAGTAAAAGGCTAGTGGTGTGTCACCTAACTCCCGATTTAAAGTCTTATCTCAAAATGGACTTGTAATTTTAAAAAGTTCCATGCTTTCACTGTTTGTAATCTAACAAGTTATTTCTATTTTTTAGCTACAGGATTTGAACATTTGGCACAAAACAAAGTCTGTAATTCCAAGGCCTTGCCTCAACACTGAAGCTGCACCATTTAACCAAGTCAGTAAGGAACTGACTAATTAAATCAATATAAAGCAGTCAAAACTGATTTCAGGAAAGCATTCAAACAAAGCAACTGTTCAGATTTTGTTAAAAATCAGTGCAAATTTTTTTTGACCAAAGATTCTCCCAGAGGATTTTAAAGCACTACAAATATTAATGAATTAAGCATCTGCAGGGGGGTTGGCTGTATTCTCTGAGGCAGCAGTAGTGCCTAACGGCGATACTCTGGGGCATAACACCCAAACAACAGAGTCCAAGCGTCTGTTTCCCCGGCAGGTTTCCCAGCTCAGGGTAATGTTGCCCATTGGTGAGACTCCAAAGGCTGCCTTGCCCGGCAACAATAGCTCAGAATAGTATTACCCACTCGTGAGTGGGTGATACTATCCAAATCCAAACCCACCCTGCTTCACCATGTTCCAACCCAGGGCCCTTCGAAGCAGTAGCCATTGTACTCCTAAGGGCATTCCCTGACTCACTTCCTACCTTCTTCCAGTCTCTCTGGCACCAATTTGGTCTGGACTTGGGGTCCCTCCTGTTTCTCCCACTGATCCATCTCCTGAGTCAGCAATAGTGAGACATCATCTTTAGCTCCTGAGGTCAATGGGCTTCCATATGCGTGGCTATGAGGCTCGATCCCAGCAGCTTGGTATCCGGGTGGCTTCCCAGCAGGAGGCTGCTACACCTGGACTGCTGTCCACCAGGCTGAGCTGAATCACTCTTTTTTAAATGCTTCCTCCTCTGGGAGTATGCCCAGTAGAGGCAAGGGGGCATGGCCTCTTAGGCTCAGAGCAGATCTTTAACCCTAGCCTCCCCAGTTTTGGGTTGGTACATCCCCCATCAGCATCATAGCACTGTGAGGTGTTAGTCAAGTTTTGGTGTTTTTTTCACATTCTACTGGCAGGAAAATTTTAAAAAAAGGTACTGAAGTTAATTCCCAAGTTGTCATAGTAATCAGTGAACAGCCACAGTGCTTTACTTAATATACATTGTGTGCCATTAGTAACATCTTTCACATAAAAGTGCTTGTTTTTTATCTCTGTGCCTCAAGAATTGGCCTGGAAAGGATTGGGTGGGAGGTAGAACTATAGAAGCAAGTTTTATTAAGAGTTACTCTAACTTCAGCTAGCACAACCATACAATAATGGCTGAAATCTCTAAACAAAAAGCTGAATGGGTTTAACTAAACTGAAGCAACATCAGATCTTCAGAAAACTGGCATAACTTCTACATTTATAATAGACTGGGAAGGGGATTTTTGCCTTTTTTTTTTTTTTTTAGTAAGAGACAAACTGTCCAGCTGTATATGGAAAACAAAATCCAGTTATACATGAAGCAGTACATAATGCCTGTCTATTATACACCAATTATACTCAGTTTATATGTTACTTTTAACTATAGATGCTACACAATTTTCAAGGAGAAATGTGAAATTTCATTTTGATAGTGCTAATTTAATAAGGTTCATTGATCACACAGATCTGAATTGCTGCACTTTTAGTTCTCAGAAATTCAGTATATTAAATAAGAATTTTTTCAACCTATATGTGGGGTTGGGAGGGGGAAGGGAACAGATGAGAGGGGAAATGAATTAATTCCCAACTCTTAATTCTATTTTTTGTAATTATGCACCAACTCTTGTTATTTAATTAAATCAATACACTTAAATTGTGTTCAATATTTAAGTAGATACTGCATAAGAATAATCCTGATCTATATGACGGATGGCATCGCCCACCAGTAAGCTATTGTTTATGATGGGCTTAAACCATTTAAATCGCTGTTTCCAACATTTTGTGCACCGATGACCCAATCTAATGTTTGCAGTCTGATACACCAAGCCCACACTTGATAGCCAGACACATTCAACTAAACTGGCTCTACACAAAAGGAAATTTATCATCGTATAATTCATGCATATTGAAGTTGCTAAAACACATCTCATAATGGGTGTAACTTGATCAAAGCTACATGAGAAAGACATGAATTTGCTAGCTCTCTGTACAAATTGTTCAGAAATCTATCTGGTCAACAAATCAGGGCACGCACATTAGAAGATAGGCACATTTATAATACACATTGTGGGTGTGACATTAGCATTCAGGTTAAATGGCATTTTATACAAACCTTGATTATCAGTCCCCTAATAACTATTAGGTGGAAAGTAATTTGAGGGGGTTCGTTCTGTTTCTTTTTAATTTTTTTCAGGTGATAACACAAAATTGAGACTTTGGAAAGTTTCACAAAACCCAATCAATCAGTTATCTGAACAGGAGAAGAACAGTTTTTAGCATTACATTTTTGTTTGAGTTCTGAACACATATTGCAAGCTGCCCTATACAAAGAATAAAAAAGGCAACTTGAGAAACTTAGCAGATGTGGTTTTGAAGTGAAATTCTGGCATGTTTAAAAGTACTATATTAAATGTATTCAAGAGCCAAAACTGAAAAAATGCCAGCAATTGTTTGTGGTCATGAGTTACTTCATTATGTTTAAAGATAGCCATTTACCAGTGTAGAAACACACCACAAAAGCCACTTTACAGAAAGTATTTTTCAAAGGATTGTCTAATCTCCAGAAAGCGATAGTGAAATTGCAGAAGTACTCATTAAATGTGAAACGTCATCTTGGTGAAGAGCTTCTTATAGGCAAGGTTCATTTAAAAGAGGCTTTCGCTACATGCCAACAAAGGGGCTGCAGAGAGACACATACGAAGGAAGCATGACTGCAATCCTACCTCTGTCTGAAGCAGCGCAAGATGGGGACCGCATATATGCGACCCAATCAGCAGGGTCAGCTCTATGTTATTCGCCGCCCCAAGCAATCTGGGGGCTGTGAGGGCAGCAGTGAGGCAGTTGGTTTCGACGGCACAGCTACAGCAGGTCAACGGATGCTCTCTCGCCTTTTGGCGGCACAGCTGCGGCAGGTCAACAAAAGAAGAAAATCTGTTGACCTGCCACAGCCGTGCCGCCGAAAGCAGCCGCCTCAGTGCCACCCTCATAGCACCCAGATTGCTGCCCTTGCTGTTTGCTACCCCAGGCATCTGCTTGCTATGCTGGTGCCTGGAGCTGGCCCTGCCAGCCAGACACTGCTATGACAAATCTCCGATTATGAGCGCAGGGGCACATGAACACCTAAACTGGAGCACCCACAGCGACAGCATGCAAAGAAGAATTTCATTTCTCACCAATATTTCTCTAGTAAAAAAAAAACAAAACAACTTCTCCTGCAGCTCGTCCCAAATCATGTTAATGCTAAAGTGGCTTAAAGACTGAGCTTGATAAATTTACAGAGGGGATGTTACGATGGGATTGCCTACAGTGGTGTGTGGCCTACTGGCAACTGCAGTAGCAAAAATCCTCAAGAGCTGTGAACAGGACACTAGATGGGGAGGGGGACTCCAGATTACTACTGAGAATTCTCTCTCAAATATCTGCCTGGAGGGTCATACCCATATGCTCAGGGTCTAACGGACCACCATATTTAGGGTCAGGAAGGAATTTTTCCCCAAGTCAGATTGGCAGAGACCCTGGAGGGGTGTAAATGGTGAATTATCTGTAACTCGAACTCTTTAAACTATGATTTGAGGACTACAGTAACTCAACCAGAGGTCAGAGGTCTATTTCAGGAGTGGGTGGGTGAGGTTCTGTGGCCTGCAATATGCAGGAGGTCAAACTAGATGATCATGATGGTCTCTTCTGACCTTAAAGTGTGAGTAAATTTAAGAACAGAGCCAGAGAGATCTTATTTCAAGCAGACATGCAGGTTGCCAGCAAATATATTTTTTCCAAGGGTGCAATCTGCAGGAAATACTGGAGACAATGAGAGAGAGAGTCATGTAAACCTCAGAGAATTCCTGATTACACATGGTCCAAGATAGGTGCAGATCTATTTGAATTCAAACACAAAATTACTTGTTAGTGGACAATTACTCAAATTCCCTCAATTTTATGCTGTTCTACAATGTAACAACTAGTAGTGTCATAACATTGTAAATTGCAGTTTGCTCACAAAGGGGTTCCAGTTAAATTAATAGTAGATAGCCACTTGTGACTTTACTAATTTCAACAATTCTCTGATAGGAATTCATGCACACCATGTCAAGTGCTTACTATTCAGAATCAAATGTGTGAATAGAAAATCAGTACAAATAGCAAAACAATTTAGATTTAAAAAGCTCTGCAGATTCACAGCATCTGTATTAGCATTGTTAGAATCTTGTAGCACCCCTCACAATCAGCATCACCAATTCAGAGACTCTCAGTCAAGATGACAAAAAATCTTAGTGCCAAGATCTGACAAGTTTCCTGGTCCGGTGCAACTTAGAACTGAAGTATTTACAGAAGAGCTGTAACAGGAAACTAGGACAAATGAAATACTCTGACAAGAATCCCAGACAGTTACAAACCAAAATTATGTGGGTCAACCACATCCCAGCCCTGAGGAGATACAGAAGTCATTTAAATAAGATTAAGAGCAACCCTGGCTCATTTCTTTGAGGACATCCAGAATGTTACTGAAAGTGCTCCTGTGTTGATAGATGTAACACATGCTGCTCACAGACAATGACAATGAAAAACACTAGGAGCAGTAAGCACTGCAGTTGCTGAAAACACCACCACAGAAAGTAGTATTTTTCCAAACACCCATACCTAACATCAAAACTAATTTTTCTCCTCACACAAGGCTATGGCACTAGTTCTCAATGAGAATCAGTCTCTGCCAACTTGCCTTTTGTATTTCCCCACTCTTCTGTAATTAGAAGAAAAGGAAACAGGCAAAGATCATGGAAAGTTAAGTTCAAAGGGGATGTTACAGAAAGTTGAGCGAGAACAAGGAGTTGTAACGGAAACAGTAGCTGTACCATTTCAGACATAGACAAGCTCTTAAAGATATACACAAGCTACACACAAGATGAGTAGTACTCCACTTCGAACTTTAAAATGGAAAAAAAAAAGCTATAAACTGCACACATTCAGACATGATAATTTTGGTACAATCTTGTGGCTTTCATGGGTCATTAGAATTTTCAACTTGAAACAAAAAAAATCAATAATCAGAACACAGCTCTCTATCCACCAGCACCCTAGCAAAAGCTGTCTATTCTTCAACATATTCTAGTTGAATTGAGCACTCCTCAAAAGTGAGTAGAGTAATCTCAATGTTCAGGCAAAACAGACTTGAATACACTGGGCTCAATTACACACTCTACTGGTACCGAGGAGTGAAAATTGCACCCTTTTGTGCCAAACGAGGACCATGGTAACCTCAGTGATTCACTGCAGGGAGACGTCAAAGCAGTATTTGCACCACCTCTATCCATCACGCATATCTGTTAAGTAAGGGCTAAGATGACCAGACAACAAATGTGAAAAAAATCGGGTCAGGGATGGGAGTAATAGGACCGTATATAAAGAAAGAGACCCCAAAATCAGGACTGTCCCTATAAAAATCAGGACATCTGGCCACCCTAGTAAGGACAGCTTTAAACTTCCCATCAGGCTCTGTTGGATCTGACAGATGTGGGAAATCAGTGCATGTCAATCATCTTTGCCTGGCCTTTGCACCCAGCCACCCCAGCCACTCCTGAAGCAGAGGGCACCTCCTGGCAAAGCAGAGTTTTCAGGCAATCTGAACTCTTATGTTTTCTATACAGTTGCTGCCATAGGCACTCTGCCTGGGTTACAATAGCTCAACCAAACCCAATTACTGTTGTGCATTCAAAAGTTTAAGTACTCCAAAATGGAAAAAAAAAATTACTATAGAAGCTGATGTTATAAACTGGTATCCCCTAATCTGCCCCATTTTCATATCACAAAAGGAGTACCCTTATGAAAGTCATCTTCGACACTCTACCAGTTATGTTATACAACATTATAGGCTCTCATACAGTACACTGAAAAGTTTAAAATATGCTACTGTTGACCTAAGTCATTCACCAACTGCCATCAAATGAGTGCAATATATTACGATAAAAAACCTGGCCAGAAAATGAAATCCTCACTATAATCATCATCTTGCAGAACTGAAACAACTGCTCTGGGTATCTTGCCTAGCTACTCTTGCTCCCAAAGTCAGTAAGAGTACTGTGCATTCATTTCTATATTACTGAATGTCCCAATAAGAACCATAGAACAGTTCTCTGTGTAATTTAACTATATCATCTCTGTAGTCCATTAACTGCCAACTAAGTGATATGCAAGTCATATAAGGATAACAAGCAACTCAAATTGTCTTTTAAAAACAAAACATTTATATTGCTTTCCTTGCACATTGTTTAGTTCACTTTTGACATAGTGTAGCTCTATTCAAGGTAAAAGAGTTGCACTATAAAGAGTAAACCAAAGGCAGCTGCACATAAATGAGGATATGTTATTTCATTTCACCAACCAAAAAAACGTTCCAAGTTTATATTTGATAAACATATTTTGATTAGTCACAGCAAAATAATCAAATCATGCCTAATACAGCATATTATTGCACACATTCATGCATTTCTATAGATTTGAGTTCTTAGTCACATTCAATACCAAACAGAAAACATGTTATATTGCCTTGGGGGGGAGGTGCATTAAACATGCATTCCATCCAGCCTACAGGTATATTGATTATATTGTCACTCTTTTTTGTTTTTTAAAAAATGTAAAAATACACAATTTCAGACATGATAATTAGTGGTTGGTTCTTTTTCGTTTTGCTCATGCAAAGTAAAAAAATGCATCCAAAAGAAATGACCATTTTTTAAATAATTAAACCCCCTTCCTGGGCAATTGAATAAACAAATGATTCCCAAATATATTTAACTGAACTGCTTCACTGTATGTGAATTATTAACTAGTAATTCTCAAAAACAGGATATAAAATAGAAAGAGAAAAGGCTTCCAATGTAGCTGCAGGATAAGCAGCTAGTATTTTTCAAGAGCTTCTGTAGAATTCCGCCCCCACGTCTCTTTTGTGCTACTATCTACCTATGAGCTCCACTGGAAGGTTTCCTCTGAGGCGCTACAGAAACTAGCTTGGGGATAGCAATATTGTTTTTCTCATCTGCTCTGCACTGTTACACAATGATTTCAGAAGGACTCTCCACAACAGTTTGTGCTGCTGCTGCTTCCACAGGCAAAAAAGCAGGAACCAAATTACAGTACTGAGCAAGAAGGTTCTTTGTACACTGTGCAACTAGTCTATGCCTTAAAAAGACTCTGCCACATTGGCAGTGAAACTGGCAAGAATCAACTGGAAATATTCTGAGAACATAAAAAATAGGAATATTAATACACAGGACTGAGTGCTAATAGTATGAATCTTACAGAACTATTTCTATGTATATATACTGAATGAACTGCTTTCAATCTAACCTCTACTTCCAAAAACTTGTAAGAGCTGCATGTTCAATAGGGATCTGGGTGAAAAAAAAAATAGTTTACTGTTTAATTCTCATGTGTGTTGCACTAGCACAAAGGTGGGCAAACTACAGCCCCGCACCTGGCTGAGTAGGTAAGGAGGGAGGCTTATGTGGAGAGGTCCTGAGGAGGCTGTGGATGGGGGGGGGCGGTTCTCAGGAGGAGCCAGTCAAAAAGTGACTCTGGCAGCTCGGTCGCCAGCACAGTGCAGGCCTTGGACTAAGGCAGGCTCCCTGCATGACCTAGCTCAGCGTGGCTTCTGGAAGTAGCCACCTGGTCCTTGGGGCCCTTAGGTGCATGGGCAGCCAAGGAAGCTCCGCGCGCTGCACCTGCTCCTAGTACCAGTTCCGCAGCTTCCATTGGCCTGGAACTGCAACCAATGGGAGCTGCAGGGGTTCTGCCTGCGGGCGTGAGAGCAGCGCACGGGAACCTCCCTGACCGTCCATGCGCCAAGGGGCTGCAGGGACTTGGTGAATGCTTTCTGGTAAGTGCCATCAGGAGACCTCACACTCTGAACCCCTCCCGCACTCCAACCCCAGAGCCCACACCCCAGACTCTCCCAACACCCTGCCCCAGCCCTGATCCCCCTCCTGCACCCAAAACCCCTCATACCCAGCCCTACCCCAGAGTCCACACCCAGAGCCCTCACCCACCTCCTGCACCTCAACCCAGTGAGGGTGAGTGAAGGTAGGGGAGAGCAAGCAAAGGAGGAAGGGAGGATGGAGTGAGTGGAGGAGAGGAAGGGGCAGGGCCTCAGGGAAGGGGCTAGGTTGGGGTGTTGGGTTTTGTGTGATTAGAAAAGTTCGCAATCCTAATCCGTTAAAAAAAAAAAAAAAAATCACTGTTTTAGAACTTCTCTTCAGTAGTACTTTATGTCAATTGTCCATTAGATGATCCCCAGGATTTTCTTAATTACGAAAAATAAAATCAAGTCATTTTAAATCTGTGCTCCTATATATAGGATAAATTGTTTTTGTCAAGTTCTTGGCCCACACTTAACGAGTCCTTGCCACAATCCCTCATAAGTCTTCTCCTGTCGGACACTCACCAGGTTGCTGTGTTTGGGTCCCATCACGTTGGACTCATTCTTTAAGCTTCTCTGGGTCTTAACAAGCTCCGGACTCTCTGGTATACTTCCTTGGTACAGGCTTTCTGTTACCCATTTCCATAACTGGGACCTTGGTGACAAGCTACGCTAGGCCTCCATGGCCAGTGATGACCTCCTACATCCTCAAAAGGGGCTTAACACCATCCTCTCCTAGAGCTCCAAACTGGTGGTTTACCAGATACCTCTTCAGGGACACAGGATAGCTGAAGCATGTAATACACAGGCTTCGTAAAAGGGATTCTTAAACCACCACACTATGTGAGCAAGCACAAGAAATATACAGATCAGGACAAAAGAACAAAAACACTTTACTACCTCAGATCCTCACCACTCAAGCGTTCTTTAGACTTTGGTCAAAGTTTTTTTTAATCTTAACACTGGCCTCAGTTTCAGATTTTAAATCTCTAATTTAATTTTCAGGCGACTCCCCATTCAAGATATACAAATGTAAGATCATTCCAGGGCAAAGTTAATCATAAGTATTCTTCAACCACATGAATTTTTAAGCTTGCAATAAGTTCTTTAGCAGTACAGCAGACCTTTATTGTTTAATGAAAGTTTTGTTTAAAACATTGCTTTCCTCTATTTTAGGTGACTGCCTGATTTAATAGTAACGGGAAACTGCTGAACTGGAATTAATTTGCAAACTGGATACCATTAAATTACACTTGAATAAAAAATGAGTGTGGGTGGGTCATTACAAAAACTGATATATATTTCCCCATGCTAGTTTTCCCCTACTGTTATTCACACCTTCTTGCCAATTGTTTGAAATGAGCCACCCTGATTATCACTACAAAAGTTTTTTTCTCCTGCTGATAATAGCTCACCTTAATTGATTAGTCTCTAAGAGTTGGTATAGCAACCCCAATCTTTCTGTGTTTATCTTCCTACCCTATGTTCCACTCTAAGCATTTGATGAAGTGGGTTTTAGCCCACAAAAGCTTATGCCCAAATAAATTTGTTAATCTCTAAGGTGCCACAAGTACTCCTCATTCTTTTTACTAATGGCTGGCTTAGTCAGGCTTGTAGTTCCAGGGCACTGATCCACAGCAGGCAAAGACAAGACTCCCTCATGCCAAGAACAGGTAACAGTGAGGTGCCCCACAATCCTGGGTACTCCTGGGAAGTGTCAAAGTATACGGTAGTGGAGAGGATGCTTGACACTTCTACATATGCATATGGTTGGCAGATAATCATGATCTCTAAATGTCGTAAGTGTTCTGTGTTTGTACAGTACCTAGCAAAACGGAATCTGAATCCACAGAAAGGGCCCCCAGGTACTACAGTAATAATAAAAATAATAATAATATTTGAATATGACCTGCAGTCTCTAAATGCCACTTAAATACCACAATGGTCTGGATAGGCACCTGATGTAACTTCAACAAAATTTTTCTTTAAAAAAACCCCCCACATACTGCTTAGAGAGACAAACTTGTCCTCAATCTTTTATTTCAACCCAACATCGCTTTGCCAACACTGCTTTACTTCCTTTTCGGCATTTTTTTTGATGTCAGAACAACTAGGATTTTTTATTAGCTTGTTTTCTGTTTGCTATCTACTGCCTTTGCAGGAACAGTCCTAACTGAAACATCATCTCTTCACATTGAGAACCATATCCTGCATCCACAATGGATATTTTTTTTAAAATAAAGAAAGTTGGATTACATACAAAGCTATATCTAAAGAATATTAAGATTGAAAGGGAACCAAATTTCCTAACTTCTGAGTGTTTCACTTAGTAGCTTTAACATCCTTTAAAGCTTGTTTTTAAATATGTAGTTTCCAACTTCTGTTTTAAAACAAAATTGGAAAACAAAAGCTAAAGTTTCATTACATATCACCATATTCACCTTCACAAATATCATTTTTAAACACAGAATTATTAGGATTCATAACACAGAACATTCCCCTCCCCCATCTCTCTCTCTCACACACACACACACCCCTACCTAATTTTTTTAGATTTAAAATAATTTCAAAGACACCTATGCATGGATCTAGACTTAACACATCATTAATACACTAAAATCCCAGCAACACTGCAACAGAATCTCAGCCAACTAGTCACCTATAAAAATTCCTTTCCACCCCTTCATCTCTTCATGGATGTCTAGCCACCAGTTAAAACTCAACATCACTAAAACAGAGCTCTTAACCTTCGTTCTTGGGTCAACACTTCTCAATATTTTTATCAACAATCTACATGCTATCAAAATATTTACTAGTAAATTGTGCAGATGACAAAGATTGATGGGGTAATAAATACTGAGGACCAGTTGTTACAAAGTGATCTGAATCACCTGGTTTTAAAATGTCACAATCCAACAAAATGCATTTTAATATGGCTAAATGCAAAGTAATACATCTAGGAACAAAGAATGAGTCTTGGAAAGCAGTGACTTACAGAAAAGGATTTAGGGGACATTACAGGTAGCCACCTCCACATGAGCTCTCAGTAAAATCCTGTGGCAAAGACGGTTAATGTGATCCTTGGATGTATAAAAGGTAAATATCAAATAGAAGTAGGGAAGTCATCTTGCCTCCTTACACAGCAGTGGTAAAACCACTAATATAATACTGTATACATTTACAAGTGTGCACACTTTTAGAAGGATGTGAAAATACTGGAGAGAGTTCAAAGGAGGGCCCCAAAAATGATCCAGGGGCTAGAAAACTAGCCTTATGATGTGAGCCTTAAGGAGCTCAATTAAGATGCAATTTCCTATCAGTATCAGGGAATCAAACATCGGAAAAATCTTACAAGTGAGGTGGAAGACCCACCATCACTTGAAAACTATGGGATGAGAGTTTAAATCTTTCTTAAAACAAACCCCAAAAAACCACTTTAATCCAGTTTCTGGGGAAAGGGGTTGCAAAATTGTACAGAATGCTGCGCCTCCTCAAACAGCCTGGCCCCGCCCCCTTCCAATACCTTCCCTCTTCCCACCCCTGGACTGCCCCCCTCAGAACCTCCAACCCATTCAATCCCCCCGCTCCTTGTCTCCTGACTGCCCCCTCCCATGACCCCCCACCCTAACTGCCCCCCAGGACCCTGTCCCCTATCTAATCCTCCCTGTCCCCTACCTCCACCCCGCCCCTGACCAACCCCCCGGGACTCCCATGTCCTATCCAACCTGCCTGTTCCCTGAACACTACCCCAGAACCTCCGCCTCATCCAAATGTCCCCTGCCCCTTATCCAACCTCCCAGCCCTGACCCCCTTATCATGCCGCTCAGAGCAGCATGTCTGGCAATTGCACGGGCCACCAGTGCCAGCCACACTGCCCGGCAGGAGCCAGCCACGGCACCACAGCACTGGACAGAGCGCTGCCCATGCGGCACACTGAGGCTGCGGGGAAGGAGGGACAATGAGGGAGGAGCTAAGAGCTCAGGGGTCAGGCAGGAGGGGCCCACGGGCCAGATGTGGCCAGTGGGCCATAGTTTGCCCATCCCTGGACTAGATGATCACAGTGATCCCTTTTGACCAAGCCTCTAACAAGTTCTACCATGTACCCCTTTTCAAAGTTTTAGGAGTTGGACAAATGTAGGTGGATTTTCACCTCTCTTGACCAAAACAAACTGGGAAAATTTTAAGTTCTGAATACAAACCAGGAAGGCATGAGAGCTCTTTTAAGAAACTAATGAGGATGAGAAAACCTAAGGTTAGCATCATCACCTTTTCTTCCTCTACCTCATTCTTAGGAATAAGGCTAATTTTTACCAAAATTAAAAAAAAAAAAAAAAAAAAAAAAACATCAGCCCAATTCAGAGACCAAGCATGGAAGATTTTAGCCCAATTTATATGGAACTGAAAACAGGAGCTTATAATGGAAAAGAATTAGGAAACTCTAACTATGGGAATTGCTACCAGTTCAACTATAATACAGAAGAGATTTTATCACCAGATTAAAATTCCGTTTTGGTCCAATACCTTGTGATCATGATTTTTCATCTTAAAGGCAGAACAATATTATAACTACAATCCAGGTTACTGATTTCCCATTTGCACAAAGAAAGTAGTGCTTGAAAAAATGCCTGAATGAGTAATATTTAATTAGGCAAAAATAAGTCTTCTCTAAGTACAGTATTTTTACAAGGGAAGTAATTTCTTCACAGTCTTCAAAGCCTTACAATTTTTCATTCACTACTAGAAACTGAGAGTGTCAGTCCAACCACAGTAAGTAGGGTGACCAGATAGCAAATGTGAAAAATCGGGACAGGAGGGTGAGGGGTTAATAGGAACCTATATAAGAAAAAGACCCCAAAATCGGGATTGTCCCTATAAAAATCGGGACATTTGGTCACCATAACAGTAAGGTAACTGAATATATTCAGTACTGAAATATTAAAGCCTGCATATAACTCTGTGCCACCTATTTGTTACGCAGGAGGCATTCTAATTCAGTCCTGCAAGGTAATTACTGCCAAAAAGATAACTATCTGCTTGGTTTATGTAAAAAATATTTAGTTAGGCTGCATACATAGTTTTATATCTACACAATGATTATGAAATTTCACTGGAAGATCAGTTCTGCTTGTAAATAGAATACTTATGGATGCTAAACTATTATTTCAAAAAATGAACCCCCTCTAATATTACTGGCAATTTCTTTTTATAAAAAGGTACTAGTACAACTTAACTATGCAGGTGAAATATTTTAGCAAGAGCATTTAGTACTTAGTATTTAGTACAGTACTATTATATTGTATAATATAGTACTGTACAACAGTATTTAGTACAGTACTATTATATATTGCAAAGAAGAACAAACATATATCAGCTAACATTTTAGCCAGTTGGAAACAGGAAAAGATGTAACATACTTGTGCTTCCTTTTATATCAGAGTACAACATTTAAATTAACACAAGAAGTAGGTGATAGCAGAGAGAATTACTGAAAAGATTAAACCCCTGAACACTCATCATTCAGATTTAAACTTGTACCTTTGTACACCGTGCATGGTTTGGTGTAATACTGGACAGAACAAATACATCCAAAATCTATTTGTACTTCTCCATCCTAGTTGTTCTGAGAGACTAATAGCCTTCTCTAATTATTGCAGCAGCATCCAATTTTTTCAGCCTTTGAGCTGAACATATTTCAAATACGTCAAGGTGCCACTATCAGCAACTGGGGCAGAATCTGTCCTACTCCATGCAAATGGCACTGTTAGTCCATTCCCTCAGCATGGAAGAGCCTCCAGGGGACACAAAGCCAGTACAGCTGGATTCCCCCATCTAACAGACCCCAGAGCAGAATGTATCTTGGAGAGGTTAGAGATCAAGGTCCTCTGGCTACTTCCAGCTAGCGCATGGTCCACTGGCGAGACCTCAGCCAGCTGTTACAAGTAAGACCAGTCCCCAAACTACTCTGACTTGCTCCAGAACTGACCCAGAGAATCTAGGAGCAGGACCTGGTCATTGGTTCCCAGTTCATCATCTTTCCTAGCCTGCGATATTGGGCTGTGGGAGGGAGAGAAGCTAGCAATGCAATGGATAAGTGCAACTCCTAGGCTCAGGCAAAGCTAGCTGAGCTCCCATCCTACTGCAATAAGGCTCTCACAGTCTGGCAAGGAAATAGACAATAGAGAAGCCAAAGCTGCTTCTTGTGCTATTTAGCTGCCCATGCCTGTAGCCTGAAGTCATGTCAGCTGCTCAGCAGAGGAGTTAGTCGTGTTAACTTTAGCAGAATTAGCAGAAGCCTGTGTAGAGTAACCCACTTACAAATTGGCCTAGGGATTTTGTCTTCTCCTTACCAATCAATAAAAGGGAACCATGGGTATACGTATGTTTGATGGCTCTCAAAGGGGAGGACCTGATTTTTCCCAACAAACCTTCAAACATAAAACATTATAAATTGACAGCTATAATTTCAAGGCTTTCTTCACAAAGAAGAGATTAGTAGCCTTAACAATTGCACATTCACAATTATCTGGACCCTTTGCAAGATCTTAAAGATAAGTCTGCTGCTATGCTCTGTAAATTGCTTAGCACACTATCAGGACTGTATATAAAAGCATTACTGGGCCAAAGTGTGCCCTCATTTATATAGGCATCGATTAACCCAGTAAGAACAGAATTCTATTGTTCTTCTCTACTGAAGGTTTCATTCCCTTATGTTTAAACTGAAGGCAAAAGAAATTGGAAACATTCAATTAAAAATAAGTTGTCATTTTAAAATCAACTATCAATTGACTTTAAATGTAAGAAAAACAGCTATGATGGTCCAACGGCATCCAGTTTACCAGGGTATTTACCACATAGCATTGTCCTATATTACATAACTCATAATAAAGACATCCCACCCAAAAACGGTGTGTGGGGAGGGAAAAAAAAAAAAATCAATGGACTGACAATGTATGGCACTTTCATTAGCATTACAATAAGTCTTGCATATATTAACAGCCAAAGCTTAAGTTAATTTTTGCTTTGTTTATGCCAATTTCAGAACAATGACTAACACTTACTAAAAGACTAATTGTATTTGGTTCATATTAGGTTCCCTGATTTAAAAAAGGGGAGGGGGAAAATGTTTAAATAAAAAGCTTTCAGGTCATCTTTATACATCATAAAGCAAGAAGAGACACAAAAACCAAGATTAAAAAAAAAAAAAAAAAAAAAAAAAAAGTCTTGCACCTTTAAGTTTCAGTGCACAGAACACAAGTCATAACAGCTACACATTACATACCCCACACCATTCAGTCTGTCACTCAGGAACACCTTGTGACAGACCACCACAAGAAATGATGGGAACACAGTAACTAATATTAAAATTAATGCATTTTATACTGCTGTGGCAAATTTTTCTTCCTTCACTGATCCAGTTATATACTTGTAACTACAGTATTTTGGGTAGGAGACAAGGAAAATAACCATGCATCATCAGGACAACTGTCTGATGACCTAATAGATGTTAAAGATGAGCCAGATAAAATATTATGATAAAATTTCACTTTGAACAAAATCTTTTGTTCTTTTTTAAAAAAAAAAAAAAAAAAAAAATTAAGATATTTCTGTTGAAAGAGTCATGTTAGTTTCTAGATCTCCATGTATAGGATCTTAGTAATAGATGATATTCTCTCCTTAATGATAAGATCAACAGTTGCTCTGCCACAGGAATAGAAACTTTTATGTGTACCCTAGATAGAGAAACTGTTGATTTGGGCTTGACACCAGAATATTAAATTAGTATTACTTCTTGCAAGCATTGCTAGGAGGCAGTATCCTAGGAGGCATGAAGCATTATAAAAACTAGATGTGTTTAAATCATATGACCACTGCTATCTTAAAAAAAATCAAACACCAGTACAACACATTAAAAGTAATATACACAAGTATTGTACGTACAACATAAAACATCATTGCTAACACACTCTTAAATACACAAGCAGAAAGAAAAATCCAGAATACTGTTTATAATGGAATCCACCCATTGGATAAGCATGACAAGGGGTTGCATACTTTAACTGTTGATGAATAATAGCTTCTGTGGTGGCACATACATTTTGCTCACAAGAATGTCCAATATTTCCAGAGGTGAAAAGGAAGAACCATTCCATTTAATCAGTACATAATCTCAGATATTTTCAACAGTTAAACACTTCTGAGTTTCTAATCACGCAACATTTGGAATTTCCCCTCCTGTAATCTATCTTGAATAGCATTTCGCGGGGAGGGACATAGAGAGGGGTGGTGACTAAGATTATAGGTTATAAACCTTTAGAGAGAAGTTCATTTTTAACAGGATGAGAGTGCAGTGACATGGCACCCTGTGTCCTGAGTGCAAGCCAGATGTAGGGATCACATGGAAAGAAGGCACAGAGATCAGGGAAGGACACCACTATTAAGAAGGAAGATTGCCATGGCGTTGGAGAATATGTTGCTTTCTCCACTATCACTTTCTACCACTGTATGTTCTAATGTCGCTTGAGACACAATTTGCAGTAAACACACTTGATTTTTGAAGAATACGTACTAACTCGCACTAACCACTTGAAAACATACCACTAACATATTACTCTACTGAGACTTAAGTTTCACTCATTACTTAAGTTTGAAGGTTTACTAAAATATCCTATTATTCCACCAAGTAACAAAAATTCAGTACCTGCAAAGCAGCATCAACATGTATTCTTTTAAACAAAGAAAGCCTTTGTACAAAGTCAGAATTCAAGTGCAACTTTCAAAAGCAAGATCAGCCTGTAATTTACTTAAACACTTTACCCGACTAGAATAATAAGTGAAGTATACTAAAAGCTTTTCATCGCCTAACAATTCAAATTTTGAAAAATGAGGCAAACACAAAATATTTGACAAGACTTTCATTAGTGTTTCAAAATGCAGTGCAATTGTGAGACAAAAAAATTCCTCTAGTAACATTAGCCTGCATGAAATGTTAAACAATATAGCTCACCTACAATTGTAGACAGTACTTCAGGCATATGCTGCTATAAAATTCACTTATGCAAAGGTAAGATCAAGTTGGGCTCTGTGTACATTTTTAAAAGCCAAGATATCATAATAGGCTTATTTTTGCCATTTACAAGCACAGCTCTGCACAGAGGGTGGTGTGGAACCAAAAAGCACTTGGATAGGTCATAGAAAAAAAATCCATATTTCTGCAGCTACACCTCTTTACAGATTCTCTTTCTAAATCACAACTCATTATGTTGACCATAAGAGGTCAAGGGACAGCTCCGCTCACATGCATGCGCACACTACAGTGCGCCCATTTAAACCCTATGGGCAATCTGGCTATAAATATATCGAGTGTATTGGCTTTCAGCCACAGGAGGAAGGAAAATACAGTTGCGCACATGGGCATTTATATTATATATTACCCAGGCAATTTTTGTCTCCCTCTGTTGCAATCTTGTTCTTCTGGAGTTAGTTCTCTATTTTGGGAGTTTTCTAATCTGACCTCAACCAGCATTGCAATAAGTGAACAATAAGGAGGATTTTCTCTATTTTTGTTCTATGACCGTGTTTATTGGTAGGCCAATGGGTCAGAAGGATATAATTTCAAACAAACAATTAGTCTTTCAGTTATTGCTAGCTTAGAAATGGGGTAAGAGTTCTCTACTATATTTGGATCTATCAATTGTCTGAATGCTGGAATTGTCTAAATTTAAACTGCTTTTTACTTATTACAGTAGAGCTCTGTCATCTTTAAAATTACTTGTTCAATCCTCAGTCTTATATATTTTCAAGTAGGTTTCTCCTACAAGAGCATTTCTCTTCACTTTTCTTGATTTGTATGAAGATGTCCTGAGGAAGAGCTCAATGAAGTTTGAAATCTTGTTCCTTTCACCAACTGAAGCTGGTCCGATGAGAGAGATTACCTCACTTGCCTTGTCTCTCTCATAATAAAACAATAACATTCCCCCAATTTTACAAAGGAGGACTATAATTCCATCAACAGATTACAGTGTCATTAAGAGAGCAAAGCCCTTGGTTCTTTGTCAGTTTCATTAGAACCGCTTGGATGAATTACAGCCTTATCCCCTTGCATCTATGCATAGAATTAGGAGATTACTCAAATCTGCAGGAGATACTAAAGTGCTGTAGAGCAGCTGCTAGCTGAATGAAGCACCTAGAAGCCTGTGGAACCACTAAACATTGAGGAAAGGGAACACAATGAAATTGCTTAAAGCCATATAATTTTCAAATTGCATTACTTTGCATTCTGGAAGTGACAAAACAGACGATATCAAACACACAATGACATTGTACAGTCTAATTATCTCGATGGGGTGGATGGAAGCCTGAGATCTCACTTTAATATTAATGTTGTAATTATTCTGTATTTATGTTGGATCTTTCTCTAAGGTTCACCAAAACTAACAGACAACAAGCATAGTAATGGTCATTAAAAAAGTCCTGTATTTCTGAAGGCATTTTGCAGTAAGCAGCTAATTATTTAAAAAACTTAGAAAGTACTACTCTTTTCAAAGATTATATATTGGCACAACACTTCAGTACTTGAAAGGAAAAAACACATTACTGCAGCTTTGTTCATCTGGGCAAGCTATTTTTACAAAATGTACAGCAAAAATTAGATTAGTATCAAATCTTTTGATTAAGTGTGATATCTATCTTCAGTATTATCTTGTATCATTGTAGCTTATAACCAAGACAGAACTGTAAAAGCCTGTTAAATACAAAACTATAAACTCATTACATAAAGAAAATAGGACTAATTTCTCTTTTGACATTAATCTGAAAAAGAAAGAGAACTCATTTGAGTGGTTATGCCATTCTTGAGTTATCCAGGTACTAACAAGTGAAGATAAATGTTTTAAACAGAGTGGTCATGGCATTTGACAGATCAGACACTGCTGCAGGGAGAACAATGAAGTGCAAATGTAAACTGTTGGGTCAGGGAAGGAGAAACTGATTTTCAATTTTTTTATTATATGCAAATTATAAGTCATTAAACATAATGTGGGGGGAGGGATAGCTCAGTGGTTTGAGCATTGGTCTGCTAAACCCACGGTTGTGAGTTCAATCCTTGAGAAGGCCCTTTAGGGATCTGGGGCAAAAAATCTGTCAGGGGACAGTACTTTGTCCTGCTAGTGTAGGCAGGGGACTGGATGTGATGACCTTTCAAGGTCTTTCCAGTTCTATGAGATAGTACTATAAATATATGGAGATATACCTATATGTAATTACTTGTTGCTGATATGAGCCCAGACCTATAGCCTCTATTCATGTAAATAATCTATCATGCAAGTGATCCCACTGGCTTCTATGTGACTCCATCACCTGATGGATTACTTGTGAGCAATGGCTGCAAGATCAGGACAGGAGTTTTGTTTTATTTTATTTTGTAAGTGTTTCCTCTTCTACCAACAATAAATCTTCCCTTTAAAGCAACCTATCTTCAAGTATTTAAAGTACAAACATTTTCATCAAGTTGTTCAATTACAGTAAGCATAATCTGAATATTTTTACACTACTCTACTCTGCATTGTCAAAAAATGCTGAAGTGTTTCTTATATTTGAAGAAATTCAAGGTTTGAGCAGATAATTAAAGTAGTAATAGACTGGAGTCTTGCTGATGCCTGCTGTTAGGGTTTTAAAAGATATATTTCAGTGCTGTCAGGCTACATTTGTGAAGCTTACCCTAGAAACATTGCCGCTTCAAAATTATTTACTTCAAAGCGTGTGGAAATATTCTCATGCAATGACTCATGATCAAATAAGTTCCTCATAACCAAATCTGATTTGACAGCAAGTAAAAGAGCTTAGAATATTCAACAACATTCTAGTTTACAACTGTATCTAAAACATATGAAACACCAAGAATAGCCATTTACGTAGTATTTTCTGTGGTACTACAGTTAAGCTTAGCAAGTATTAGCAAACTATTTTTTCAGCATTTTCCAAAAATCCCATCTTATAAACATTTCATTACCACTTATCTTTCCTCTGCTTTTTCTACAATATAATGAAATGGGGGAAGAAGAAGAAGAAGGGATCAAGGTCAGAGTCCAAAAGAAGAGGACATGGAGGCAACAAGAAAAATACAGAGGGCTAGTAAAACAAGAGATGAATCAGGATAATACAATACTAGAGTCCCAGAACTCCAGAAAACATTTTCATCCTCTCCTAACGCTGAATGCATACATTATTTCATACTCCAACTCCTTGCCCCAGACAAGTACTTTTGATAAAATGATGAATAATTCCCCTTGGTAAACTCTGGCCTTGACAAATGGAATTTTGCCTTGTTCATCTCCATTCACAATGCTGCATAAAGATCAGCTTCTTAGCCCACAGCTTTGACCACATCATCCCTCTCTTTGCCTCCATCCACTAGACAAAATGGCAGCAGATGCACAGACCACCGAAGCACAGAATAATATGAAGACACTGTACATCATTAGACAGTTATCAGAAAGAAAAACAAATACTAT
Organism: Dermatemys mawii; assembly: GCA_007922305.1. Lineage (NCBI taxonomy): Eukaryota > Metazoa > Chordata > Testudines > Dermatemydidae > Dermatemys > Dermatemys mawii. Next base: position 15,122,070 of record ML677342.1, read on the forward strand.
CCGACCAGGGGCATGGACAAGAATTTAATATGTGACCACTTTTGGACGTGCACACATTAGAGCAGTCCCCAGGGCTGGGGCCGGAGCCAGAGCAGCGGCCAGGAGTCAGCCACCAGGGCTGAGTCAGAAATACGTATTTTTTTAAGATTAATTTGCGGGGGAAGCTATGCCCCTTCCTCCTCAGGCACGCCCCTGCATCCAACTAGTTCAAAACAATGAGAGCAATTTAATAATGAGGATATCAGAACAGTATGTAGTAGCAACATACACTAGTTAAAGAATATTTTTATAAAATGTTGTCAAATCTATTCTCTGAAAACGAGGCACACAAAATAAAGATAGAAAGTGTGCGGCAAAACTCAGATTCTTTGAGAGATTCTTTGTATACCTCTATGTCCTACTGCAAGTTGTCTGCATATGACCTAAACATTTTTAGTGGCTATTCTATTCTGACATGCCACTGAATGTACGCAATACAGCAAAGTGCTTTACAAAACACAGCAGCTTAAATATGGCTTTTCATAGTAGAACCTGTCCTACTGAGGCAAGAAACACTGACCAGTATGGAGCAAGGGTAATCACCTTTTATATGGGGCAGGGAAGGGGAAGTGGAGACCAGATGAAAAAGGACACCAAAGCTGGATCACTGAAAAAATATTCAAACAAGGACTGAACTTAAACATAGAAAACACTAAAATACAGGTAATCATCTGACTTAAATTGATCAGACTGGAGAATTTAAGGTTTAAAATGTATTTGCTTGATGCCGAGTGTCTACTTCTCAATTCAGGTACTAGTGGTCTCTGACCAGCCCCTTTTTATTTTAAAGAATTACATAATATACATCAGGAGTAGCACGTGTTCAGCTAAGTTTTCAGCATTACCCAGAGTGCTGTGCACAGTAATTCAACCAAGTTAAACTTGTAATGAGTGATGAAATGGTAATAAAAATAAATCAAGATGTAGAGAATGAAACAAGTCCAAAGTGAATGGGAGAGAGGTGTTAGTTAAAAGATATGTGATGCAGTACATTTCACAGCTTTGTGCACCGCTGAGCAAGCAAAAGGCAATGGAGGGTAACAAAGTGCACAGAGGAACAGAAGTAGCATTATATGTACCGTTAACAGGTTCTTCCAGTGTTCAAAGCACACCACAAAGCTCACACCACAGAGCTGTAGGTAGGCAGGAAACAGAAAGTGCTTTGATTCAGGTGGTAGACTGTGTACATTGCTTGAATAGAGGAGATAGCATTTAGAGCACTGGTTCTTCACCAGGGGTCCGGTCCACTGGGGGCCCACGAGCAGATTTCAGGAGGTCCACCAAGCAAGGCCAGTACTAGACTTGCTGGGGTCCATGGCAGAAAACTGAAGCCCCACCACCTGGGGCTGAAACCCTAGGCTTCAAGCCCTGCCATTCAGGGCTGAAGCCAAAGCCCAAGTAACTTGGTTTCATAGGGCCCCCTGTGGCATGGAGTCCCAGGCAACTGCCCTGCTTGCTACCCCCTAACGCTGGCCCTGGACTTTATATGCAGAAAACAGTTGTGGCACAGAGGGGACGTAGAATTTTTATAGCATGGGGGGAGAGAGGGGCTCAGAAAGAAAAAGCTTAAGAGAAATGTAGTGCTAAATTCAAATATCCAGAAAACCAGCATCTTTTTTATTGTTTTTCAATAGATGTGTTACTACACCAGTGTTTTATACCAATCTCTGCCCTAGGAAATGAGTATTGAGACTCAAAGTACTTAAGATAGCTCAGAAATATTTTCCCTCACCCCACGCAGATGCCCTAGACTTTGTTTTTGCAGCTTGCCTGGAACAAATGTTTTAGAATATTTAAAGTGTTCCTCAAACTGGGGTTCACGACACAGTTATGTGGGGGAGGGGTCGCAAGCCCTGATCCCAGCAAGCAACTGCAAGTTGCGAGCCCCGACTGGGACACAGGACTATGAGCCCTGACCTCAACCCTGGCCAGGAGCAGGGCTGTGAGCTCTGGGCAGGCACGGGGATCCGATCCCCAAATCCAACCGCCACGCAGGGTTGCAAGTCCTGACACCAGCCAGGAGAGGGGCTGCGAGTCCTGAGCTGGGGCATACAGGACACTGTAAGCCCCGACCTCTGTACTGGGGTTATCAGACAGAGCCCGGACATGTTGCGGGTTATCAGCCGGGAGCACACACAGAGCTGTCAGATATTAAAATAAAATTCTAAAACTTAAAAATAACTTTTCCACTTATATTTAATTCAATAAAAATGTGTTTTAGTCTTAATTTAAAAACAATGAGAAAAGGTAAATTCATTTTAAGCAATAGTGTTTAAATTTAGTATTTAACACAGTGTTAAATACCAAAAATGTGTTTTTAATTTCTAAGGGGGCTCACGCTCAGAGACTTGGTATTCAAAAGGGGTCACCAATACAAAAAGTTTGAGAATCATTGCTCTAAATACGTAAAAATACAGTCAACTACCCCCTACTTTATCTTCTGTTCAGACACCTTCATGCTTAAAAATTACTAAGAATTTCTTTCTACTTACACTCAAGATATTAAAGAGCAACTGATGTTTCACAGAGACCTTTAACACATTGTGCCTATACACTTAGACCACCTACACACCTTTCTTCCCTCTGCCCCAATTAGTAAGAATCTGGCAATTTCTTACTTAAGAATTCACCAGCTCTTACCTTTTTATACAAGGCCTTTCCACCATGAATCTCAAAATGCTTTAAGCCTCACAGCACACCTGTCACAACAGGTAAACAACAAGGGGTTAAATGATTTTTCCAAAGCTACATAGCAAGTCAGCACTTTGCTGAGACTAGAAGTTCAATCCAAATAAGACCAAGATGGTGTTGGCTTTGGGGAAGCAAACCAAAAATAAGAAGACGACTATCTCTAACCACCTTATTGAGGGTGTCTGCAGGTTGTTACCAGAGTTTGCAATTTGGCGGTGCTGTTAATCCCCAGCTGCTTTATGAGGATTGTATAGAATCAGTGTCAAGGAATACATCTCACCTCAGTTCTCATGTCATCTGGAGTCTGTGGTCATTTCTTTCAGACACAGACTTTGCTACCACAATTCAGGCCTCTATCTCTCAAGACGTAATAACAGCAATGTGCTGTACCAGACACAATGGCCTAAGACAACCCAGAGACAAGCTGGAGCAGAACACAGCAGCCCACTTATTAAACAACATAACTTGGCACAAGCATGACACTGGTGCCACAGAATCTGCACTAGATGTCTGCTGTTTACAAAGTAGAAACTAAGCTGTTGGTTTTGACCTATGCAACTAAATGATTTGAAACCTGCCTGTTAAGAAGCATCCTCTCCATCATGTGCCATACTGTCTCAGTTGCTATGAGCAGGAGCACCGAAGCAAGAGAGGGGCTGGTGGCAGGGTATCGTTTCAAGCCTATTCCCCATCTGTCTGAAAGGGCCAGGTTTCTACAGCTATCAAGACACACTGCAAGTTTTATTTATTCTGGCTTTCAGGAAAGGAGATTTGTTGGCAACGCTCCTGATTTTATTATGACTTGTGATATTTGATACTTTTCTGAAGTGCCAGCTCTGAGGTCCTGTGATTACATGAGATTCTCAAGATTTTGTTTATTTTTATTTTTAAACAGCAAGTTTGTAGCCTTCATACTTGCAGATAAAAGGCTGAAAAAAAACAAAAACACAAAGCAGATAAATAGATCTCAACATTTTATTTTTAAAGTCTTATGATTTTAAAGCCACTCATGATTTTTGATCACCTGGCATTGGCTAAAGTAGAGAATGACTTCATGGGATCGGTATTTGTGAAGTAGGGAACTTTGATCTTTAATTTATAATTTAGTAAAAGCTTACTCAGAAGTTAGTTATTTTGCTTTATCAAGTTAAAAGGATATTTTATGGATTGCATTATTTTAATAAAGGTTTTAAAAAAGACAAGCCAAAATGACATCTTTTTGGTCCCCTACTGTTGAGGAGGTGCTTAAATGTACATGTTGTGTTGACAGGAATTAGAGTTTGTTATTACCTCATTGCTCACTGAAATGGCAATAGGCAATAAAAATATTGATCTGATTTTTAGAAGTTATGTCAGGTGACTCCTATTACTTTAGTCCTGCCTTCTCTCAGTTCAAGAGAAATTATATTGCTAATAAAATGATGAACAAATGGACATCAACAAGGGAACTGTAAGGATACCTGATGAAGTGGATAACAGTTTTTTCTTCTTAATCTAAGTACTAAATTCTTTCCTGAATTCAGCCTTCCAAGTTTATCAGCACAAGTATTTTATTCCCTCTGCATCTATGATGAAGGAAATCAATACTTTTACCTCTTCATTCACAAACCCACTTTAGAACATTATATATATGCAATGCAACAGATCTCTTTGCTACCCAAAAGGCATCACTACTGCAGTATATATTTTAATAAGTTTTCAGGGGGAATTTTTTTCCCCTCAAAGGGTAAGACAAGACAACACAAAGTTACTGAAATATATGTATACTTTGACTCTAGTTTTCCAAGTGCTGGATGCAAGAACTCTACAACTGATCCAGATCATGGTTTGAATCTGCAGAGTTAAGCAACACCAGCACTACGCAGCTCTTTACACAAATACAATTTAGAAAACTACTGAACAGTCACAGATTATACAGGAAACATTTTCCCAGACTGACATTAATTGGTTTTTAAATCTTTCAATTGTTGATCAAGCAACTGAAGCATCATTCTTCTCTAAAAAGTAACTTTGTCAGGTTCCATGCTTGAGGCACGTAACTAATTCTATCTATGAACTCAGGATATGTCTACACATAAAACTCTGCAGTGGTTCAGCTGCTGCTCTACTTCAATATAGACACTACCTAGACCAATGGGAGAGGTTCTCTCATTAGCTTAAGGAATCCACCTCTCTGAGAGGCAGTAACTAGGCCAATGGAAGAATTATTTTGCCTACTTCACACTGTCTATAACCAGGAGGTAAAGCGATATATCTAGTTCTCTTGGAATGCAGATTTTTCACACCCCTGAGAGATAGAGCTATAGCAATGTAAATTTGTGGTATAGTCTAGCCCGGACTCTAGGTTCTGACAATCAATCTAGGCTCTTTCCATCATAGGCACTTCTACCATTACCAATTAAAAAGGCTCACCAGGCTAAGCTGTGTGCTCTCTTACTCCTGTACAATATTACCGTTTGCAGATTAATCCCTCGGTAAAATTATCTATCTATAAATTAGTTTGTGCATGTTTGTTGTGTGAATGTGATAAGAGAAACACATTTAAAGAAATGGAATTGCACAGGTGCAGCTGAGAGCCCAATTTGTCATGCAGACCTTCTGATACTGGTGATACCACTGGAGGAGGTGTAGAAAAAAAAAAAATCCAGCTGATTGTCAAAACCGAGCATGATTTTGCAGCGCTGACTATTGGACAAAAATCATTTCTATTTACTCGTAAAAACAGCAAATTTTATACGGAAACCAGTGATATAATGAACTATACAACACCTTTATATACATATTAACATTTTTGGTATGGTATTTTTGGACAGAATATCATTCCAACATTTTTGTACTGCATTATACCCTTACATTAGGGAGGCAGGACGACTTCCAAGATAACAAGGAATTTTAAATAGACTCTACTAAGGACAACTGGATATACCTGTGGAACTCTACTGACTACAGGTGTATGTGGCAGAACTTGACCCACAGAATCTTCATACTAGTGAAGATGCAGTAGCAGGAGAGCACCCCAAAGAGTTAGATAGGCTAAGAGATTGTCTACAAATAAGTATTTCTGCCTGAGCAAATCCGGCCTGGAACTATACAGATGGCCACAATGCCATTTTTCATACTCTCAGTGTTTGGGTGGCATGCAGAAAGAAAGACAGGGACAAGACTACTCGTACAAACTTTAAGAGATTCCACGGTCAAGCACTCAAGAACCAAAAATACCCAAGTGAAGGTTGCACACATTGCTGTAACTCTCCTGTCTTGGATCTACAGAGACTATATTTTAAGTACTCATGGTATTTCTCAAGTACAATACAATTTTTCCTATAGTTTCCACAGGGGTAGCACCCTATATAAACAAGAGTACATAACACAGTATCTGAAAGTAACCAGTAAGTATGCAATAACACACTTCAAGAACTACTACAGATGCAGTATCGTAAAACAGAGTAGTAGAAATAATATGAATAATACCTAGCACTTATAGAACACTTTCCATCAGTAGATCTCAAAGCATTTTACAAAGGAGGTCAGTATCATTATCCCCATTTTACAGATCAGGAAACTGAGGCACTGAGAAACAGTGAATCATGTGCATGTTCACAAATAATCAAGATTTAATATTATCAGTCATAGGATAAATCATGCACTCCATACTCAAACAGATCTCCCAAAGACTTCAGAAGGTATTTTGCACAAGTAAGGACCACAGAATTGAGTCTGCTGTGAATATAATCACTCACAAAATTCACCTGTAATTATATGGAAAAATTAAGGTTTCACTACTTCTTATTTCTGAAGATCAAGATATACTTAACTTTACAAATAAATTCTTGACAAGTTGTCCTGGACAGGGCTGGCTCTACCTTTTTTGCTGCCCCAAGCAAAAAAAAAAAAAAAAACCACACACACACAAAAACAAAACACAACAGAACTGCTGAAGAAAAAAAAGGGGGGGGAGCAGACAAATTGTGTCGCCCCTAGATTGAGCTGAATGCCACCTCAGGCACGCTCTTTCCTCATCATTTAAGAGATAAGTTGTCACACTTCCCTTGCACAACTATACCTGTTGTTAGCATCCAAGTGAATTAAATGGAAGGGTGTAATAGCACACCAAGCTAGCTACTGTAAGTGGTTACAAATGTGTCAGTGGTGCAAGACTTTCCCTTTCTTTACTCACCCTCAAAAGCTAGCCCTGCATCCAGAGTAGGGTGTGGGATTTTTTTTAAAAAAAAACAAACAAACAACATTTAACACACAGAAACACATGGAAACATAAAATCTACAGAACATTATGGGGCTGATTCTAAAAAGGTGTAAGTCATCCTAGAACCTATCCTGGTTGCAAAGCTAGTTGCATCTTTGTCCCAGAGGAAACCCACTTCAGGTGTCAGGCCTTATGTGCTTACCTCTTCTGGGGTGGAGTGCTACAATGCTCCCAGTCTGTGACCAAACTCTGGGCTACAGTAACCTATGCATCAAACTATGCTTATCTAGCAGTCCATCTGAGTTTGGTCCCTGTGGTCCTTTCCTTCAGGAATTGGTGATCAGTGGTGAATACAGTGACCAGCTGGCCTTCTTAAATCAAAATATTGTTTAATTTTTAACCGTCAGAACACCACATTTAGAGTAAAAGGATTTTAAAACAAACTGTATGGGCATGTGTGTCTGTGTCTTACCTAAATTTCACTATCCTGCAAAGGTGTCTTAGCTTCTTCAGACACTCTAGCAGGTGCCTGTCTTGTTGCTTCCCCAAAGAGCTCCTCATTAACTACTTCCCCTAAGAGCTCCTCATTATCTACTTCCCCTCTTGAAATAAAGAATCTCTTTTTATCCAGGGAACATTCCTTGGGTCTTGTCACTTCCTGGGTTTTGGGCCCTGCTCATCATAAACCAGTTCTGTGAACTCTGCAAGTCATGACAGACTCCTCAGCGTTAAGGCTCTGCCATTGTCCCACAACAACCCTAAAGCGTTTGCTATGGGGTGGCTTACCTTGAACTGTTCTTCCTGCTCACTTGTTTTCCATACCGCCCACTATTAAACAAAAGCAATATATTCATACAGTGAACATCCCAATATCTACAGTATTCATAAGTTCCTACAGAAGAGCTCCATAGCCATCACAGTTCCAATGAAGTCGATGGAACTACGACTGTTTACATCAGCTAAAGATATACCTCTAAGTTTTCTCCAATGTGTCATAAGCAGAAGAACGTCTGTGTTAAGTAAGGGAGAATCAAAAACTATAAGAGATTAAGACAGACCAATTGGGTGGAAACCATTACCACATACAAGTGTGACTTTTTAATAAGCCATTTTTGAGCTATAAGTTTTTCCCCGTATCTGCTAACAGATAACAGCCTTTGCTATTCCAGTATATCTGAACAAAATATGATTACACATTTCCTCCAAAATTTTCCTATACACAAAAATTAATAGACTCCGACTTTAAGGCCAGAAGAGACCATCACAACCATTTAGTCTGATCTTCTGCACATTGCACGCCACAGAACCTCACCCACCCATTCCTGTAATAGACCCGTAACCTCATGTCTGGTATGAAAGATGTCTGACCAAGACATTTTTGGTAAGATAAAGTATATGAAAAATAGAGGCTTATTCTGGAAATACCTTCTCAACCATAATTATAGCATAGTTATATTCTAATAAAAGTTGCCTGAAGACATGAAGATAACTATCAATCTGAAGTCTTTTGGTTTCTTTTTTTTTTAAAAAAAAATAAAAAAATAAAAAAAATACATTGGCTGATCTGCACACCCACCCACAGCACACTATCTCCCAAAGTAGAAGTGCTGTTAGACACAGTAAGATCACTCACAGAACAGGAGCAGCTAATTAGACAGTTCTAGCAAAGCATCAGGGAAAGGCGCCATGAAGAAAGAATTTGCCAATCAGTGTATATTAAATAAATGCTGCCTTCAAGAAATAAAAATTCAGTCACTCAATGTGTTTCTACAGCATGAAGTTCTTCCTAAATCTTCTGAACAAACATGACGCACAGCAATGTTTCTATGGGACAACGGAGAATGCATCATCCTTGCTGTGGACTGTATGAGCTAACCCCACATTCATCTATATTTAATCATTTCAGCAAACACTTTTGTGTGTTTCTTCCTCTCCGTAAAGTCACTTCTAAATTAAAATGTGAATTAATCAGGCACACTGTGTATGCCAACTTCTGTGTAGCACCTTTCAAGATTTAATCATTTCTATATTCAAGACCTTCACCCATATCTGCACTGCAAATAACTGTGCTAAGTGGCTCTGGTTAAGGCATGCTTACCATTTAAAATATGAATGGACTGTTAACAGATTTGTTAGCCTGGTTTTGTGACCTGGTTAGGCCTCTTGAAGACATAGGTAGGTTTTATGTAAATAACACAAAGTGTAACCCAGGGGTCTCAAACATGCGGCCCACGGGCCACATGCGGCCCGTCGAGCCTTTCCCTGTGGCCCGCGATGCTCCCCCTGCCCCACCCCTGCACCAAGCTCCCCACGGCCCGAGGCCAAGTTCCCCGAGGCTCCCCTGTCCCCGGCCAAGCACCCCGCGGCCCCCCCGCTTCTCCCCCACGCTTCCTGCACCCCCCCCCCCCCGCCAAGCTTCCCATGCCCCCCCCACATGCTTCCCTCCCACGCTGCTGCTTCCCGCTGCTCCGCTTACCGCCAGGCAATTCTCTGGCGGCTTAGCTGTTTCTGAGAGGGAGGCACCAGGAGTGGGAAGCCTCGTGCACAGGGGAGGAGGGGGAGAAAGGGGCAGGGATTTGGAGAAAGGGTTGGACTAAGAGCGGGGAGGGGGCAGAGTTGGACTCAGAACTTTGATGAAGGGGTTGAACTAGGGAGGAGAGGGTGCGGAGTTGGGATGGGAACTTTGTGGAAGGGGTTTGAAGGGGACAGGGAAGGGATTTGAAGAGGCCAAGCAAGAGTGGAGTGTGAGTGCAGCCCAGTCCAGGAGGGTGCTGTAATAGAAGTAAATCTAAGTTCCTGTTTGGTCCTTTGAGTGAGAGGCATTATTAAGTGAATATATTTTATTAAAACTGCTTGGAAATGACTTCATCAAAAAAAGAACATTCATGGAAGAAAAGAGAGTTTTCCAAGACAAATGGGAGAATTTATATTTTTTCACAGAGGTAAAAGATAAAATCCGATGCCTTATTTGTCAGCAAACGACTGCTGTTCCCAAGGAGTATAATGTGCGTCGGCACTAAGACTCGATGCACAGTGAAAAATATTTTTTACTATACTTTTATATCGTTGTATGTGTAACACTGAGGCTGAGTATGAGGCTCAGATTTGTTAGGTGATGGAGTAGTTCACCTAAGGCAGGGTCTCAAACATGTGACCTGGGGGGTTATTTTCTGTGGCCAGCCAAGCTCCCCATGCCCCTTTTCTCCCCTCACGCTCCTTTTCACCCCCCACTTAATTTCCTGCAGCCGCCAAGCTCCCCGCGCCCCCGCCTCCTCCCTGCCTACCTCCAGGCACTTAGCACTTTCCAGGAGGGAGGGGGGAGGAGCAGGGAGCTGTGCACTCAGGGAAGGAGGCGGGGCTGGGGTGGGACCTCATGGAAGGGGTTGGGTGGGGCAGGGGCGGGGCAGTGAGGGGGGCGTGTCAGTGATGCAACCCTCGGCCAATGAACTAGTCCTCATGGGGCCCTCATGGTCATTTGAGTTCGAGATCCCTGATGTAACCCATTCAAGGGCGCCTTAGTTTTATTTGGGTCTCTGTTTGAGTAGGATATCATCATTACATTCTTTCAAAGTGCAGAGGACAGGTTTTATGGGAGAATTTCTTTCAGCTAGATATTTAAACTCAGATAGTTGGGATCAGTAGCTCAAAACAGACTAAAAACTTAAAAGTAAATGTCCTATTTTAGATGGAGATTTTTTCTACTCATTTCTCCCTCCTCGCAGCCCTGCAATTGGGGGGTGGGGGGGTTAGTCCCCTTTCCAGTCCACTCCTCCTCATCTTATCATTGTCTCCCCATCACTCCCACATGCACTCAGCTATCAGCTTTCTGACTGTATCACAACTCACAGAACATTTCCCAGAACAGTATATTTCCTAAAGCCCCAAATTCTGAAGTCATGAAAATCTCTATTATCAAAAAAAAAAAAAGAAAAAAAAAGAAAAAGAAAAAGGAGTAGCCTTCATGGCAGTGAGGAAGAGTTGGAAAATATGACCCTTAAATGCTCAAAATCTAGACAACAAAAATAACCCAAATGTATGTTTAAATTCATTTTGAGGCCTGACTCATGATCTTTGAATAGATTCTAAAACCAGAAGAGACAACTGTAATCATCTAGGCCGACTTCCTGCATAATACAGACCACAGAACTTCTCTGAATTAATTCTTGTTGCCCTAGAGCATACATCTTTTAAACAAACTACAATCTTGATTTAAAAATTGTCAGTGATGGAGAATCCACCACAACTCTTGGTAAATTATTCCAATGATTAATTTACCTGTTAAAACTTATGCTTTATTTCTAGCCTGACCTTGTCTAGCTTCTACTTCCAGCCACTGGATCTTGTTATATGTTTGTCTGCTAGACTGAAGAACCCCTTATGAAATATTTGTTCCCACGTAGGTATAATACTTACAGATAGTGATCAAGTCACCCCTTAATCCCGTACCTGAGGTACTTGACCAAAGAGAAGAGATAAATTTAGAATACAAGAAAATGTTAATGATATAACAATATGGTCAATAGATAATACAGTAACTCCTCGCTTAATGTTGTAATTATGTTCCTGAAAAATGAGACTTTAAATCTTATGGGGAATTTGGATTCACCTAATGTAAATAGAGGTGGTTAGGTTCCAGGGAAAAAAATTTCACCAGACACTACATATAGTGTCCGGTGAAATATATGTATTTTATACACACACAGGAAGAAGGTTGGATATTTCCCAGGGAATGCCTTACTGCTATATGATGAACTAACTTTTGGCTGAGCCCTCAATGAGCCCATTGTTGTTAATGTATCCGCACACTCAACTAGGCAGAATGAATGGAGGGAGAGGAGACAGACACACACACCCTGTGTGTGGGACAGAGAGATGCACGTTGCTCCTTTAAGTACGCTGACCCCACTCTTAAGTACATTGTCTTTTTATGTGGATCAAGAAGTTGAGACAGCAGCTGCTGGCTTAAGCTCTCTCTGCCCCCTCCCTCCATGTCCCCAGCTCTATATGGAGAATGGTTAGAGTGGGATGCAGGAGCAGGCGGGAGGGGGAACACCCTGACATTAGTCCCTCCCCTCTGCACAGCAGGAGGGTGCTGGGGAGACGCTCCAAGGCAGAGGGAAGGAGCAGCACATGGCAGTGGTGGGAGGGACAGCTGAACTACTGACAATTGGTAGCCTGCTGGGCTGCTGCTGCACAGGGAACTTAGGGGAGCTGATGGGGGGCTTCTGGACTGCCCTGGTTCCAAGTCCCCACCAGCTAGCTCCAACAGGCTGCTCTTCCTGCATGCAGTGGACAAAGCAGGCGCTGCCAAACGACAACCTTACAAGGGAACGTTGCCCAACTTTAAATGTGCATGTTCCCTAATTGATCAGCAATATAACAACGAAACGACGTTAACTGGGACGACTTTATGTGAGGAGTTCCTGTATATGGTAAGATAACAATATAAGCATCATATTGTATTTCTGTGTTAAGATATGTACTTACATATGTTAAAATAATATTACTGTACTGTCTTATTGTAAATGACCCAAAATATCAAATGAAGTCTCTTCTCCCACACCCCCAAAAGAGTCACCTCATTGACCTTCTTGTTGTTAAACTAAATATATTGAGCTCCTTTCGGTCTATCACTATTATTCATGTTTTCTACTTCTTTAATTATTCCCACAGCTCTTCTCTGAACCAGCTCCAGTTAATCAACATCCTTCTTCAATTGTGCACACCTGAAATAGACCAAGTATTCCAGCAGCAGGAATAGACCGAGTATTCCAGACCCCAGTCATGGACCAGATTCCAATAGTGTGAGGTGCTGAACAAAACATTTGATACACTTCTCTCCCCGTCTTCCTTACAGAGAGCCACCAGAGAGATTTTTGCTTTCAAAGAAGTATGGGGGAGTGGCCTTCCAAGCTAGCCTCTGCCTGCAAAGAGGCTTAAAGCTGAGCAGTAAGAGTTGAACCTCCCACTCTCAGGAAGCCAGTTCCCTCCATCTGCTCCATGCTGGTTATGCTTTTGCAGGATAGAGAAAGCAGGGCCTGCCCAAGTTCTGCTGCAATTGAACCAGAGCCTCCCCACCTCACTGTTGGGTCTTTTATCCTTGAATTTATACAGTGCCTATCGCCATGGTATCAGAGCATCTCTATTCTACAGAGCTCTGATGCCTAAGACTATTGCCTATTCAGATCCTTGTTTGTGTTGTTCTAATTCACTGTTTTTCCTTGGGCAAGTCCCTGAACTGCCATGTTTCTGTTTCCTGCATCTATAAATACAAATAATACCTTCCTTTCATGCACGGCACAGGGCACTGACTGGTGTTTGTTAAGTACTTTGAAATCATCAGACTAAAGACAGTGTCCAGACGCAAGTTAGTATTGGTCAAGTTTCAGGAGAGCAGGCTATGAAACTGCTACCCTGAAGTCCAAATTGAGGTCTGGTCTAACATTGAGTGCAGATAGTACAAATACTCCTCTCTCTCAACCTGGTCACCAGCAGCCCAGCTGTAAAATAGGATTCTGTCATCTGTGGAAAAACAAAGTTGTGGGTGCAAATGAAAAGCTTCACACAATCATGCAGTCAACTCAGGGATGAACGTACTAAACTAATAACAGATTAAACTTGGATGTTCACATTCATAATAAAAAGTTTGAGGGTTTTTATTAAAACAAACTAAAATTAAAAAATCTAGAGGGTTGTGGGTTTGTCCAAGGGTCCTGCAACAATGAACTGCAGTTATGCAGAAAAACTATTTTTCCATGGCTCATTCTGCTAGATGCTGTAGCTGATCTATAGATAATATATTAATTATATTGATTACTTAAGAATTCCCTGTTATCACTCTGATGTTACAGGTCCTTGTCTCAAGATCAGGCCCAGTATTATTAAAATTATTATTTAGTTAGATTACTTGCATTACTGCTGAAAAAAAAAATGCTAAAGTTAGTTCTATGGACAAATGGTAATCTCAGTACAATTTCCTCTCACTCACTAAGTGAATTTATGGCCCTTTAATTGCTTCTTTATGATGTAGACAGCCGTGCTACTAAAAGGTGCACAACTTAACCCCCATTTGTTAGCAGGAATGAGTTCTCAGGTCAACAAAAAACTTCTAGACACAATGAATGGTGTTAGCTTTGTTGGCAGGAAAGCACTGTTCACACCAGCACTTGTCAGCAAAACTTTTGTCTTGAGGAGGAGGAGGAGGAGAGAAAGGGAAAAGACAAAAGTTTTGTCTTTCACTTGCCAGTGTAGACAAAGCCTTGAATGTAAGGATCAGTCTCTTCAGCACTCACACCACTGAGGGGACAGAAGCTCAGCTACAGCTTTGTGTGGCATCACCAAGAGTCCTCCAAAGGCCTTGACGAGACCTTCCAGCAAAGAAAGGGAAGTACTAAATACTTCTAATGTTAAAGGCAAAATGGAAAGTGTGATTTACATGAATGTAGAGACAGTCCTATATACTGAAGACAAAGCAAAACATTAACACAGCAAAACATTTTCATTTTAAAATAACCCCACTGAAAATGTTCAAGAACCTAGTAGCAGAGCTGGCTAGGAAAACATTTTTCCATTCCATGAGAATTTTCACAATTTTGAAGAGTTTGCCGTTAAACTTTGGGACAAAACTGAGATATTTCAAAGTTGTTGGTGTAAAAACAGAGAAAGAAACCCCACCCCACAGAGCCGACTGTCCAATGACTATGGCACTTACCCAAGATGAAGGAGACATGGAAGAACTAGGTTCACGTCCCTCATCTCCCAGATTCGGATAAGTGACTTGAACTGATGTTTCCCACATCTCACAAGAGTGCCCGAACAACCAAGCTACAAAGTTAATCTCTTTCTAGCCCAATGAACATTTATACAGACTGAAACATTTCCAAACAGAAGAGACACACACTGGAGTAGCCAATAGCCTCATGGCTAGGGTAAGAGCCAGATTCACAAATGTTCTGAACAATGCTGAGCAGGCACTTGAACTTGGCTTGCCTGTATCATCTGCACCTTGGATGGGTGCCATAACCATCAGGCTACTGACTATTATAGGGTGGATCTCCCTGGTTTTGAGTAGCAATTATACCCTGGACCGTAGACACCTTCCCAATAAAACCTCCACTGAAAATGCCCCAGGAAAAGGGTTTAGGTTGATGAGTCGGAATTTTCTGACAGAAAACTATCTTGTTGATAAATTCCAGCCCTACCTAGCAGCGAACATGTATTTCATTGTGGCATCTCTATCTATGACTCTTAACTCACTTTCCAATAATTATGCAGTTCATCTTCGAGCAGAAGACATGTTCATGACGCGCTACAATGGTGCATGCTCCATCAGCGCCAAAGACTAAAAACATATTACTAAAGCAATGCAAGGACTTGTGTAATTGGTGTTTCCCATAGACACCAAACCTGTCCATAACAGATGGAGTTTTTATGTTTAAGGAAGTCAGGTAAGAAATAAAGGAAAGGCAAAATACCACCATTCCATTTGGTTAGGAAAGAACGATATGCCATGATGTCAATGATGTAACATCTCCATTGAACACACTTCAGAGGAGATCATTCATTTTTTTTTTTTTAGAGTTAAGTCACACACCAGCACAGCAAAACATGTACACTATTAATATTAAAGGACACTAGGATGTTTTAGAATAGCATAAGCTACAGCCAACAGTGCTGCATTAACAGATGGCAATCTATAATGACATAGGTATGTACCTACTAGACTGCTATGCATTCCAGGTGACAAATCTACAAACAAACAAACAACAAACAAACAGGTTTGCAAATAACTCAATTTTCTGGGGATTTTTGTTCCACAATATCGATGGCTTCATGACAGAATCTTGGTTTTCCAGAAATCCAGCTACTCTTGTTCACATTTCTGACATGAAATCACATGATTTTCATACTGGAACAGATGCAGAGGATGCTCAGACAATATTCTATATAAATCTATTTCACACGCACACGCCTTCTTCCTGCACCTCAGCTTAACACGTTGCTGAAGCACAGGCCAGAGCTCTGTCCTGCAGTGTTTTCTAAATAGGTTACACAAAGTTCAACCTCAGGATTGCTGAATGTAAAACCCAGATAAATGGATGTTCGTAGTTCCCAGTCAAGTTCAGAAGAGAGAACCGTACAGTTCTTAGTACAGCAAAGATTTAATGCATACCAAACACATTGTAAATAGTATAAAATGTTGTAAATAGCATTTGGACTACTAAGAGGAGGCCTACACTCTGGCAGGAATCAACGCTGTGAGATCGATCCGCAGGCGCTCTCCCATCAACTCCTGTACTCCACCGCCATAGAGGCACAGCGGAGTTGATGGGGGAACGGTAGCAGCCTACTCACTGCCATGAAGACACTGTGATAAGTTCATCTGAGTACATCGATTTCAGCTATGCTATTCTCATAGCAGAAGTTGCGCATCTTAGATCGATCCCCGCCCCCTAGCGTAGACCAGAGCTAAGAATAACTTTTAAACAAAATCTATTAGATAGAAGAATCGATCAGTGTAGCTCAGCGGTTCTCAAAGTGGAGGTCGTGAGCCCCCACCGCTGCTGAAATGCCGTCGAAGTGAATGTTTCCGCATTCGGCAGCATTTCAGCGGCCATACCATGCACATGAGCACGTCTGCCGAAATGTCACCAAAGTGAATGTTTCTGCTGCATTTCTAAACTTTTGTTTCTGCAGCATTTCAGCGGACATGGCAGGGTTGCGATCGGAAGCTGCATGCTGAAAAGAGGTCGCCCAAACAGAAAGTTTGAGAACCACTGGTCTTGTCCCATTAGTTTTATTTTTGTTACTTTTAAATACAGTCAAAGTTTGCAAATCTTACTGAACTTCTCTCTGGTTAGGAGGAGAAGGATGCCAGAGAGGTGCAGAAGTAGTACCTTGATAGGATGGCTAGATTTCTTCTCTCCCCCCTTTCCTGCTCCCACCTCCTCAAACTCTGCTTCAGGGAAAGGAAGTGCTTGAGAGTGATAGTCTTGTTAAGTGCATACTACTGCTAGGAAAACCTGTGAGCATCCGGAGAGGTAGGATAGCTGTCAGCAGACCCAAGAAGACAGTGCTGCCTCAGTTCACACTTTTGTAAAGTTATCTTTATAACCATAACTCTAAAAAAAAAATTTAAAGGACTTTTAAATTCTATTGTATTTAGTGATTTAGATTCCCTGCTGCTTGTGAGTGGAACTGGGTGAACAACTGATTTTTTGGTAGCTTGGCAAAAAGTGTTCAGTTGGCCCCAAACTGTAAATTCCAAAAACTGCAGCATATCAAAAAAGCTGACGAAAAAATACATTTCAGATTAAAATGAAACATACATTTAGTTTTGGGGCATTTTTTAAAAAATAAAAAGCAAAGGAAATGAAAGGCTAAAATGGCTGAGGGAGGAGATGGTGCTGCCCTCCTTATAACTTTCAGCCCAGTGGTTAGGGGGCTCTCTTAGGATTTAGGCAACCTGGGTTGAATGCCCCATCTGCCCAACGTGGAGCAAAAGTAAATGCCCTAACTACTGGGCTACAGAATGTTCTCTCAAACCTTCTTGAAACTGTTCCATGGCATATGAATAATTAAGTAGCAATTGCAGCAGGGACTTGAACTTGAGTTTCTCCTGTCTCAGGAGAGTGCCCAAACCACAAACT
The DNA here is from genome assembly GCA_007922305.1 of Dermatemys mawii. Classification (NCBI taxonomy): domain Eukaryota; kingdom Metazoa; phylum Chordata; order Testudines; family Dermatemydidae; genus Dermatemys; species Dermatemys mawii. Next base: position 15,139,653 of record ML677342.1, read on the forward strand.
GACCAGTAACCTGGGCTGGGTGTGTCTCAGGATGTCCTACTGAAGCTGTTTAAAACTCTTGAATAGTTATTGGGCCAGAGAGAGGGAGAATGATTCCATAGCCTGTAGCTTCTGTGGGGTTGAAGAGAAAGGAATGAATGCCAGAAAGGCAGTGCTTGCCCCATTCTCTTTTTTTCACGTGCCTCTCCATCTCCTGTGCACCAGCTCTTCTCTCTGCAGAAAGTGGCTGGGAGCAGGGGATCATAGTTGTTTATAGTTTGTTTTGTTCAATGTATTAAAACAAATGGTACAAAACATCAACGATATGTCATTTTGTTTCTGAATACTGTACTTGTCTACTTTTCAACAAGAAAGAAGCCATGTAGCGTATAGGAAAATCAGTTCTCAGACTTTGAACTGCTGGAGATTGAGCTTACATATAATGTGAGATCATCATTGAATTCAAAGTTAATTACTATTAATTCTACTACAAGTTCCTGAATCACCTGGAAACTGGGAACACTCCTGCTTATCAGTGCTGTAGTAGCCTTCCAGCAGGAGTGCACTACTTCACAGTAAGAATAACTGTTGATAATATTACTTTCTTTGGCTAAAATGGTTAAAAAAGCTTCTGAAAAAGCCGCCTTCTCCCAAATATACAACCCCAGTCCTTGTTACCATGACAAATTGAACTTTTACATGAGAAAACTGGTAAATTACTTTTGTAAAGTAAAAAAATAGTATTCTTTGTAACTGAGACTTGGTATTCAGATATCAGTCTGATTTGAGTTTTACTTTCAAGGTTATTAGAACCCCAAAATGACGGTTTCTACTGAAAACCGAAACTGAATTCTTAGAGTTGCTTATACTCAATTAAATATATCGTTTGAAACAGCTTTCCCCCCTCAGTTGGCATGATTCCTGTACCTTAAATCCCGTGTTCTATATAATTAAGGGCCAGAAGAAAAACTACTGTACTAAGAAACAGCTCTATCTGCTGCTGCTTACTGTTCACCTGAAGACCCATTCCTTTGTTCCTGATATTCAAGAGCAATCAGTATTACTTCCCCAACTATGCAAGCTGTAATGAAAATCCAGATTTTCAAAAAGCTTCAAGTGAACATGCAAATTTGTTTCAGAACTCCCCGGTATTCTCCACTTGTGGGTCCCTGCATAGACAATGAAGTCTTAACATGCCACTTTAAGTGTTTCTTCACTTTGAAATTCAACCATGAGCAATTCTGCTGACTACAGCAAAACTGGTGGACTAGCAAATGCAAAAGGAGAGCAGAACCAAACAGCAAAGTGACCTGGCATGAACAGTGCTACACGGCTGCTAGCAGCCAGGAGAGTGAAAATCTTACACATGCAAAAAAAGAAAACAGCCTGCAGATAAACTGGCTTTAATACATAGGGAGTGGGTGTTCAAACATGTTCTCTATGGGTATTGCTCCACTTTGTTTATTTTGATCTGCCCTAGTATTATTCAGGGAAGACTGGAGTTTCCAAAAGGGAAGTTAGGCACTCATCTTCCACTGAATTTCAATGGAAGTTTTGTGCCTAATTCTCAGGGCTTACTAACATTGTGTTAACAGTGCCTAACGGCATTAACTGAAGGTTTTAACTGGAGTGTTGTCATTAACCAATTCTCAACCGCAAAAAAATCTCTAGCTTGAGTTAAGTAGTTCGTTAAACCTGAGCTCCTTGGCTCATTAGGGGTTATGGGTTGAAGCTCAAGTACTGCTGATACTTCAGGTATAATGCACTGGGGACTCAGCTATTCTGCAGCTCAAATGTTATTTCACAGGGTGCCTGCTCTAACTTCAGCCAGAAGATGCTGTGAAGGCCAAAAGAATAACAGGGTTCAAAAAAGAACTAGGTATGTTCATGGAGAATAGGTCCATCAGTGGCTATTGGCCAAGAAGGTCAGGGTCCAGGGACTTGATGCCATGCTCTGGGATATGTCTACACTGCAATTTGACATCCACAGCTGGCTTGGGATTACAGGGCTCGAGCTAAGGGGCTTTTTAATTGTGGCATAGAGGTTCAGGACTCTCCCACCTTGAAGGATCCTAGAGCCCAGGCTCCAGCCTAATCCCAAACATCTACACTGCAATTCAGCAGCCTCCTAGCCCAAGTCAGCTGGCAGGGGCCAGGCATGGGTGTCTAATTGCAGTGCACGCATACCCTCGATGTCCCTAAACCTCCATCTGCCAGAAGCTGGAATTGGACAACAGGGAATGGATCACTTGATAACTGGTCTGTTCATTCCCTCTCTGGCATCTGGCACAAGCCACTGGATGGACTGACCATTCTTACACTCTTATGAGCTAGGCTACTTCAACAGGAATGAACCTGAGCACAGCTAACTCAAGCTAACATTGCAACGAGGATAAACCCTTAGCCACCCTGGTCAATCACAGCCATAGCCACAGGAAGGTGTAGGATGAAGCCAGAGAGCAAGTAACCTGTATCAGGATGTTGTGGACAAATTCTTAACAAACCAAGTTTGTGAGCCATCAGGCTGAGAGAGAACACAGACAGCTCAGTGACAACATGTAAAACCATATGATTCCAAAGTAGGTATTATGAAGTTTTATGGAACCAGAGTTTGCCAATACATTAAAAAACTATACAATGCATACAGGTATAGTCCCTACTCTGAAAACAGTCTAAATGCCTTTAAAATGAGCAGATAATAGGCTACAAATAATTTTTTTAAAAAACCTATGTGTATACATATATCAACAGATCTGTCTTCACAAAGCCACACCCTAATCCACAAAGGTATGGCATTAGCTTTTCCAGGCTGATTAGGGTCATTTAAGGGCTATCCCATAATTTCCATTTGACATTGAGGAGTTCGTTTTACAGCAGCGTTATGGTGAGCTCGGGTTGGATTGTTCCTGGGGGGAGAGGGGATCAGGAAGTTTCCCCCTTTTTAAAAAACAAACATTTAGCAAAAAGGAACAAACAAGACTCCCATGTGGAGCAAGGGAGCCGGGGAAGGACCCCTGGGACCAAGGTTTGCTGGAGAAGCCCTGTCCTGTCTCAGACCAAGCTCGCCTTTCAAAGCAGGGACGGGCAGAGAAGATTGGATCCCGCCCGGCATCCATCAAAGCGTGCTGCAAACAACCACCCACCCACCCAAGTGGTTTCCATCAGATGGGGGTTTTTACAGTTTGGTTCAATAGCTCTGGGAACCCCGTTAGACCTGTTCCCGCATCTCCCCCGCAGGGAGGCCACGCTGCACCCGGGCTCCTCCGGAAATCCCCGCGGGGGGAGAGCGCGCGTTTAACCTCAGGGCGACAGCGCTGCCCGCCGGCACCACGCCCGGCTCGGGAGCCAGCCACGGCCACCCCCCGCCCGCACCTGGCCGGGCCCTGCCCCGGGACGAACCGCACCTCCTCCGCCTGCTCCTCCAGCGAGGCGCCGCTCTCCGGCCGAAGTTGCTGCTGCTGCTGCCCCCCACCTGAGCTCGCCGCGTCTTCGCTCCGCCGCCCGGCTTCCTCCCCCTCCGCCCCGCGGGGAGCCGCCGCCTGCCGCCCCGCAGCCGAGCCGGCGTCCCCCTCCTCCGAGAGGGTTGAGGAGCCCGAGGAGCTGGAGCAGGACGAGACGATCCGGCCGCCGCCCCGCAGCCGCTCCAGAGCGGCCGAAACTTTCTCTCCCATCGCCTCCAAGTGCGACCAGGAGCCGCCGCGGTGGGGAACCAGCTCAGCCCCCCGCCGCCGGCGCCTACATGCCGCGCCGGGGAGCACCCCAGGGGCACCACGCGCCGTCCGGGGCAGCGGCGGCTACATGGCGCTTGGGCGGAGATCCCCGGGGAATCCCTGCCCCCCGCTGCGGGGCGCCGCCGCGCGCAAGACCGAGCCCCGAGCTGTCGGGGCCAGCGGCGGCTCCTCTCCCGAAGCCGCCGGAGACGAGGCGAGCCAGCCGCAGCTCCCGCGAACCTGCCTCCGGGACAGGGGAAGGGGGAGACGGGCAGCCCGCGGAGCCAATGGTAAGGACGGCGGTGGGTGGGCCCTGCGAGGATGAATCCTGGGCCAAGAGCCCAACATGAGCGGCAGGTAATGGGGGGAGGCGAGGGGAAAGGAGGGAGCGAGGCAGGGAAGAGGGTGGAGGAAGGAGGGGTGGGAGAGCCAGACGACCTCTCCTGGCACCTCCGCGCAGGAGGCAGCGTGCCTGAAGACAGCAAGTTCCTTCAAACCATCGTCGGGCCGCCACTGGGGCTCATTTGTGAACACGGGCTGGGGTCTGTCAACTAGACTAGTTATAAACGGGCCAAGTACGATCTCTTAAACTTTCTGAGAGAGAGTTAGTGTGCAGGTTTTTATTAAATCCTTTCGAAATCCCTCGCTGTTGAGGGGCCTTTTTGGCGAGACCCAGATATTCTCAGGCCCATTCTTACAGGTCTCCTGAGATTGTCATTTTATCAATTAGTTGTGGTGTGGTAAGAGGTCTGGGTCCCAATCAGTCCCTGCACCCATTTTTTTTAAACAATCTCCATGCACATTGCTACCTACTGCCTCTTGGGTTTCAGCTTTGTTGATATTGGGGCCACCTGCAGACTCCTGTGCTGGGACTGCACCAGGGTCCTGCCGAAATGGGGCCAAACACTTTCTTGCTGAATCTTGCACTTTCAGCTAGAACCCTGAAATTCACTAGGTACACAGCAAACAGCCAAAATAATAGAGAGAAAATGTCTTTAATTTCAGAATAGTAATATTTCAGTACATAGTATGACTTGTAGCAATAATATGTACAAATAATTCCCATGGAAGTATGATTTTTCAGGTGGATTATTGCCCCTTGAAACAATCAAATTAGTCACTAACAGTTTGTTGTGATTGGAATGCCAATCACTGCCACTTAAGAAGTTGCTGATAACAATGTTATGGCAAAATATGCGATGGTGCTCATCATGCTTGTAACATTCACTAACTTCAAAAAGCTTTGGGCCAAATTTTTAAAGGTCTGATGCCTAAAGATGCTGTGTATAGGTGCTAAATTGGATTGTCAAAAGCATGTAAGCTGTTTAATTCCCAGGAGTTAGGCATCTAGGAACTTTTGAAATCAGGCCTTTTGTCTAGTTTTAAATATATTTTCTCTCTGTTTATAAAGCATATGTTTCTATACTGAACGCTCTATAACAACAATATGGACCTAGTCCTATGGTCAGATCATCACAGGTGGTTTCAGAGCCGCATTTATTTCAGCAGGGCCCTTCATAGGCTCAGCAACCCATCCACATAGGTCCAACTGCAAGATCGGAGTCATACAAGGCTCAGTTTTTGCCAGGGCTTGCTAGGGCTGAACACTGGCACCTCTAGGCTTGGTACCTTATAGCCTCGCCCCTCTGGGTTTGCTGCATCAGTTACGAATTAAGCACTGGAGTCATACTTAGCATTCCTATACCATCTACCATTGGAGGCTCTCAAGAAATATTATATATTGAGCAGAAATTTATTATATGAGGAAATTTGAGCAGCGCCCAAAGCCACATAGTAAGTATATGATGAAGTTAGGAATTCCTGATTCTCAATCCCATATTTCACCATAAGATCCATCCTTTCCCTCAAATTGTATTGGTGGTGATGATGAGTGGAGCCATTTTTTCAGTGTTGTTCTGGATTATCAGTGTTATTTGTGCATTATCAGATTAGCTAATCAACCAAGAAAAAAAATCAATACTCTCGAAGTCCTGATCCCTGATCCTTTTCCTCTCCTACTTCAAGTTCCCCCCAAAGCTTAAATCTACCTTGAGCTTCTGAGATTTGAATGGAGCTGAAACTCAGGATGGTTAACAAATGGAGTTTTTGGAGAACAGGTCCTAAGAAAGTGCATCCAAGAACGAGGAAAAGTCAAGAATCAGAGCGGTAGCCGTGTTAGTCTGGATCTGCAGAAGCGACAGAGTCCTGTGGCACCTTAAAGACTAATAAAAGTATTGAAGCATAAGCTGAAGAACTGGCTGATTCCCAGCCAATGAGAGTGCAGAGCAGGTGCTCGGGCCTCATCTCTCTTCCCCCCTCTGCCTACCCGCCTAGGAGCCGGACCTGCTGCTGGCCGCTTCCAGGGCACAGCGCGGTGTCGGAACAGGTAGGGACTAGCCTGTCTTATCCGGGCAGCACCACCACCCGGTCGGCGGTGCTGACCCAGTCCTTTCCATTCCGTGATCCAGTTCTGGGTCGCAACCCAAGGTTTGAAAATCACTGCTCTAGAATATAGAGTTGGGAATGGATTAAATTAAATTGCTAGCGTTCAGTTGCACTCTTATGACTCTGCCCATGCAAACTGTTTTGCCTTCAGTTTAGCAAGTCATTTCTAAAAAGAGAAGCCAGTAAACATCATGTCCTTTGGTTTGTATAAAGACCCAGACTCCAGTTGTGATTTGCACTCCATGAAGGTGACTCTATTCTGACTCCTATAAAACCCTTGGCTTGTAAAACCTGACAAGAACTGATACAGTTCCTGGCATAAATTAGAGCAGCCCCAAGTCAGTTGTAAGTTATGCCTAGCTTCCCACAGCCTCCAGGGGCAATTGTGGCAGCCAGTAATAGCTGAAGCATAGAGGTGCTTCATCTTTGTCCCATATTCCCCAGCCACATCTCCCGTCATGGGGTAAGAAAGGTTGGTGACATAGAGCTGGACTGCAGTGCAGACTGTTCACCACCGAGGTATTCTCTTACACCAGGAGGATTCCCAGGTATATGGTTCAGCTAGTTTTCCAGCTACTAGAGTGGCACAAAGCATCCAAGTTGTGGGACAGAACCAGAGTGAAGGCTGAACTCACCTATTTTCTCTAAAAAGCATCTAGATCACTACAGTGATATTCTTTGTTTATTATTTAGATTTTCTACTATAGACACCCCAGAGGTGACTGGGTGGAAGTCAAAATATACCCTTTGGAATGAATGCAATGGCCAAAACAATAGAAATAATCAAAAAAGTATTAGAATTTAGCTTCTGGTTTGACCCTCCCATATAATAGCAAAGCGTCTTAGAGTAATGTATTTTACAGCAGTACTCACCCTACTCTCAGCAGAAAGACATAAGTGATTATTATATTGTTAGCATTGATTTGTATTACTGTAGTGTGAAATGTTCCTAATAAGGATGAGAACCCCACTAGGCTAGACACTGCTCAGAGATGAAATAAAAGATAGTTCTTGCCACAAAAGGCTTACCATTTATGTAAGACGAGATTCAAGAAGTGGGCGCAATGAACCAGCAGGAGAACAAAGAAAACAGTAATAAGAACATGTGCGTAGTTAGGTGGTTTCACACCTGCTAAATCTAAAAAATATATAATTAGGGTACAAATAAATAAACAAATAAGGTATATACCAGAAGTTTCTATTGACCATCTATCTGTTATTGGTTGGGAAACGCTCGCAATAGCAGTGGGGAGGGATTTGAAGTAAAAGTGGGTAGTAGATTTACGGACAAGTTTGATATGTGTGTCCCAGACATGAGGGACTCTACTGAAGAAATCATGGCTGCTTTTGGGAGAAATAGAAAAATGGCCAATGGAGGCTAGCATCATAGGTAGAATAGAAGGGGTGGAAGGAACAGCACAAGATGATACATAAGCAGAGAGGAGGTAAGGTTGTGATGGGTCTTAACAGTAAGGATCAGGTTTTATTCATTGTGTGGAAGAGAGTGGAAGCTCAGTGAAGAAACTCAAAGAAGGGAGTGACATAGTAAAAATGACAGGCAAAGAAAATGAACTTAGCAGCAGTGTTTTCAATCTGACCAGAACAGAACTAGGTGGGTGTCAAAAAGGCCAGAAAGGGAAAGGTTACAAGTCAAGAAGAGAAATGAGAGGGATATATAGGCGAGTTTTACTGGTGTGACAGGCTGCTGACCTAAGCTCTAGCTTTTATTGGCCAAACTCCAAAAGCCTGTTTTCTATGACACTTACTGGAGCTGTTATAAGTGTGAAGTGTCCTAAAATTAGTGTTTACCTGTAAGGGGTTAAGCTAAAGGTAACCTGAGAGGTGGACAACTGACCAATGAGAAATTTCTTAGGAAACAAAGGATTTTAAGTTTTAGGGTTTTTTTGGGTCTCTCTCTGTTCACCTCGGCTATGGGATGAACACAGCTATGTTTTTTACTGTAACTATAAAATTTATCAAGTACTGTAGTTAGTAAGTTTACCTTTTTTTTATTACTTGGAGGGTTTTTAGTGGTGAGTGTTGGCTGGGTACTTCTTGATATTGTAAGCTTTAGCAGAGATATCAACAGTGGGAAAAAGTTGCCTCGGGGAAGAGGTTTGGTTTTTAAATCCTTTTGTTGATTATAGTAGATGCTGTTTTATTGATGGTTATAAGAGATTTATTTATTTTATTTTATTATTAAAATCTTTCTTTTAAGAAGCTAACTGCTTGTTTTTTATTGTGTAAGAGAAAGGGAAAGAAGGGTCCCAAACTACCCTAGACCTAGTTTGGTGGTGGCAGTGTACCAGGTCCAGATACAGAAGAAGTTGTGCTCTGGGGAAAAACATTTTAACCCAAGCTGGTAAAATAAGCTTGGGGGGGTTATTTCTTTTTTCATGCGGGTCCCCACATCTGTACCCTAGAGTTCAGAGTGGGAAGGCAATCCTGACAGGAGCAGATTTATAACACTGTATATTTTCAAAGTGCTGTCCTTTTATAGTTAGGGGATGTTTTGTCAAATCTTTCTTCTGTAGCTTAGAATTGGTTTCTTACATGTTAATAGAGCACATGTATGCAAAGGTCCACCTTTGCAAAAAGAAACTTTTAAAATTTGTTTTGAAAGTGGATTTGGTACCTAAGAAGGGTGCTGGTCTGACAACTGTGGCAAGTGAAATCCTCTGTGCACAAAACAATTACAGTCCGTTGCTGTATTGTCAATGTGCATCAGTCCTGACCTGGAAGATTCATTTTTCTGGATGACTGAGTCTCTGTGCCTTTTCAGTTCTTGCCCTCCCTTTTGAGACTGCCAGCAATATTGCCAATTAATGCCAATCCTGAAACCAAATTGCAATCTGAATAGACCCTTCAATTTCTTATTCTGTAACTATTGCACTGCTGGTGTATAAATGTTTTATTACTGAGCTTTTTCTGTAAGAGAGAATTCATGCAAGCCACTTCAATTTTTGCTTTACCTCTGGAAGAAATCTGCCTACTTGAAGATAAATGGAAAGTGCTAGCAATAAGTAGGGCAATGGAGATGTGCAAATTCTGAATATCTTTCACAGATATTACTGTATGCTTTGTAATCTAACTTGCATTTAAAAATCATAGTATCTAGCCCTTCTGGTTTCAAATATACTTTCACTTGTAAATCTTTCACTGATGCCTTTTGCTGGATGTGTTTCTTAAGCAATGGTCAACATTCAGTTCCCTCTAGCCTTCTCTCTACTGAAAAGAAGAGATTGAAGGGATTTTGGTCAATGGTGTGGACAGAAAAGCTACATTCAAAACTCAATGCCAAAGAATGGGACAGTTTCTTTCCTTGTCTAGCAATAACCAAAATCTGTTTGTGTAATCTGGTTTCATTAACAAACAAACAAGAATAAGGTAACAAAGACCAGCTCAAATCTTCTCCATACAATTAGCTGCCCCTAAATTTTCTCAGTCTGGATTACTCAGACCGCATCCTAGATCCTTTCTCCCTCAAAAATCCACTTATTTTTATAACCAGATGAGGTAATGAATTTCCTGCCTCAGTGAGTCAGTATAACCAATTATAACCCAAGAGATTTAACACACCTAAAAGGGTGTGTTTTCAGCAAATGTTGCCAACCTTTTTACCGGGGGGTGGGGGGGAAGCAAGGAAGGAAGCTATTTTTGACAGGATGTGAAGCACAGCTCATATTTAGTAGATAGGGCCTTTGAGACGGCTGGTATATAGACTGAAACATGGGCATTCTGACATGTTAATTAATTTCAGTCATCTTAATAAGAACATAAGAATGGCCATACTGGGTCAGGCCAAAGGTCCATGTAACCCAGTATCCTTTCTTCCAACAATGGCCAATGCCAGGTGCCCCAGAGTTATAACTGTGCTAGCATTTAAATGCCATATGTGGAGACTATTATACAAATAGCCTAAACATAAACACTCTGAGTCCTGGAAATTATTGTAACAAAAGTTGTAACGATATAAATGATAATAAATGGATTGAAACAGGTTGTTTCATTTAAGATGCCCAGACCTCTATACAGGAAATATTAAAAAGCCAGTGCAGGCCTCTACTGCAGATGTTCTTACCGAGTCCAGATATTTTACCACACTGAGATCTAGTCATGCTCTGACCACGCCTAAATGAAACAATGCTGAAATATGTTGGCAGCTGGTCTACACTAGCATCCCATGAAAGAGCTACACCAGTGAGAGAGAGCACATGGTGGGAGAATTTAAAAAAATCCTTCTATAAACACAGCCTGGGCTCTCCAAGGAAATATCTGGGAAAACATGAGATTTCTAATACTTTTCAGGCAAAAACCAAGATTACCATCCATCTCTTTCTTTGTTCTTGGGGATGCAGACCCTTTTAGGCCCTTATACATCATAAAACAGGGAGAAAGGACATAGCACATTTCTTCCTCTTCCAGTCACCTTCAAGACAGTCTAGTGGAATGCTCAGGCAAATGAACCACACTGACTCAGACTCAGAAACTCTTGCTCCCTTTTTCCCCAGACAGATTGGCATTCTGTGCGGGGACAGTTTTGATAGTGAATACTTTGATATTCAAAGCGACACCCTGGCACATTAACCTTTAAAAGGATTTTAGTTTGAATGGGGAGGACTTAAGACACAGATGCAAACCACTGTTGCCAGCATGGGCCCTGTTCATTTTTACTCTGTGTCCCCTAACACCAGCTATGATGACACAAAGGAGCAGCAGGCCAGATGTAAGGCCCCTTTGGGGAATAACTCCGGTGCGGGAGGATCTTTTCCAGCTCTCCCTAATCTCCAAAACATCTAGGTACTTGGCATTTTATGAGGCTCCCCAAGGGAAGAAGGCATGTGTTTGGTATAGACCTGTGTCACTGCTCATGAGTACCCCTTAAAAATCCCATATGTGACCCTGCTACTGTGGTCCAATGTAAGGCAGCTTTCGAGTTGCTGTAAGCTATGCCAGGGCTCCAACAGCCACCTGAAAAGGGCAGGCACAAATTACCTGCCTCCATCTTGTCACAGCTCAGCTACTAGAACAGTGAGGAATCTGGCATAGAGTTTGGGGGTAAGTAGCATTTTTCTGTGAGAGTTCAGCTGCTTTGCTGGAGCTGGAAGAATGGTGCTACAGTATATCTAAGTAAGCCTTGCTTTTACTTTTGTTAGCAGGGATGGCCCTAGACCAAATGGTGCCCCAGGTGAGGAGCGCCTTCAACGCCCCTCATCCCCATTCGTTAAACTTTTGATTTTAAATAACTTATTTTTATTGCATTTGTAGCCCATTTCATGATTTTCATGCATGATTTATTCCTGGCATATAAGAAGAGAAATATCGCAGCTGGGCTCTTGCTTCATTTCAATTCATTCTTATATCTCACTGACTGGCGACACCCTGCCCCTTATATACACACAAGTACATGGCCAACAACATTCTAGGAGGTCTGAGGAAAATGTAGTTCTGAAACAGTCTGGAAGGTTCCACAAGATTCTATAAAGGTCCTGAAGTTTCTAGGAGGTTAGTGAAATATGAATCCACATACAGAATACCTGAAACATGTTACTTCAAACATACTATTTTCCGCTTTGTCGCTAACAACAAAAATAGCACCCTGAGCTCTGCGTACCCCACCTCCCTCGCCAAGCCCGGCAACCCAGACAGTCACCTGGGAAGCCTGCCCCTAAATCTGGCCCTGCTTGTTGGCCATCCTTGTTTATAGCAATAATAGAAACTAAGCATATATTTCATATAAAAACAGACTTGGGAGGAATTTCCTGAGTTTGTGCCCACTCTGCTCTCTCCCAGCATGAAATAATCTACTACAAGAGCCAAAACTCTTCTTGACCGTATGGAAACTAGAATATCATTACAGCAGGAGAACAGGAGTTTGGTGTTCAGTAGGTGAATCCCAGACGAAGAAGAAAAATCCTTAAAATATCTAAATTCAAAACTCTGCCTGCTCAGCGGGATAAAGTAAAAATAAATAATTACATAAATCAAACTACTGCTTCCCATTTTGTATCTGGATGTAAAAGATTTATTATTATTTATCTTAGAATTTTATACTGGGTAGATGAGGGTGTCAGTGTTGGGAGTATATTCTTGATTTAGTGGAAAGAGCAGGTTTTGCACCTTTCCTGAAAATGGTCATATTCTGGATTCTCTAATCCCCTCTGAAAGTTTGTTCCAGAGCCAGCTCCCCTTAATCAGGAATGCACTGACTCCATTTTTCATGCACTTTGTTCTGGGCTTTATGACCTGCATTGCATCAGATGAGTGCAACTGTCTCAGTGGTTCATAGATCAAAATTTGGTGGATAAGGACATGGCTACACTTGTGAGTTAGAGCGCATTAAAGCAGCCCTAGGCACCCTAACTCATGATGCATCCACACTGGCAAGGCACGTAGAGTGCTTGGACTCTGTGGCTGGAGCGCTCCTGGTAATCCACTTTGATGAGAAGCATAACGCTTGACGTACCCTGGCTTGAGCGCAGCAGCACCAGTGTGGACACCCTGGTCTGTTAATGTGCTCCAATCGGCCTCCAGAAGTGTCCCACAATGCCTGCTCTAGCCGCTCTGGTCATCACTTTGAACTCTACTGCCCTGCCCTCAGGTGACCAACAGTCAGACCTGCCCTTTAAATTCTCTGGGAATTTTGAAAATCCCCTTCCTGTTTGCTCAGCCAGGCGTGGAGCGCTCTTAGCAAATCTTTCCAGGTGACCATGCCTCCACGCGCCAGGCGATCTCCAGTATGGAGCAATGGTTAGGTGCTGGATCTCATCAGTGTTTGTGGGGAGGAAGCTGTCCAGTCCCAGCTGTGCTCCAGCTGTAGGAATTATGATACCTTCAGGCAGATATCAAGGGACGAAATTGTTCAAATTCAACCTCCAGGTGTTGAACCTCTGAGGTCCATGCCTGAGTGAATCTTTCATCCTTCCCTTCACAGATGTTATGGAGGGTACAGCATGCGGATATAATCATGGGAATGTTGTCATTGGCCAGGTCCAGCTTCCCACACAGACAGCGCCAGTGGCCCTATAAATGGCCAAAAGCACACTCCACAGTCATTCTGCATCGACTCAGACTGTTGTTGAACCACTCCTTGCTGCTGTCAAGGCTCCCTGTGTAGGGTTTCATGAGCCATGGCATTAAAGGGTAATTGGGATCTCCAAGGATCACAATGGATATTTCGACTTCCCCTACAGTGATCTTCTGGTCTGGGCAGAAAGTCCCAGCTTGCAGCTTTCTGAACAGGCCAAAAGATGCACGCGTCATACACACCTTTCCGAAGCAATCTGCGTTAATGTCAATGAAACACCCACGGTGATCCATAAGTGCCTGGAGAACCATAGAGAAATACCCCTTCCGATTAATGTACTAGAAGGCTAGGTGGGCTGGTGCCAGAATTGCAATATGTGTCCCATCCATGCAGTTAGGGAAACCCATTTCTGCAAAGCCAGCCAGAATGTCATGCACGTTGCCCAGAGTCAAGGTTCTTCTGAGCAGGATGCGATTGATGGCCCTGCAAACTTGCACAAGCATGATTCCAACGGTCAACTTTCCCTCTCCAAACTGGTTAGCGACCGATGGGTATCTGTCTGGAGTTGCCAGCTTCCAGATTGTAATAGTCACCCACTTCTCCACCGGCAGGGCAACTCTCAATCTCATGTCCTTGTGCCACAGGGTGAGGATGAGCTCATCACACAGTCCCATGAAAGTGGCTTTTCTCATCCAAAAGTTCTTCAGCCACTGCTCATCATCCCAGACTCCCATGACAATGTGATCCCACCACTCAGTACTTGTTTCTTAAGCCCAAAAGCAGTGTTCCACTGCAGTGAGTACGTCTGTGAATGCCACAAGCAATCTCATGTCATCTGTGTTATGCGAGTCAACGTAATTGTCAGACTCCTCACTGTCAGTTTGGAGCTTACGGAGTAACTCGACTGCCATTCGTGACGTACTGGCAAGACCCATCAGCATATTCCTCAGCAGTTCGGGCTCTGTTCCTGCAGACTGAAAGGGAAGAGAGAGCATGCGGTACAAAAAACATTGAAAGATGGCGCCATATGTGGACAGAAGCACAGAGATTGCTGGGATGTGAAGCAATCCATCATGGGACATTGGGACAGGACCCAGAACACCCTGTTTCTCCCAGCCCCCTTCTACAAGCCATAGTGCCAGAATGGGAAGAGGTGCTCTGTGGGATAGTTGCCCATAATGCACTCTTCCCAAAGTCGCTGCAAGTGCCGCAAATGGGGCCACACCAGTGCGCTTGCAGCTGACAGTGTGAACACACTGCAGCACTTTTCCTACTGCACTCTCTGAGGGCTGGTTTAACTCACAGCACTCTACATCTGCAAGTGTAGCCATGCCCTAAGTCTTGACCCATTCATTGCTTTAGTAGAGCTCTCCATTTGTATGTGTTTTCTGAAGAAACTGAGCTTTTTGTTTGTTTTTTGTTTCTGTTTGTTTTGCCAAGAATATTTCACAAGGAAGTCCAAACATGCAGGTTTTTTCAACTTCTATTTCATATTGTGCTCTCCTGATTATCAGCAACAGACTAGGATAGTTAAACAGTAATACTGTGAAGTGGAATGAGGCTGATTACCGTGAGCTAAAATTTCTATATTCCTAGATACAAACACACATTTGCCAATAAGTCCTTGTCATTGTTTCAATACTATTTTTACCAGTAATTGCCAGTTTAAACTGAAAGGCCTTATTAGTAGGGATGCAGGGAATCTCAGACTCATCCAAACACTGCATACATGAAGTTTAAGAGCAGAACTGAGCCTCATTTTGAGGTTCAAAATGAGAAATGCTGGCCAAGGTACAAACCTAGGCGTATAAAGCAAGACTTCTAAATCCATATTAAGGCTCCTAAATGACCACTTGCAGGTCCTGGGGAAATTAGATCTCTTTCATTTAGGAACCTAACTTTAGGCAACCAGGTCTGAAAACTTTGGCCATTGCTCATCAAGGCTGCCCATAGAAAAGATTAAGTATAACTGACAGCCTCACTGTCAGATAGACAGTTTGATATAGTAGGGACAAGGCCAAAATGCTATACATAGAAAAGGAAGCATAACTCTCTATTCTTCAACAGAACAATGGATAAGACTCAAAATAAGGTTGATAAAAAAATCAAGAGGGAATATGAAATGATGTGGGATTCATTTTTATGGGCTTGCAATTTTCTATCATTAGTTTAATAATTCAGCATTCTGATGTCAGTGACACAGCAGACTTGGGCCTACGCATATATGTGCTGTTCTCTTTTTCTTCCCTTCCAGATTAATCTTTCTCTCAATGTCTCTTTCTGTGTTCAAGTCGCCTCGCTTTATTTAATAACTCATGCCTTGGCTACTTTTCTGCTATTCTGTTCTCTCTAGCTGAGTGTGCACCAGACAAAAAGGCACTGCAACAAACAGCTGGAACATCTTGTCCTTGAAATGCTTGCACAATGCTTTATACTTACCCACTCAGAAGCATAATACATTGTGTGAATGATAGTCTGGTGTAATGGGTAGGGTGCTGCAATGGGAGACAAGAGACCTGGGCCACTCGTACCATTGACATGCTGTGTTATTTTGGGTACATGCCCATCAACAGCAATTCCAGAGTCCAGGGCAGAACAGTTAATACGCCCCCACATAGGCATAAGCCGTGCCCTCACTGATGCAGTCCGCCTGACATTTGCGCCGTGCTGTGCCTGTGCTGGCTGGTGCCCAGTGAGCTTCCGCCTGCTGGTGGTGTCAAATTTGCAAATGAACTGAAGCTCAGCAGTTTCTCTTTGAAGTCTGGTCCTTTTTGCTGCAGGATGGCTACCTTTAAATGTTGTCCTACAGGTTTTTACAGGCTTTTGCTGCAGGATGGCTACAGTTTTTGCAAGCTTTTGCTGCAGGATGGCTACCTTTAAAGTGTTCTCCTACAGGTTTTTGTATATTGCCATTGAAGTAGGAGAACACTTTGAGCTCCCTGGACACACAATAATAGATTTAAAGGTATCCATCCTGCAGCAAAAAAACTTCAGGACCAGACTTCAAAGAGAAACTGCTGAGCTTCAGTTCATTTGCAAATTTGACACCATCAGCTCAGGATTAAACAAAGATTGTGAATGGCTAACCAACTACTAAAGCAGTTTCTCCTACCTTGGTGTTAAGACCTCCAGACCAACTGTTAGACGAAAGCCTCATCCTCCCTGATTGAAGTAACCTAGTTATCTCTAGCCTGATTTCTGCCTGCATATTTATACCTGCCTCTGGAAATTTCCACTGCATGCATCAGACAAAGTGGATATTCACCCACAAAAGCTTATGGTCCAATATGTCTCCTAAAGTGCCACAGGACTCTTTGTCGCGTTTGCAGATCGAGACTTACACGGCAACCCCTCTGATACAGGGCTATTGTGGGACTCTGGGCTGCCCTGCAGATCCTGGTCTGGGCCAGACTGGACCGCCCCAAGTGGCATCCCTCTGAGCGGGAGAGTGAGGGAGCCTTACACCCATGACTGCTCACTTTGCTTAAAAGCCTTTGGTGAGGGACCATGTCAAAAGCTTTCTGATACTCCAAGTATCCTATATCCATTGAATCCCCCTTGTTCACGTAATTGCTGGCCCTTTTAAAGAATTCTAATATATTGGTGAGGCATGATTTCCCTTTACAAAAGCTCCACTGAATCTTCCAACAAATCAGGTTCATTTATGTTTTTGGTAATTTTGTTCTTTACTATAGTTTCAACCAATTTGTCTGGTACTGATGCTAGGATCACCTCTGGAGCTTTTTTAAAAAGTTGATGTCACATAAGCTATCCTCTAGTCATCTGGCACAGAAGGTGATTTAAATAAGAGGTTACATACTACAGTTAGTAGTTCTGTCATTTCATTTTATTAGAAAGTGATGAACTGTTTGTGCTGCAACTTTCCGAAACAATTCAGTCTGAGGTAAGCATGGAAGATTTAACACTCAACAGAAAATATTTGGCAAAGTTATAAGCAGTTTAAAATAGGGTCTTACAATGGAAAGTGTCAGGGAACCTTATTTATTATAGGCCTGAGTGCCAGCTCTGCATATAATAATAAATAACAGATTTTTGGTTTTTTTACAGTGTTGGTTTCTATGTTTGGGACAATGTGTTTAGTTTAGTCATAGCTCAACCAGTGCAATCTACAGCTGTTTCTTCCCAGACCTAACAGAAAGCTACAAGCGGAGCAGCTGTACACACACAATAACAATTACAGACAGAGACAACAATCATTAATAACTTTGCTTGATTACAGCCTATTTTCTTCTAAGAGAGCCTATGCATGAATTTCTAAGGAGATTTAACTATGGAAAAAAAATTGAATGGCTTGATGATAAGCCATATTTGAGCCAGAGGGACAAAACAATTAAGCACAAATCAAAATTTCAAATCAGAGTAAATTATTGAGTCACCTGTAACTGACAAAGACTTTGACCTTTTTTCTTCAAACTTTACTTTTCTTATTCTTCAGAGAAGGCATAGTAATTTCCAGGCCAAAGCTATTCTGTTATCTAAAATTATGAGGGAGGAGGAAAAGCTAACAATAGGGTTTATAATGCAATCTGGTCACAATCTTACCTGTGCGGAAACTGTCATCATTCTATAAAACACGTGCATGTGATTCTGCAATTTTCACACTGTCTTGGAAGAGCCTCTACTGTTGGTTTAGACCAGAGAGATGGGGAGAGAGAATTTAAGGGCTAGATTTTCAAAATAACTCAGGCCCAGATCCTTAAAGGTATTTAAGCATCTAATTCCAGTTCATTTTAATGGGAGTTAGGTACCTAAAGACCTTTGAGGATCCTAAATAAAGTGGAGCCAGGGTTTTGAAAAGAGCTCAGCTTCCAGTAGCTCCAACTGAGGACAGTCTTTCTCAGTGCAGAGAGAACAGTAACCAGGAAGAGTGCTGCCAGACACATACTCAGAAAAACAAGCTAGGAAAGACACCAGTCCGTGATACATGGCACAACAGTCCATCCATAGCCCATCCATAGCCGATCTCTTTCCAAAAACTGAGAACAACAGAAGCTGAGCCCAGTAGCAAATGTTACACTAAATAGCAGCTAGCTCATTTTTCCCATCGCCTACATTTAAAGGAATGGTGGGGGTCTTCTTTGCATATATGCAATGTGCCTCACGCGGCATGTTACCAGGATTCACCACCTAATTCGGCTCACTGGTTCCATCATTAGCTTGCCCAGGCCAGGTACTGATGGGGAGTGCGACTGCCATGGTGAGGGAAAACACCAGTGGGGGTGGAGCAGCATCTGACAGTGGAGGAGGAAGGGCCTTGTCCTTATGTAAAATACACACAGAAGGAAACTAGGACTCCAAAACCTGACAGGAAAATTGTTAGGAACTCATTATCATCATCCATCTCTGTATAACATAGTTTTTTGTGTGTGAACTACTATATTTTATAGTAAATTTATATGAATGAGATACAAAGATGATTAAAGCTGTCTTAGCCAATTTTCTAAAATGAAGCTAAACAATAATTTTTAATAAAGGAACCTCATTTGTATGAGGTTTAGTAACTTGGTTAACTATTAATTTGCAGTTTAAAAGAGTCCTACCACATTTGTATGCTTTCCTCTTTTCATAAATGATGTGTTCGAAGGCATCCATAGTCATATTGATAAGTCATATCTTTCTGTCATTCTGGAACATTGAATGTGATAATTAGAATTAATATCAAACATAAAGAAAGTTTTTAGGACTGTTAGGTCATTCTAACACAGCTCTGGGTCCTGATGAATTTAATAATGACATCTACAATGAGATCCTAGACAAATTCAGCAATTAAATACATGGGCCAAATTCAGAAGTGATGCATAAGATGATGCAATTTAGACTCTTTGCCCTAGACTTCCATGCCCAGACCTGCTTTATTCGCATATAAGGGAAGGGGTGGCGTCTAAATGATGGGGTCCAAATTAGCTGTTACCACTCAAGAAAGAGGTCTTGGAGTCTCTGAAAACATCAACTCAATGTGTAGTGGCAGTCAAAAAAGCAATCAGAATGCTGGGAATAATTAAGAAGGGGATAGATAATAGGATAGGAAATATCATGTTGCCTCTATATAAATCCATGATATGCCCACATCTTGAATACTGTTTGCAGATGTAGTCACCCCATCTCAAATATATATATATTGGAGTTGGAAAAGGTTCAGAAAAGGACAACAAAAATTATTAAGGCTTCCGTATGAGGAGAGATTAATAAGACTGGGATTTTTCAGGTTGGAAAAGAGGCGGCTAAAGGGAGATATGATTGAGGTCTATAAAATCATGACTGGTATAGAGAAAGTAGATAAGGAAGTGTTGTTTATTAGTTATCATAACACAAGAACTAGGGGTCACCAAATGAAATTAATAGGCAGCAGGTTTAAAACAAATAAAAGGAAGTATTCCTTCACATAACACACAGTGAACCTGTGGAACTCCTTGCCAGAAGATGTTGTGAAGGCCAAGACCATAACAGGGTTCAAGGAAAAACTAGATAAATTCCTGGAGAATAGGTTCATCAGTGCTATTAGCCAGGATGGGCAGGAATGGCGTCCCTAGCCTCTGTTTGCCAGAAGCTGGAAATGAGTGACAGGGGATGGATAACTTGAGGATTACACTTCAATCTCCCTGGACACTCAATAACAAACTTAAAAGTGGCAATTCTTCAAAAAAAACCTTCAAAAGCAGACTCCAACGAGAAACTGCAGAACTGGAATTAATTTGCAAATTGAACACTATCAAATTAGGCCTGAATGAACACTGGGAATGGATGGGATACTACAAAAACTAATTTCCCCCTGCTGATACTCACACCTTCTTGTCAACTGTTTGAAATGAGCCACGTTGTTTACATTGACCTCATTACATAACAAAAGTGATTTCCACCCCTTCTTCTCAACTGCTGAGAATAGCCCATTTCCACCTTCACTGAATTGGATCGTTAGCACTGACGACCCCCTGCCCCACTTGGTAAAGCAACTCCCATCTTTTCATATGCTGTGTATTTATACCTTCCTATTGTATGTTCCACTCCATGCATCTGATGAAGTGGGTTTTAGCCCACAAAACCTTATGCCCAAATAAATGTGTTAGCCTCTAAGGTACCACAAGGACTCCTTGTTGTTTTTGTTGATACAGACTAACACAGCTACCATTCTGAAACCCTCCAACTAGAAATTGTTAGTCTATTTTCTCCACACCATCCAGAACTTCATTGACTGTGTGACTCATCTGCATACATGATGATTATAAATCCAGTTGTTTCTAGTGGGTTGGGTTATCAAGGTAGCCAGGTTTCCCTCCTCACCAATTTTTCTGCCATTTTTCAGTTGCTCACATACTTTATTTCCAGGCAACATCTTTGTCTCCTTATATATCAAAGGCTGAACAAACTCACAACATCCTCACTCACACAGCTATCTTTTTGTATTTTCATAAAAACAGTCCAGAATACATATATAAATCTGGTATCGTTCAGAGTTGGCTTTGAATGGCATAGAAGCAAAACCAAGGAAACATGGTTTAACAAGAAGTCATTGGGCTTAAACAGCCATCCAGGAACTAATTTCAGTAGCGTAGTTACAAGAACACAGGCAGATCCTTCCAGCATTTCAAAAATCTCAAAGCACCCTAGAGGGAGAATACTGCCAGCTAAAGGTAAACGGATTCCATTGATAAAATAACAGTAAAATAACAGCTTAAACCCCAAAAGAACCCTCAGCTCAAAACCAGGGTGTTACTACAATATACTAATGTTTAAAAAATGGTAAAAATTACTTTAATCTTTAGTAGCAATCTACCTATAACAGAAGGTAGTTAAAGCTCAGAGTTGTCATCTTACATCACACTGAAAATTGCATAGCATTATCTCAATTTTAAATTGTGAATTTATCTTAGCATAAAAATCTCACCAACTAGTATTGATTCCAGACTCCTCCTCAGAGTGAGAAACAATTGCACAAACAATGGAGCTAAAATGTGAGAAAGGAGCCTGCCTAAGAAAGTTCCTGTGTTGTATTCCATAGAGTCAAGAGGCAACTGCACCAACCATCATAGTCATTTAGTGATCATGGAATTTGTCCTGATACAAGAATCAGAGGGGTAGCCATGTTAGTCTGGATTTGCAGAAGCGACAAAGAGTCCTGTGGCACCTTAAAGACTAGACTCTTTGTCGCATCTGTCCTGATACATTAACTTTTCATCAACTTTCAGTTCCGTTATCAAGTAGAGTTTCTCTGTAGTTGGAAGCCCAACAATTGTGCCTCTGGAATATAGCAATCTAACTAGTGTCAGTACTCTCCCTCTACTCTGCATGCAACAGCCATGATGTGGGAAGAAAATAAAATCTTCACATGTTGACGTGCATGTTCCCAGAAACAGATGGAACTCACTCTTTGTCTAATTCAACAGAGACACCATAATGATCTCCAAGTCTCCTTGTATAGAAATCCATCAATCATCAGTGAAAGAATATGCCAATTTCTTTCCTCCTCCTCTTAGTAATAATCTATTTTAATTCCTAGGCTTCTGAGACAGGTTTATTTAAATCTAGACACCTGTTTTATTTTCCAGCTTACACTAACTGTTAGGAACTGGCCCTGCTCTTGTTAAAGAGTTTGAAGAATTAGAGCAGAATGAGACCACTGAATTGTATTGTCTCAACTTTCAGAGTTTGAAGATATTAGTCATGTAAGATTGACTTGCAAGATGCATGGCTAATCTCTGTTCAAATCTCAAATCAAAACAGATGGCAGTGAACTGCACTTTGATACAATTCTGAAAAAAAAATGTTATGTTCATGACATGCAAACAGCTGTTAGATAAAAACAAAAATCCTCTTGCTGGAAGATTGCAAAGTAATACTGGTATTTCTCAGAATTCGGAACAATAACACACAAGCACCCAAAACAGAGAGACAAAGCAGTTTACTCCCTAAAACAGAGAGGCACAACTCACCCCACCTTACTCTAGACAGGCTCTTTGCAGAACTGATTCAGATGGCATGCTTCTCTACAGAGCCACCTACCTTGCAAGCAGGGCCTTCCTGCCCCCAGTGCCAACACCCAAAGTGATAGCTTGCAATTCTCACACAGTCCTCAAACCACCACATGGATATTTCAATATACTTTGTAGGATGATTGTTAGTCTCATCTGCAGGGGTTGTGACACTGTCATGGCAGGTCGTGGGCAGGGTCCACACATCACAGGATGGGAATCAAGAGTCAGCCAACTCAGGATACTGGGAGATCAGAAGCAGGAGACAAACTTGAGAGCAGATCCACAAGTCAGATGCTGGAAATCAAGCAAGAGCAGAGTGGATCCCAGTTGCACAGGCCACTCTCTGTTCCTATGCTGGGTTTATATAGAAACTATGAACCAGTCAGGACCCCCAGCATTCTGCCAGTTAAGTTCCAGGACTGGAGTCCTCTATTGGGGTCCAGCTTCTGCCCTAGGAACTGTGACAGGTCACTGGCTGTGGACCAGGATTCATGACCAGCAGTTCCTGACATCCACAAAGGCTCCTTGTCAAAAGGTCCTCTGTTCTTTGCAAACAACGCTTGTCTCAGAGCTGATAAATTCACTACATCAAATACATTCCTTTCAGAGTCTTTATGCATAAAGGGTATCATGTAAGGTCTCTAGTGAAGGGTTGCAACTTATTAATGTTCATAATCATGGTGTGTATGGGTGATATTTAAGGAATAATGAAGCTTATGCCCTTAAGGTTAAAAGGAGTCATCAGGGAGTGATATCGCTGGGTGATGGCCTATTCATGCAGGTGGAGGGACCCCTCCCTGGTTAGCTGGTGATGTAATGCAAAGCTCAATTGTCTTCCATTGCCCCATCACAGAACAGTCAATGGAAAATCATCAAAGACAACTGCAAACAATTGAAACCACTTGGAGATTTTAAAAATAGCCATTATAATAGACAGTGAATAAAGACAAGAGATTGTTTCAGTGTAGCATAGAGTGGGAAGACCCACTCTGAATCCATTCACTGTGGATGTTTTTCATGAAAAATTGCACCGTGTTTTTTGTGAAGTCAGCCAGCTCTGCAATAGACTGAACTTTGGGGAGAAAATCAACTTTATTAGCTAGGAAAGGTAACTATTAATAAGTGTAGGCCCTTGTTGATGTTTTATGATTTCGTTTTGTATTGTACCATTTGTTTCCATCACTCTTTCTTGTTTCTAGTGGAATCTCAATTCTTTCTTTAAAAACCTTGTTTTGTTTCATTATGAGTGCTATGTGCTATGCAGGAGCGGTTGTTTAAGGTAAACTTGGATATACTACGCCTTTGGGGGCAGAAGACCTGGGATTTCTGGGAATAGCCACAGTCATGGGCTGGATATCACAAAGAAACACTTCCAGGGGACTCGGGGTCAGAGTGCACCTCTGTTAACCTGCAAAGCAAAGATAGGGCTGGCATAGGCCAGAGGAGAATGCTTGAATGGCTGAGAAGTTGGTGTGTTAGGGAGCTAACACTGAGTTACCATAAGGAACATTCCCTTATGCTGGAGGCGGATGGTAACATTCCTGGGTACCCCTATATCCATCTGAGGGAACAGTCACCAAATACCTCCTTATTCCACAACAGTCTAAGCTTTTGGAGAAGCAGTTATGTAGTGGTCCCCACCCACTGAATCTATAAAACCTCAGGGTAACACAATACTTTTTCTTCCTGAGGGACTGGAAGATGTCTATTTTAGGCACTAAATCTGCCCTGGAAAGTGAGTCAGACCCTGATTCTGCCACTGGATCCGCACAGGCAAGACTTGTTTGCCCACAAGGAGCTCCATCAGTTTTGGTGGAGCTCTGCACAGGCTCATGAGTCTGCCTGCATGGATCCCCAGGCACAATCAGGGCCTTGTTACAAATGAATTTTGATTGTCTCGGGAAAGAACTTATTGACTGTGAAGGCAGCATGATCCAATGGCTAATTCACCAGACTGAGAATTCTCTTCCCAGCTCTGCACCCGACTTGCAGCATGGACTGGGGCAAATCACTTCACATCTCTAAGCCTCCATGTGCCCCAGCTGTATGCTGGAGGTAATGTTGATGACATGCATTTGTAAAGCACTCTGCGATCTATAATGTAAAGCACCACATAGTTCACGCATGAGCAAACTTCTCAGCCCGAGGGCCACATTGAGGTTGCAAAATTGTATGGAGGGCCAGGTAGGGAAGGCTGTGCCTCCTCAAACAGCCTGGCCCTGCCACCTCTCCGCCCTCTCCCACTTCCTGCCCCTCTCAGAACTCCCAACCTATCCAACCATCCGCTGCTCCCTGTCCCATGACTACCCCACACATACCCTTAATCTTCCCCGGGACCACACCCCCTATTTAAGCCCCCTACTCCTTGTCCCCTGACCACCCCTTCTGAGACCCTCACCCTAATTGCCCCCTTCAGGACCCCATCCCCTATCCAGCCCCCCTGCTCCCTATCCCCTGACTGCCCTGACCCCTATCCATACCTCTCTCTCTTACAGACCCCTGGGACACCCTGCCCCTTATCTAAGGCCCCAGCCCTGGTCCAGCCCCAACCCCCCTTACCACACCGCTCAGGCCTGCGGGAGCAAGACATGCTGCCCTGCAGGAGCTTGCAGCCCTGCCCCCTTACCATGCCAGGCACACCCCTGCAGCGCTGCCCAGGAGCAGTGGGCCAGAGCGCTGGCAGTGATCTGAGGCTGCGGGGGATGGTTGGGGAGCGGCTGGGGCTAGCCTCCCCAGCTGGGAGCTCAGGGTCCGGGCAGGATGGTCCCGCAGGCCATAGTTTGCGCACCTCTGATATAGCTGCTACATATCATGATTTTTAAAGAAAAACAAGAACTCTTTCACATTCCACTAAAATGAAGAGACCCAGTGTCTACGTACTGATATAGAAAAAAGCAAGTAAAAGCAGCTCAGATTTTAAAAAATGGTTGCTTTAGACTTGGAGAGAGAGGTTTTATTTTTAAAAAGCTGACACCGCCTTTATACAACACGTACATTTATGGTTGCACAGTCCCAGTGGCAGAAACTTTAATTCCATGTCAGAGCTCCTAGGGCAGCAGAAGCAAGTAGATGGATCAGCTGAATGCTAAGGAGCCTTCCAAAATTTAATTTAACTAACTTCTAAAAACAGGGAATAAGCACTGTATCTGGACAAGACTATGTAAAGAGACAGTAGTGCCTGACTACCCAAGGGGATGTACTGTGTAGCCAAAATACTTTTCTTTAATTTACATTTAAAGAGTGTGCTGAGTGTGTTTGAGGGCGGGGAGAAAGGTGCCAGCCTTTTCCTGGTGGGGGGGCTGAGGTGGGCTAGACAGAATATTGCGCGGGACTGTCCCCCTCGCCATAAGCCCCTGCCCCTCTCTGTGGCCCCACTCACTGGCCAGGGCTGCGGCTGGTCCCCGCTGTCCCTTGACTGCTCTCAGCTGGTAACAGCCACCGGGGTGTGGGGACCTGGCTCTGGGGCCAGCAGAGCCCGCAGCAGGCAGTGGCCATGGGGTGGGAGGTCCCAGGACCATGGGCAGGAGCGGGTCAGTCCAGGCAGCTATGGGAAGCCCTGGACTGTAGCCAATTACTTCACTTTATTATTAATGTATTGTGTGATGTTATGATTAACATCTCATGTCACGTATCATCACTGTATGCTGAATAGATTTAAATTGCAGGATTACAAAAACATAAGACTGATCAGTAGTCAGAAGTGATAAATACTGTATGCCTTAGGTATCTAAGTAAGTAGGGCTGGAAGGCAAGGCCTACAGGCTGAGGCCTGTAAGATTTTAGCTTAGCCATACTAGGCCTAAGGCTTAAGAAATGCTTGACATAAGTAAGTGACCAGAGAATAACCTGATGCCAAAAAATTATTGGAGAAGATGGGTGGTATTGCAGAAAATGAATCGCAAGATTAATTTTTGATTACACGATGCCCAGTAGTCACATTTTTCTAACATGTGCCCTAACCGCAGGATGCACTGTATGCACAAATGCTAATGAGAATAAAGGGAACTGTAAAGAACCTATGAAAAACAGGGGACCCCAGTATTCTTGGGAAACACAACACAGACAAGGAAAAAGAGGGTTGACACTTTCATGCACATGTGCAGGGTATAAAGTATAGTCAGAATCCCATTATAAAAGAGGGTGCCTGGACTGGGATTTACCTTTGGGGAAACTTCAGCAGGAACCATCTCTCTATTGATGATCAATTCACAAGGGATCCATCAGACTTTAAGATTATCTAGCAGAGTGTGAGTATGACTATAGCTATAACTTGTGCATGGATATTTTTAGGATTTATATATGCTTCGATAGTCATAACATTGTTGGTAACTTTAATAAAATTGAAATTGATAAAGCAGACTAGTCATTGTGAGTGTCTGTTTTATTTTCCTGGGTCTTCATGTGTTCCTAGACACTTCAGATCTGAGACAAATGACAGAGATAACTTTCATTCTGAACTTGCAACTGTAGCCACCAAAGCCAGACCCATGATGGTATAATACAAGATTACTTAAAAGAGTAAATTAACTAAATTCACTTTAAATAAAATAAAAGGCTACAGGCCCCTGCACCTGCCCTGGGTGGTGCAACCGGCAGGCAGAGATACGGGCCATGAGTTGCTCTCAGGCACCCCAACCTCGTGCCCAGGTTTACTCCCATACTGCCACTGGTGGCAGTGCTCCTGCCTTCAGACCTCGGCAGCCAGAGAGAGGCTGCTGCTATAGGGTGTCTATGGGGTAGGAGGAGCTAAAGCAAATTTGGGGTGGCTATAGTCCCCCCACTCTTCACCCCTGGTCCTAAGACATCAAATTTTTTTAAACCACAGCTGTAGGACTTTCAGTTTTAACTATTTGCTACAGCTTTTATTATTCATTTCTACAATGTCATAGGTTTAAATAGTGTGTTTATAGTCCTGTAACATGGGTTTTTATGTAATGTGAGGTGCCTGTAATCAAAATTAATGTAACATAACAGCAGTAACTTACAAGAGGAGGCATCATAAATTGGAGTGAGGGTAACAGTAAAAGATGATGACATGCTTTATAGGTTTGATCCTATAAAGCTCATTGAAATACATCAAAAGGCTCCTATTACTTTCAATGGACTTTGGATCAGACTTTTGTTGCATTCTTGTTACTTCTCTTTTTATTTGTGCATGTGTTTTTTTTAGATCAAGTAGTATTTTTATTTTCCAAACTGATAGTTTAAGAGAATACAGGCAATGAAAGGGCAAAATTCGAGATTTTCCACAATTTCTTTCAGTGTTTGCTATGATAAACTTACATATTTAGCTCTCATCAAGGTATGTATCCTTCCATGTATTGCCACAGAGTCTGTTGTGGTTAACAGATCGTCATGCAAGGGGGTAAAAACACTCACAGCTCAGTGCATTCAGAACCTTAAGTCCAGAAAAAATGGAGGACTACTGGAAGATTGAGAAGTGAAGATTTCTAGTCCAGAATATTCAACATGCAGAGTTTAATTTAGTTCACAGTAGGCCCAGTAGAAACACAGTATTCGGTGTGCCTACTGCAGGGGGAGGAGGGGAGTGAATTCTTCAATAAATAGCACTCAAGCTGTCAAAACTAGAAGCAAATATCAAGTTTTTACTGTTGCACAATCCCTCCAACAGAGAGATGTAAAGGCTGAATTTGCAGTAACCAGAATTCTTGAAAACTTTTTTTGACATACATAGCTAATGGTTCATGTTTAATTCAAAGGTGCCATGAGCGCTGTGGCACTTTTGGCCTCCCATATGGTTTGGCCTCCAATCCTCAGCTTGGATTGAATTGATACAATACACTGAATTCTACTCTGCACAATGGCACTGTAAAACTACAGAAGTGGGCAAACACACTCCTGGAGTTAACTACCAGATATTAGAGACATTCATAACCTGGTCTCTTTTAGTTTCACCATCTTTCAATGCAATGCTTCATTTGTTCTAAAGGCAAATCCCAGCTAGGTAAAATAACACTTTTCTTATGGAGAGTGAAATACTGGCACCAACGCTGCCTATCTACAATATATGTATATATCTGTAATCAGACAATACAATAGAAGCATTGGGATGCAGTTTATCTTGAAATGTGCAATTTTCTTACCTAATGATTCATACAATCTAACACAGATAGCACTGGCACAGTATGTGATGTTTTAGTAGAAATGAAACAATCCGCATAGAAAGTAAAATCCTGACAATACTTCATACACTATTTGAATTCTTAAGTAAAGTGTGATATGTATCAATGATTATTCATCTTCCCTACTTTATTCTTGGCAGGCTAATGTGGATATGCAGCGGATAACAGCTATGCTTCAGGCTGATGAATCACCTATGTTACAAAACATATCACTGCTAACTCTGGGTTTTTTTGGGCAAAGTAGCATTCAGCAAAAGTCTGTTTTGGAGACTTGAACACAGTGAATGCAGGCTCTGTGAGGCTGCTATTTGATGAAGTGGCAGATTTTTATGTAGCAAGTTTGACTGAATGATGTATTCCTGAATATGTTTTGTTGTTGCTGTTTTGGACAAGGTAAATAATGTGATTAGGGCTGCGAAGTGGTTAAAAAAGTAATCATGATTAATTGTGCAATCAAAAAAATTAATCATGATTAATCGCACTGTTTAACAATAATAGAATACCATTTATTTAAAGATTTTTTGATGTTTTGTACATTTTCAAATATATTTATTTCAATTACAATGTAGAATACAAAGCTGTACAGAGCTCACTTATATTTATTTTTTATTACAAATATTCGTGCTTAAAAACAAAAATAGTATTTTTCAGTTTACCTCATACAAGTATTGTAATGCAATCTCTATCTCATGAGAGCTGAATTTACAATTGTAGAATTATGTACAAAAAGTAACTGCATTCAAAAATAAAATACCATAAAACTTTAGAGTCTATAAATCTACTCACTTCTTGTTCAACCAGTGCAACAAGTGTATAATGTCACCTGAAAGTAAGAGTACTGGGGCCATGGGGAATATAGCAGTATTGAGAGAAGTTAAAGAGGTGCAGCATGAAGCTGCCATTTAAAGGGTCCCTGGACTGAGACTTGAGTAGTGGGTAGGCCCTAATTCCCTCCACTCAGCACTGGTAAAGTGGCTGGACTGTTCGATAGAGATATGCAACCCCGGAAGGGGGAAAAACACAGATGGCAACGTAGCTGGAAGGCTAGGGCATGAAGAGGATGTTGCGGTTCCAGAAGCCCAGAGAGGGGTCATAGGCTGAAGTAGAGACAGAGTGACAGTGTGCAGACTGTGGATGTGAGTGTTAGCCTCAACCTAATCCCCAGAGCGTCCAGGAGGAGGCACCAGTCCAGCGGTGAGAGGTCCCCACCATGACGCACTGCAAGGAGGTAAAGGCTTAAGGCCTCATACCTGATGGGTGCCCTCAGGGAGACCAGAGAAGGGGGCAAGAGTTACAATTAACCCTGTAACAGTGACAAAGACAACCCCACTTCAGCTCACATTCATAAAGTTCTCTTTTCAACCGTCGGGACACTACTCTGCAGCTGGGAGTGACCCTCCCAGTCTGGACGGACAGAGTCATGCTAGCTCAAAGTAGCTGTATAGATGTTGCAGCTTGGGCTCTCAAGCCTGGAGGGATAGGCTGGGCTTGAGAGCCCAAGATTCAGTGCCTACACAGCTATTTTTAGTGTGCTACCGCAGGCCCCACTAGCATGAGCCTCTTGAATCAGGCCGGTAGACCTAGGTCATAAGGCTAGGAATGTTCTTTATGACAGCTTAAATTCTATAGCAAAAGATGGCTTAGGGAACCCCATTCAACCCTAAATCATGAGGGAATGTTTCCTACTCACCATTACCCAGCTCATTTTCTTAAGCCCTGCCTTTTGAGCCTCACAGTACATGTCATCTAGTGAATACATTGACCACATCAGACTTTTTAAAAGCAACTCTCCAGCTACACTAATACATTTCATGCTCTCACTTACCGTTTTGCAGAACTCTTCTGTTATTCTTCTCTGGTGCTGTGTGTACAATGATTTTTTGCCTCAATAGAGTTATCTATGAAACATGCCTGTATTAATAGCTATCATCCCAACAGATATCTGATAGAGAACAATCTATGTCCACTGGCATAATTTAAATAGCAGGTACTTTTCTGTATTTCTCTTCATTTGATTTGTATTATTTAGGGATCCTGTATTTGCATGAACTCTGCACCTTTCATTTATTCCTCACTTGAAATCATAAACTGATACCACAAGTAGTTGCTGTGGACATGTTTGATGTCACAAACAGAATATTTCATGACTTCAAGTTAGTGATAAGTAGTGGGAATGAGCAAACTCTTAATCAGCTCTCCTGTTTTCATGCAAATATTTCTAATAAAAAATGAGGGAAGAGAAATACAGGAAATATGTTCTAGAGTATGAAAGTAGATGTGCCAAAATACTGTGGGAAAGGCCGTTCTTGTGAAATAGGCAGCCTAGATTTGCATACATAATTGACTTCAATAATTTATTCCATTTTTTGAATCCACAAGACTTAGCAACTTGCCTGTTATCAGAATGACCCCCAAGGAGAAAGGCCTCTTTTATGAGCTGACCTGACCCGTACTGACCTTTTCTCCTCAAATTTGACTCTGTACAATTCTATGACCTTGTTACCATAATCTCTCACAC
Organism: Dermatemys mawii; assembly: GCA_007922305.1. NCBI lineage: Eukaryota > Metazoa > Chordata > Testudines > Dermatemydidae > Dermatemys > Dermatemys mawii. The sequence goes on from ML677342.1 coordinate 15,170,465, forward strand.
AAACAATAGTAACTGGAGTCAGTGGATACTGACCTGTCATGTGACGGGAATATTAGCCTTTTGTAACCCTGACAGAGTGACCAGATGTCCCAATTTTATAGGGACAGTCTGGATTTTTGGGTCTTTTTCTTAGATAGGTGCCTATTACTCCCCACCTCTGTCCCAATTTTTCACACTTGCTGTCTGGTCATCCTAAACTCTGTCCCACCTCATACAACATATGCACAGGAAATAAAGTTTAGTCTCAGCTCAGAGTTATGCTTAGTAAGAGACTTTTCTCAGTTCAACTGGCTTAGTGGCTTTCAGACTTTAAACATTTTATGGGTCAAATTCTGCACATATGCAACCTCACTTTCACGGGTATAACTGAAGAGAGAATTTGGCCGATAGCATAACAAAGCTGTTGTTTATTGCTTTTTCCATCAGGGGGACCTAGGATCTGATAACCAGAAGCTTAGTCAATTATCATTTCATTTTCTTCATTAATCTCTTCCTCCTAATAATTCTGTTTGGCTTGATAACATCAGTTCCTTTAGGGCTGGATCTTATTTTGCTGTTGGCCAACAGAACTAACCTTCTGGTTTTCTTCATTATCTCATTAACTGTGGCAATTTTTAGGCTTCTTGTATAAAAGGACCGTGGGCAACTGTTTCATTTACATGTACAGTAGACTCTCGATTATCCGGGATGATAGATAAAAAATTAATCAGGGTTAATAAAATCCTGGATAATCAAGAGTCTACTGTGGGGGTGGTGTGCGGCCACCCTGCACCCTGGGGGGAGGGGTTGGCGGTGGTGCACCAGCCGCCCTCCA